>JAPMOQ010055483.1:217273-320173 GCA_026543055.1 Argiope trifasciata | reverse complement strand
AACAAGAATGACAAAGGCATAATATGCTACTGGTTATTTTTAACCCTCAACATCTAAGGATAATTTTTGCACTTTGTTTGCAGAACAAGAAGATAATTTTAAATTTCCATTTACTGTAGATTCTCAATAATCCGGTATATTTATCTGACTAAAGAGCTGCTGGATGAACGGAAATGCAGGATTAGGGAGTTTATTTAAAAAACCTTATACACCAGCACGGTTTACAGTATGGATTACTTTGCTGTATAAAATATATTAAATAAACCAGAAAATCACAAGGTAGTATTAGAAAGCTGATCAGCAAGCTATTGCCTATATCACTTCAAAGACACCGATATCACTGTAAGCTGTCTTTATTTTCCTTTTAATTTCCCTCAGTTGGTGTGGATTGGTGATAAGGTCTTGTTTTCGGCTTGGGGACAGTAAGGGCCCCAACCCTGATTGTATTATACACCTGATTCTACTGTAGAGCCTGATTCGAAACCTAATTCTACTGTAGAGTCCTCATATAAGCGAGTCTAATACATATTAATTCTGACTGGGCCAAAAATTGTCCCACTTATGTAATACAGAAATTTTGAGAGAGATTGCCAGCACAGGTATCATCCTCGTCATCTTAAAATGAGCCAAAATTATGAGGTACGTTTCCAAGAAATAGCCATGGTGTTGCTATAAAGTTGAACTAACCTCTTTAAATTCCTTAATCACCTTGTTGAAGACGCCAAAAGGTAAAAGGGCACGTAGTTCTGAAGTATTATTGAGATTCTACTATCTGTACGTTAAACGCATAAACGTAAAGTCCTCTGTGAGAAAGCTATATCAGTATCTGTAAATAACATCCACAAATTATTGTAAAATAGGTGATACGGTATTTCAGCAATTAATGTCGTTGTACACACTTCACAGATATTGAAAAAGCTTCGTTCAGGGGAATACCTAATTATAATTAGAATTGTTATTAATGCTGTCGGAATTTCATTACTCTAATTCGTTGGAAAATATCAAAATTTATAAATGAAAATTTAATAAAAGCTTAAAATCTTTGAATTTCTTTCAAAAGAAAGAAATTTTCTGCATTAATAAAATATTTTCATTAAATGTTATTCATCTCTTAAATAGAAAACGCACTTTTTTAAAAACTTGCTTGAAGTAACGAAGTATTTTATTTATTATTTTTTACCTAGATCGGTGAAAAACATCGAAAGTTTTAATATTAATGAGCAAATCTTTCAATTTAAAGTAATGAGTATTCTGCAGAAGGGATGATATCGAATGCGAAATTCTCCTTAATGATCGACCAAAAAGAAGCAATTATGCCAGTTGAAATCATTTCTTCAATCAATCCTGGATTTTTCTCTTCATTTCCGTGTCTAAATTTATACAATTTTCCCCACTTAATTGAAATGGATCAGATGGGATCATTTAAGTTTCCTCATTAGTTAAAGAAATTCGTAGAACTTCTCTCGTTAATAATCTTTTAAAAAATATTATTTTTATAAAATTAAAATATCTAAGAAGTTATTTCAAGGACATATTTATGATAAATTCTTGTAAAAATAGAAATAATTACTGGCTGAGTGCATTTAATAGATTGTAAATAGTTATATTTTCATTTCAATATGAATAACATGTACAGAAAAGTTTTAAAATTTGCACTGTGCAGCTGTGTTTGTAAATAATTTTGGAAATAAAAACGATATTTGATGCCGTAATTTATATTTAAAGAAACAATTAATTTTGGTTTTTAAAATTATTTGAGCATAATTATAATTATCATATTTTATATATATTACAAAATATATTATACCATATATTATTCATATGCAATATCATATATCATATATCAAAATATTTTTTAAATATTTGAAAGAAAAAGACTTATTTTCCGGCGTACAATTCACATTTGTTTGCTCTTCAAGGAAAGTAAAGCGCAAATTCTTTTGTAGTAAGTTATTATTAATACGATAAAAAATTAAAAATTATAAATTTAGACAAACATATTTAAACAAATGGAGTACTCTCCTCAAATCTTTCTCGTATTCTTTATTTAATAAAGCTGTTATCCCATAGAATATTTTGCATGGCACTGGTATAAAATAGTCAAGAAATATTAACTTTTGAAGTGAATGTCTCATTTTAACTCAATCTATTCTGGGATCCTTGGTGTATTTTTTGGTGATTAATCCCTTGAATGCCTTAAATAGTATCTGAAAATAAAATTTGTGTTTCAGATGCACAATTTGACCCAAAACTACAATCATAGTCACAAAATCCTCTACCAAATTTGATATATTTATATCATTGCATCTTATAATTATCACATTTCCCTGTTCTGGAAAGAACAGACAGATAGACGGTCTATTCGTAGTTGGAATGGGCTCAAAATTTCAAAGATATCTAGACTATAAATGTTAATTCTGTGTATCGAATTTTATCTTTTTTCATTTTTTACTTTAGTTTTAAATTATATTCGAACAGCCGGAAAGACTTGTTTTTTTCTGAGTGAATTTGCTCAAAATTTAGTAGAAATTTACAAATTTTGATGGAAAGACCGAACACCCAATTTCATCTTTCTAGACCAAGGAATATTTTTTTTCACAGACAGACAGGTGGTTGTTTCCCACAAATGTGCTTTTCGAATTAAGACAAATCTAAAAGATGGAGATCCGTCAAAATGTCGAGTTCAAAATTTTTTTAATGTGTACAATACTTTCCCTATAGTACATACACGAGAATTATAGAAAACAGTAAACCTCTATTGCTTACTGCTGAATTACAGAGTTGAAAAAAATTCCAAAATGGAAATAATAATGCAATGTATTATAGACAATTTAAATCCAAAACATTTTGAAAATTTAATATTATAAAAGATGAAATTTTAAATATTAAACTACGGGCATCTGTACAATTTTGCAAATCACACAGATATCTTTTTGAATAGATTGCTCTTTTAAAAACATGAATTAAAACCCATTGTTAGTTAAAGGGGATCTAAAAATAGTTTTTATTCAGTTTTCATGTTTCTGCTTAATAGTTCTTATATCATTTTTTAAGAGTTATAAAATAAATCTTTACTTACATTTTTAAAAAATCTTGCTTGCAAGGTAGCTTTTTTTTTGTCTAGTTTAAGTACAGATATATTAATTTCTCTCAACGGAATCTTCAGCAAAAGTTATTACAATCATCAGTCACACTTTATACCGATACAAAATTACTAACGTTTACCAACGAAAGCTAAAACTTCTAAGTTAACATTATTACGTTTTTATTCTACAAATAGAATTCTATACACTTATGTTTTAAAACATGGAAATTATAAAAAACTCTTAATGTAAAAATGTAAAACTGTGAATGTGATTTATATATATATATCCTTCTTTTGCCATTCTACATTAATGGCATCAAAAGAGAAAGAATTATGTATTTTTTCTCCTTATCTCCTTGTTTGACAGAACTGATTTTAGCTAAAGTGAATCCAACTCTCCAACGAGTTCTCTTACACCAATCAGTTTTGTTAAAAACCCTTATTATATTAATCAAATATTAGCTTCCAATTCTATTAAGCATTTCTTTTTTAAGGTCAACATTTATCTTAATTTCATTTTTTGTTTTAAATTATGTGTGTACTCATCAAGGTGTTTTTCGTTTTTAAATAAAGAAAAAGAATAAAAAGAGGGAAATGTTTCTATTTTATTATGATGCACATTTTTTTGGATGCTAATATTCCTCATTCTCATACAATTGTAAAGAAACTATTAAGTTTTTATTCGCTTATTTATTTTTTACAAAACAAATACAGAAAATTTTATTCAGTATTCAAATAAGAATCCGAATAAGGTTGTTTCAAGAATTTTTTTTGTGGATATAAATATTGTTTCTTTTTTTTTGGTGATTTACTTTGTCATGTTAGGATGTCAATGTCATTTTCTGACTGCTACCTTTAAAAAACACAATTACTATATAAGTAAATAAATTTCGAAATTTAAAATGAATGATGTGTGACAATACATCATCATGACTGCTATGAGAGCGTTGGTTACAGATAAGAAATTATGATAATTATATATTTATTATTATCCATAAATTATAAAAAACATTTCAGAAAAAAATGTAAGATTCATTAATTTTAATTAATGCTCGATTACACAAATTTCTTTGCCATCAAAGTTGTTGTTATTTGATATTATAATTTTTTAATAGCTAAAAACAGAAAAAAATCCAGAAATAAAATAAATGAATATTTCTAATTCCAAAATCATACAATATTTCTTAAAACATAGATGAAAATAATCTTAAAAATCCTCCTTTCCCACAAATTCTTTCATCATGTTGAAAACAGATAAACATACTTGAAAACTTATTATTTGAACTTTCTTCAAACTCGTTATTATTGACGAAGTATTATTTAAATTAATATCTGCTTATAAACTCCAAAACGAAAACATGTTGACGTTTTTAAAGGGAAGGAAAGAGTAGGGAATTTTTAATGAAATTTTATCTATACATTCTTAATATGTGTTTACGCATTTCTGATTTCAGCAGCACATTTTGTTCCTGCGATTTTTTTTTTGAACCTGATAATGTTTTTAAATTTCTTACTTTTTGTAATTTGGAGGAATGTAAGTTTTAAACACGTCTTATAATTTTGTACTGGTCCGTTATTGATTTTTTGATGATAGCATTATCAATTTTGGGGTGTAGTTTCTTCTTGGGTTACATGAAGAAAAAATTTCAAGACGTTAAAAAAATTTTAGATTAAAAGTGTAATGTACTTTCCTAAAGAAACATAAAGATACAAAAATATTTTTTCATAATTTTTGAAATAAAATTTTTTAAAAACAAATATACATGACTCGTTATACATACTTGCACTTTGGCGAGATTAAATTTTTTTGTATAGACATTGTTGGAGTCAACAGTATATTTGAATGTATGAATAAATAAAATTTGAAATAAAAATAGACTTATCTTGCTTAAAACTCCCATTGGGGAGGGGGTACTTCAGATATGAGAATGAAAAGCTTGATATAAGGTAGTTGGTTCTCACTACCCTGATGGGTACAGAGATGGTGTGGGGTTGGCTCTTTCTTTCCGAAAATAAGACGTAATATCACCGAGGAATTGCACTGTGGATGATGATGGCCCTTTGGACTCACTTTCAGTTCAAAACAATGTTGTTGACCATTCAGATTTATCTGTGTGCTTCAGGGTTAGACGGAATTGACAACTTTTGATTATCAAAATGCTTTTCGAATCTTGACTAAATTTCTTCATCTTCTTTTTCATGTCTAAATTTCTTCAAATTTTTAATATTTTTAAATTAGCATGCTTTCAATAAACTAGAGAATTAAAAAATCATTCAAAATACTTTATAAAAACTTATAAACCTATTTGGACAAAGAGCTAACAGATTGAGTGTGTATTGCTTTCTTGTATAGTAGGTGCTCTTTAAGAAAGAGCTTCTTTAAATTGTTATTAGAGTGTTAATTATTTAAAAATTGATGGAATACTTACGATTTTTCTGTTATTACCTTTAAGGCACTTCAGCTTATAGTGTTATTTCTAATGACACTTGACATTGCCAAGTCCACTGACGAAGTCAACGGTTTTAAGCCAAGGGATTTAGGAGCGCACGTAGGCGCACGATACGTCTTAGATACTCAGGCATCATATTAGCTTGCGCAGCTCCTTTTTATTCACTCACAGACGAAGAACAACCATGCCCAAAGTGGGAATCAAACCCATGACTCCCAGATCACGGGCAAGACGCGCTACCCCTAAGCCGTTTTAAAGTATAATAGTAATGGTATGGGGTCAAAATACCTTCACTCTTATCAAGGGGATGCTCATCCTAAGGGTGAAACAGCATACTGTAGGAGGATGAAATTTTCTTTCGGAATAGAACTCGGGACCTTTGGGTTTGAAAGCCAGTAACATACCACTGGACAAAAGCATGCTCACATCCCGTAGATGTTATCTGTCTTAATATCACCACAATACCATGGCTGGTGAGGTCTGTTAGGATTCAACCTTAGTTCTTCCTTCAATTCTATCGAGAGGTTGGTTTTTCCTTTACTCAGGATGCTTAGTCTTAATATGATTACAGATCTTCAGTTCTTGTAATTAAATCACTTATAAAAACATTATTTTTTTATTTCTTTTTGTAGTTATTAGATCTATACCTACTAGTATTAATGAAAGGTAGATAGACTTCTTTTAGATTTTTTCGTTTGAAAGAAATTTATCTCTTTGTGTTAGATCGCATTTCAGATTTTCTCTTGAAAGATTTCATATTTCCTCTAGTTTATTGTGTTTTCGAGCTACTAAGATCAGACAAAGGAACAGACTTAATTCTGAAAGTGTTTTTACTAACTATTGACGTGTTTCTGTGATTAAAATTTCACGAACTAATTTTTTTAAGATTAAAATGCTTTTCTGTGCTTATACATATACAAAATATTGAACAAATATGATAGCCTTAGTCCAGAACTATGTTTTGAATACCGGTAAAACAGATAAAATGATCCTTTTCTTTTGTCAAATGGATTAACACGGTTAAACAACTTTAATATTTTCTGCACTAAATTTTTCTCAAACACTATTTTTATTTAGAAACAGAAGAAATTACCGTTTCGTATTTGAAATGAAATTGTCTTAAGGCTGATTTTTTTGCGTCAAAGTTTTTAGCATTACAATATACATGACAAATCTTTCTCTTTCAACAAATGCATCCTCTCACTTGATCCATGAGTCCAAGCCTTGTAACGCTTTTCTAAAGCATAATGAGCATTTATTTACGGAAGAAACGAACGGAACTACGCGGAACATCAGGAAATTTAACTGAAGCCCTATGATTGGTCTTCCGGAGGGGGAATACTGTTATAGGATAGCTGTTCTAAAGACTGACATGTTTTTGGAAATCTGTAAATAAGTAATTAGTTTGCTTGTAGAAGCAAACATGTATCCCAAAGATGCAAAACATTTCAAACAGGTTCTGAAAAACATTTCGAACTTTGACTGTTTGACAGTCGATTTAAATAATTCAATGGGTTAAGAAAATTATGTTTTAGAATGTTTCAGTAATTAAGAACTGAAAGGGAAAAACACTTCTTTACGGATTCTAGAATTTTTGTGGCTGAACTTATATTTCATGTCTTGCAACGTCAGAAAGCAAATTAAAATGCAACACAAGAAACGCAAAAAATACTTTTGAAAATTTATTTTTATAAATGATCATTTCATGATTTGTAAAGAATGAAAGCAAATGGAGATAACATGACTCATATGCATATTTTGCAGAGAAATAAGAGAAACAATGTGGCACTTTCTGTTTCAAAGTACTGTATTTCGTAAAAAATTTGGAAGAAGGCAGAGATACTGTCTTTACAAACACAAAGCAATTAATTGTATCTCAAAACTACTTAGACTTTCAAAAACGATTAAAATTGTTTAAAACTTTTGTGTATTAACACTCTTTATTAGACATTTATCAGATAAATTGTCATTCTATATTTTGATATTGGAATTAAATTGCAAACTGGTACGAGAAAATGTTGATAGATGCCAATTAATACTGAAAAGTGTACCCGTGGAAATTTTGTCCTTTTTTAAGGGGAGGGGAGGCTTTTGAATGGAATAATAGAGCCCGATGGATTTAGTTTGGCTATTTCAATGCCTTTTTAAAAAAATCAAAATGTTACTATACTTTTTTACAATAACTATATTTTGGGAAGGGCCTTGCAATTTTGAAGCCCGATCAGATGATGAGGATGGCATGTAAACTGGCACTACACTTCTCCTAACATTCTCACCCAACTAGAGCCATTTACATGGATATTTTTTCCTGGAATCGATTTCGAAACTGGAACTCACAAATACCGAAGACAAAGGCAACAATATAATAAAACCCGACAAAAAAAATTGCACGAGTTTAAACTTTTTAAAACTTTCTATTAGGATTTTAAATAAATAAAAAATTGTAATCATAAAAAATTTCGATTACTCGATTTACAAGGATTTTGACAATTTTAATCTTTCTGAAACTGTACTTTTTAAATAAAAATTGTGCCTGCATGATTAAAATTACATCGATATTCTTTTTAAATATACGAGCATGGTAAATTAGAAACTCGACAACTATGCAGAAGAAAGGGACAAGTGATTTTTATTCCAAAGTCGTACATCTGATCGAATTTGGAACAAATCCCACAAAAGAAATAACAATTTTTCAAGAGAAACCTCCGAGTTTTGTCATTTTTCAGTACGATTACATAGACAAGAAAAAAAAAATATAAACAGTAAAGATTCTTTCGCATTTTATTGTATGAACCCCCCACAAAATTATGAAGGGGAAAATGAAATCTTGGGGAAAACCAGAAGAGTTCACAACTTTGTTTTCAGGATTCAACACATGTTTCTTAATACAAGAAAGGAAACAAGTACTCGTGTTTAATCATATGCCAATGGTTTATAATAGTTAGACTAAGAATAAGAACCTATTAAATTTATATTTTAAGAGATTTTTTCGATTATTAGACTTTGGCGTGAGGTTAGCACACTACTCGAAAATCGATTCTATATTTTTGAAGCATTTTTTTTTCAACCAACTGAAGCTCGAATTCAATCCAAAATTGCATTTCTAGTAATAAGATTCCGTGCGAAATATTATTTATTTAACTTATTATGTTAACATGGATGCGAAAATACTGATGGATAGAATATCAATCCTTTCATAGATTCTGTTCAAAATTTGATACGAATATGTACTTCAGATAGCATTCTTCACACTTGCATTCGGACAGTTACAAAGACTGTCTTCCGATGAATAGATTTCTATCCACATTTTATATAAAGACCACATATCAAATTTCATAAATCTAGCTTAAAGCATTTTCGATTTAACCTGCTTACAGACAGACATATTTAAATTCATAAAATAATTTTTTCGGATTCGGAAAGTAATGATTCTTCAAACTCTTGAACTTGAATATTTCAACATTCGCAGTACTTTATTTTTGTAGACTTTGTATTCAAGAAATCAAAAAAAAAAAAAAAAAATGGTTGGATTATCAAAGAAAAATGATATTTTTATATTTGAAAATATATGAATTTTCTACTTTTGAAAAATTGAAATATAGGAAAAAGACATTTTTAGATAAAAGTTTTTGATTAAAAGAATCCTTTTCAATCTTCTGAGATTCTTTTTTGTTTACTTTGAACCAACTGTTAATAAAGTTCACAAGTTATAACAAAAACAATGTAAGTTAATACGTTATTACTCTTGTTCTATGGCGCAACAGATTTTCGTTGAGACACAACGATTCCGTTCGAGGAACTTTCTGAAACACTTAGGTCCCACTGAAAATTCGAATAATCATTCAAATTCAAAGTTCAACAAAGGCGATCAATATCTGTCATCTAAACGGCTAGAAAGGCGCTTCTTCTCCGTACAAATGTGAATAACTGTTGACTTGTACATCGTTAGTAGAAAATGGAGAAAATAAACTCTCTGGTGGCGCGAATTCGAAGCGTATTGTTCGAGACGGCTGCAGTGTAAATGTTTGGCGCGATTACAGAGAAGTGATTCAATAAAAGCTTTTGTCGCCTCATCTCGTTAATCTGAGAAGGTGGTTGTCATGGAAACCATCGTTCTCCGCGCTGTCGGGAGATTTTCGCTTTCGATCTCGACATCTTGACATCTGCTTCGCTCGCGTTGCCAAATGGAGTGAAAAATTTTCCGGCTTGAAATTGTTTGTTAAAAATCTATTGGATTTCGGTACTTTTGAGTTAAGTTGTGATGCTCGGAGGATCGACTGTTTGCTCAATTTGTATCTTCTTTCAAATGTTGAATACAAATTAAGAAAAAAAAAAGCATCGCAAATTGTTATATTATATTTTTTCCTCAGGAATTCTTTTTGGAGAGATATAAGTTGTTCCATAATTTTTAGCTATTTGACTATCAATAAAATTATATTTTTTTATCATTTTAGCTGCTTTTTTGGTTCTAAACAGGTTTGATTTTGAGTATTTTGATTAAAAATACTCAAAACAGAAAAAATTTGATTGTTGCATATGACAGGAACAACTTTTCATCTTCGTGTAACAAAGAAATAGCGTCCCAATTACTCAGTGTAGTTTGATGGAGTTATTACAACACTTCGATTATTTTTATAATTAGAGTTCTTGAAAAAGTATTTAGATCTATATGCTGTTGTTGTATATAAATAAGGATTTAAAAGATGGATTTTATTCAAAAAATACAAGAAAACGTCTGAAATTGATGGTTTGATGTCTGTTTTCTACTATTTAAAACGAATTTTCTCATTAACTTCACTTTCAAATTGTTTGTATCACTTATTTCAGTTTTATATGGATACGTTTGCTTTTCAATGCATATGTAAGCTATTTTATATTTATAGAGAATAAATTAGGCTATTATTAATATAAAATATCTTAGTAATATATCATTAATCATTAATATATCATATAATATTAGTAATATATAAAATATCATTATCTTAGTAACGAAGTTACAGAAGTTGTTTAAAAATAATAAAATGAATATGAATATAGATTACATGTTGTGAATCATTTAAGTATCTTTACAGAATACTGATATTTATAAATTTCTTATATCAATATGGTTTTAATATTTTGAAATTAATGAAAGGCCATACTGGTTTAGTCATGGAGTAATTTATTTGGTACCGATAAATACCGATACTACCAATTGGGAAGTTAGAATTGGGCCCCAGGAATGAAATAATTTAACTTCCAAGATTAGAGGCCTGTCCTGAGTTGGTGCCTCGTCTTGAAATCAACTCTATGAACAAACTCACTCCAAATCGCCATGTTCAACAAAGCTTTGATTCGTGCATTTTTGGAAGCATAATTGAAATCTAGAGGTATAAAGATAATAAGTTTAAAAGTATAATTATGTAACAATTCTAAGAATGATCTAAATCCCCTTGGTATATAATTATAAAGTACTGATATACAGTTGAATGTCTTATTTCGAACTTGATAAAAATTTGACAGTACAGTCGAAAACTTGGAAGGTTAGTAAGTCACAGGTTTAAGAGTCAATTCTATTGACGATTGACTGAATATGTGGACCTGGTGGAAATTGAAGCTAATTCCTGATACAAATGGTTATATTTCCAGAATTACAACGGCTCATGAGTGTTAATTTGCAATCAAAGAGTGTTTCGTGTTTGTACGAATTTCAACTTAATGGTGCGAAAGCTTAAGCTTTTAAATTGATCTGAAGATTTGAATTAATTGGTGCAATATTAGTTTTTAATTTTTTGCTTTCAGAACAAGAACTGTTCTCTTTTCGAATTAGTTGTACTACTTTTTACTTATTATTATGCAATTCTTCTTAAAAAGACTAGCAATTCCTATTACAGAATTATTCTTCATAATACAATTTCCTAAAAATTTAATGTGAAGGTTAATTCTGTTTTATTTTTAAGAAATATTTTAAATGCAAATGATTTTTTAAATATAACTATTGCTTAATGATCTTGCTAAAAACGTTTCTATACACAACAGCAACCTAATTTACCTTCAGTTAAGGATTTTTGAAATTATATAGGTATATATATTAAAAAAATTGCTCTTCAATTATGAAGCAATCACAAGAAGAATATATCTGTTGCTGGTATCTTAATATCCAAATTTGTTTGCTATATCTATATGCTTAAGAGTATAAAACTTTAATGTATTTTGTGAAATACGATTTGAATATTTTATGTTAACATATTTAGAATTCTTGATTCATAACTCACTAAATATATCAATAGGACACTCATATTACCAATTAAGATAAATAAAACATTCAAAAATATCTTGTAAGAGCTTTCAAAAACGAACGTTGCTAATATTCACAAAATCTTCGAATTTTGTAACGAGGCAAATTTCATACACTTTCAAGAAAAATGCTTAAAATGTTATTAATGTTATTAATTTATATCTCTGAGAGTATTTGAAATCCTTGAATTCCATCATGGGCCCTCTTTTTCCATTAAAAAAGTTTAATGATTGCTATTTTACATCGTCAAAAATGTTTGGAAGAATTGTTAAAATTTATATAATCTTTCATTTTATCATATGAAATATATAGAATTGTTTCGCAAAATATGCAGTCCCATTCAATATCAAAAAAGTTGCTAAAAGATTTATATTTTACATATTTAAAAACTTTTGAAAAGCTGCTAAAATTTATATAAACTTGAATTTTACTATATGAAATATATAGAATTGAGTGGCGAAATATGTTTTCTAGTTCAATAATACAAACGATGTTTAAAGTTTGTTATTTTACCACTATGAAAACTTTTGAAAGAACAGCTAAATTTTATTTAATCTTCCTTTTTATCATAGGAAATATGTAGAATTGTGCAGTGAAACATGTAGTCCCACTAAACTTGTAGTAATATCACAAATAGTTGTCACTGCTTATGGTACTTAGCAGGTCCTCTGACTAAGTCAGCGATTCAAGTCGAGTTTTTGAGACAGTTTCTGAGCACAAAGGTTATTGAAAACCTGTGGCCAGAAGTCTGTGTCTAGCTAATCTGAAGATGACACACATTCGCTTGCACACAGCTCTTTTACAGGGGGACACTTTTATATTCCTCCCATATAGGACACGTGGAAAGAACAGCTTAACAGGACTCGAACTCGGGGCACCTCGATTACGGGGAAGACGAGCTACATCTAAGCCATTATGTCTACAATCACGATTCGTGCTTAAAGAATATTATTTAACTTTTTAAAAATGTTTGAATAACTGCTAAAGTTTATACAACTTTATATTTTATGATATATGTAGAATTGAATTGTGTAGTTAAACAAATAGTCCCATTCAATATCATAAACCGTGCTTAAATTGTTATTATTTTGCATCTATGAAAAGTTTTCATAAAACATATAGGTAAAAAATACTCATTCTTAGTCAGAATACACTTGTTGGATTTAAAAATAAAAGCACACCAACAATCGACAGCAAATTCGTTGAATCAGAGCTAAAAGAAGCGCTCTACTTTTTACCATCTAAGGCGAAAACACACACACACCCTCACACTATTTATTGTTTACTTTTTCATCAATCTCTCCATTCCCATATCAGAGATGCTTTTATGAATAACTAACTCTTATGAACTTTTATTCCTTTCCACCATTTTTTTCCCTTCATTCTCCCCTCCCCCCAGCCTTAAACTCATCCCCAAATCCAATAAAACGAAAGAGAAGTTTTCCCACAAACGCGATTCTTAGTGGAGAAGTTTTCTATTCCCCCGGCTAACATCTAAGGGAAAGGCCCGACTCTGCAGGAGTCGGTTGTGATTACACAAAAATATCGATTCGAAAAGTCAGCATTTACTTCTTCTTCCACCCTCGAACTCTCATTCGATTTTTATCCACCACATCAGATTTCTTTCTTCACCATCCTTCTCCTTCCTCTTGGAGGAGATAGAGATAGATCTATCCATCTCTTTTCCCTCTTTATGCTTTTATTATTCGATTTGGATCACGCATTCGAAAGCAAATATTAGAAAGAGCGGTTTTGTTGGCGTGTTTCTTTCGGAGCTAAGCCTTTTATCTGAGGCATTTACGGTTAAGTTCCTACATTGTTTAGCCTCTCTTCAACCAGTTGCTGAAGTTCTCGAAAAGAATTTTGGATTTTTTTTTTACTTACTTCCTCTTGAAAAAAGGGAGCACAACGTAAAAGTTATTCTTATCAGCAACTTCTTGAAAGGTTTGGATAAGATGAGTGCTTAAGATATTTGGGATGAATGGTAAGTTTTGATATGTTTTATTATTTTTTTCATCAGGATGGTTTTGAATATTTTTGGTATTTGCTGGATTTTATCTAATACAAATATAAAAGCGAAATGAAGCCATATGTTGTTGGCTGAGTCTCAGAGCAGCTGGTTTCAGAACTTTTATCATTACATTTATAAAGTTCATAATTTATAAAAAAAATCATCTTTTCAAAGTGCTGGAAATCTTCTTTCTTAATAGAAATTCCGAAATAATCTTTACCTCAAATTAATTTGGAAAGTTTAAAAGAAATATTAAATGGGGAGGGGGGGGGGGTATTTCTAGTAATTTTCATGTACTCGTGCTGAATTTAAAAAATACATATTTCGCGACCACTCAGTAGTTAATTCCTAAATTAGAGATAAATAAATATTTACAATTGGAAAAATATTTTAAATCATATGAAAATCTATATTTGATTTTACTTGAGTTAGTAAATATACTGAGGATGGAAAATGACTGAGTCAAAAAGTACTGAACTTCTCTACTTTCACTCACTTCCCTCAAGATTATTCAAGATTTTTTATCTTAAAAAATGACTAGAGTTTGGACATTTTTTTATTTGTAATTGCAAAGTTTTCATGTTTAAAACTTCAAATCTGAATTGAGACCTGACATTCTTTACAGTCTTGCAATCCAGATATTTTGGAAAAAAAAAATCAAAACTATTGACACGTGACTTAAAATTATTGCCATCTTTTGATGATGACAATTTTGTATTATACTCTGATGGATCTAAAAAATTATTATTTGGGGTTTTTGATGTTCATCAATAATAAAGAATATTTTCATTTAAGTGTCTGTAACAAATTCATCTTTCAGTATGAACAGTTTGTAATTACTTTTCTTGCAAAAATTAATGCAATTACAAACAGCTCAGTATGATTTGTTTGTAATTAATTTTCGGAGAACTGGTTAAAAATTTTTTTTCCTGCTAATTTTGATCTCCGTCAGCTAATTTTTCTCCTCTTTCAGTAAAACTTTGTTCAATTTTGGCTACTAAAGGAAACACTATTTTTATTCTGTTTTCTCATTTTCCGTTGTTTCAACACAAGTTTCTAATTGACTATTTGGCATACTTAACATTGTCAAGAATTCTCGAGTGAAATGATAAATGTTTTTCATAATAAAAACCATTGTTATAAATTGTTTAAAAAGTTTAAAATTGATTTTGGAATATTTATTTAAAATCTGAGAATTGGTTCAAAAAAATTGGCATCATTGAAGAGCTAATTTTTGAATTTTAAAGTAATGTAAAATTAGTTTTTGTCCTATTACATACCACGAGGCTACTGAAAGAAAAATTTAAAATTCTGATGAATTAAAAATTAAATATTTAATGTTTTTAATTAGCTAAAAATTTAATCTAATTTAATCTTAAATTTTAACGAAATCTTATTTTTATTAATCACATCCTTTCCAAGAACATAACTGCAATAGCTGCAAACCTAGCTCCAAGTCAGCAATTTTCACGTCACACAATTTATAGATAGTAAACAAGCTTACATGCATAATCACGTTAATGGAAATTTTTTTTTGCAGTGATAGATCGATCAAATATTACGCAGCATTTTCGCTAAAGAGCACATTCTCTTAAATATTTAAAGTATCTTAGAATTAAGAATTGTTGGCTAATAGACAGAAAAGATAATGTATTCTTAAACATAAATGTTATCTAATTAATTAGGAAGAAAAGGAATCTCTATGCCGAGGGATTTATAATAGTGATAATACTAGAGATTCTTATATGAATGTGAAAGATAACACAACTCTTCCAATAAGCCTTTAATTGCTTTATGTAATGCATTTATTTAAATTAAATAAAATGTCAGCAATTTAATTTCTGTGCCTAGTTTAGACTCATATTTTCACGATCAAAATTAGTTTTGACATTTTCATACCCTTATGTAGCGTTCAAATTTGAGTTAAAGGATATTTTTAAAACTTTAGTGCCCTTTTTCTAAAAGAAATGTAAACTCCTTCGTTTTCAGGCAAGGCGTCAATTACCATTAACTATTTGCAAGATCTTTCAACAACATTCTGAATTAATTTTTATACACCAGAAACTTTTCTAGAAAATTAAGCAACAGTTATACTGTTTAGATTCAAATGCAGTAATTTTTTGGATACATTTAAATTCATTGAATAAATTAAAAAGGGACTTTTGAAGACATTTAAGATAAATACATCTTATTTAACTTCTGTGGAATTTGAGTGTCAAACAGTAAAGGTTTAAAAAAAAGAATATTTTTGAAAGATTTTTACATTTTAAGCAAATGACGATTCCCCCTATGCCTAAGTTAAATAATAATAAATAAATAAAGTGTGGAGCATTTCCCCCTTTCAGTGTTTATTTATTTAACCTTAAAAATTCGTTAAATTATTCAAAAGATTCATTTCTTAATTAAGACGCAAAAATAAACCCGATTTGAAAAGAAATGAATATTTTGAAGTATTTATAGCTTCACACCAACTATTAGTAAATGAGCGGTTCAAGTATATTGCTTTTTTCCTACTTCTATTAGAAATGCTTACTTTTGATTCTAGAAAGAATATTTTTATGGAAGTTGTTGATACTCACTTTTGATTCCGTAGTTGAAAGGTTTTCATAAGATCATTCTATAGTTCGAACTTCTTATCTTGAGTATTTATATCAGAATACTCTTTGAAACTGATTAAAAAAATAGGAAATATGATCCTCTATCAGGTACATCGAAGCGCGGCATTGCATTATGCTTTATCAATCCAACATTTATTCTTAAATTTTTTTCCTTATTATGTAACAAAAAAAGAACTTTTATCATTGCAATGCATGTATTTAAATTCGGTAATAAAACTGATGTCATCGAAGAACATATTTCTTGGATTTAAAAGTAGTGTTCGAAGATTTTTATGTAATTATATATTCTAAAGTTATCCAAGAAAATGTTAAAATATCGATATTTTTAAATTGTAAATCTAATTAAAATTTAAAATATTTATAACTCTTTCTAAAAAGTAACTACTAATCTATATTAATAAATCCAGATCTATCGATCAGCAATCTAGAGTGTTAAAAATACTTTCGGTTTTGTATTCCAGTTTACAGATTTACTAACTTAAAATAACCATAATTCGAAACTCACATTTTAACTTATAGAAATAACAGTTAAATTCATTTTATTTTCTGTGATTCCAAAGTGGATAAAAAGTTTTTAAAATCCTTAACAAAGGCAAAAATTTTTAATATAATTTTCTTGATTTTTATAACAATGATTTTCAACTGATTAATAAATTAAGAAACAAAATAACTGGATTTCAAGTTTTAAAAATTTTATTTACCTAATCAATATATCACATCAAACATATTTTAAATTTGAATTGTAATTGCGTATACGCATATGAAATAATAGTTATTTGTTGAATTTCCTATATAAAACGATTAAATTGATAAAAACTGATGTAAAAACAATGTTGTGTTAAATATTCTGTGTTTTTCCCTTATTTAAGAGCAGCGTGAAACACAATATCTGTAAAGTAATATTATAGAGCAATTCAATGATCAGTCAACGAGTCATTTATTCATTTTGTCTTCTATCCATAAAATAATGGAGATTATTTCTTTTTCTCTAATGCTCTGAAATATGTGCTTATCTCTAGTTAATTAATATTAATCAAAATGTTGCAAAATTTTGATCAAGTATTTTTTATGCATTAATTAAGAAAAACTGCTTTCATGTTTTCAGAATTTATTAAGTATTCTTAAAAACAGAAAAAAAAATTATATGCTTGTAATATTAGAATAACGCATTGGGTTTAGCACCATAGCATTATTAATAAAGTATTTGACTTAACACTCGACATTTTTTAATGCTTTTCATTTTAAACAAATAATCACTAAAAACAGTGTATTTAGCACTTCAAAACTGGGAAAAAAGCTTAAAAAGAAATTATTCTTAGGAAGAAAAAAAAATTAGGGACCAAAATAAAAGATGAAAAATATATTTTTTTCTCTTTTGGTGGAAAAAAAAAGAATGTTGAATAACAAAATGCCAGACGCAAAGAAATGGGATCAGAAGGGGAAATAAAAGATTTATTTACCAGGAAATGAGGAAAAAAAATCTTGAGAAATTCTGAAAAAAAAAAGCGTGAAAGTCTTAAGACAGCAACGTAATTAGTGAGTTTTTTCCCTTGATCAAAATTTTCCCAAAATGAAATCTGTTTTAACGGAAGATTATTTTATTCTTCTTCCCGAAACTTCAAAGTTTTTAATATAAAAATCCAACTAAAGGCGATCAAGAGAGAACAAAGATTGCATTAAGTGCTCAAGTTTCAGCAGAAGATATTATTTTACTTTAAATAAAGCATCGTGTGTGAAGAAGAAAGGCGGCTTGATCTTAGTTGAATTACAGTTAATCCAGGAATTCTGGGAAAGAGAAAATAAACTGATTAACATGTAACAACAATTTTTAAAGCAAAGTAGCTTCCAAGAATGAAGATTCTAGTTACACACTGCGGTAAAATGGGAAATTGGAGAAAGAAATTATTTTTAAGTTTATGAATACTTTCTGATATTAAAAAAAAGGGGATACGAATCTTTTGTGAATACTTTCTGATATAAAAAAATGGGATTCGAATCTTTTGTTTGAAAAGATGTAACAGGATAGTGCTTTAGACCTACTTTCTTTATTTTTTATTATAAAAATTTACTTTTAATTACTTAGAAGCAATAATGTGTACACAAAAAAGATATATTTAATATTATTGGCACTCCAAGGATTTAAAATCCAGTAAGTGATTAAAATGAAAAGTTTTGTAGTAGAACCTAATAAAAAATATTTGGAAAATTTATAAAAATATATCATATCGAAATAGAATTAATACCATCAAAAAGTTAACTTTTTTAAATTTTAAAACAGAGTTAAAATTGCTCCTTCGTGATAAATATTTCGATATTACTTATAGAAAAGTAAAAATCTATTTCGATATTACTTATAATAAGATATTGATTTTTGAAAAATTAAGAATCTAACAACATATTAAATAGGAAATAGCCTTGTAGCATCGATATAGAAAAATCAAGCTCTAACCATTTGAAATGCAGCATTGTTGGGATTAGTATAAATTGTTTTACGCGCTGATTGGGCTGTATCTAATTGTCTGTGATTGTAGCTCATTAGATTTTTAAATATATTTTTAGACGAGCTTGACGGCTTCTGTCCTTCTTAAATCACTCAAGAAATTAAATAAAATTATCTTTTTGAGTACTTTCTATTCAAAAAGCGATTGCCTGTTAAATTTGACAGCTCTAAAAGCTCTGATATAGTCTATAAAGCACTTCAAACTAAAAAGTAAAATTTTTTCCAAACGATAAAAAGTATTTTTATGTTATATACGACAGTATAAGTTTAATTTTTTCCAAATGATAAAAATTATTTTTATGTTATACACGAAAGTATAAGTTTAATTTTTTCCAAACGATAAAAAGTATTTTTATGTCATATACGAAAGTATAAGTTTAATTTTTTCCAAACGATAAAAATGATTTTTGTCATACACGAAAGTATAAGTTAAATTTTTTCCAAATGATAAAAAGTATTTTTATGTCATATACGACAATATAAGTTTAATTTTTTCCAAACGATAAAAAGTATTTTTATGTCACACACGAAAGTATAAGTTTAATTTTTTTCCAAACGATAAAAAGTTTTTTTTATGTCATATACGAAAGTATAAGCTTATTAAAAAAATTTAGAATAGTTAAGATTGTCAAATTACGGCGAATTACAGGCTATCTCGAAATATTCACTAAAGAAAATAATGCTCCATAAATTTTTATTTTATTATTAAAAAATTCAGAAGCATAATATAAATAAATACATTATTTTACGAACAAAACTTGCACGATTGATGTAAAGCAATGTTAATAATGTTTTAACTATATAGTGAGTAGCAGAGTGTAAATAATCAAATTCTTTACATGAGGAAAGAAATGAAATATAAATATCCAGACGAGTTTTGACAGCTACACCTGTGGAAGAAGTTTACAACAAGTGTCAGAGGGAGACAGAAAAGTTTCCAGATCTGTCAGTCATATCATTTACAGGGTTATTTATTAATGATAATATTATCAAATAGCCTTGCAAAGATTGTTTTGTGGAAACTTCTCTTCCTCTTAATGAAGCTGAACATATGTGGGTTGATATCTAAGAGGAGTTTCCTAACAAATAATATATTTGCTGAAATTATAATAAAATATTAATAAAAATAAAAATCATTGTGGTCTCTATATTATCCCATCTTTTCCTTAATGTTTAAGTTAATTAATGATCAAATTAAATCAAATCAAATTTTGCACACTTATTACTTAAGATGAGAAAAAAATACTATCAACATTTTAAAGTTTAAAAATTAATCAAATATTCAGTTAATTAAAAGTTAATCAAAGAGTTGCTTTTTTTTCTACAACAACAACTGGGGAAGTTATTCAATAAATTTTTTAAAAATCTTCTTAAAATTCAAAATTTTACCATTTTTATGATATTAATTTCATGTCTTAAATAGTTCTTAGTAATGTTACAGCTGTTACTAATATTTAATATTTTTTACAATAGTTACTAATATTTAACATTTCTTACAACGTTTACTTATTTTTAAGAAAAATTAATATGAATAAAATTAATGTTAACATTGAGATCATCCACAACTATTTTTAAATAATACTATTTTATTTTACTACATACTTTTTTATTACTTCATTTGCTTCAGAGCAGAAATTTATTAATGTCTAAACATAATATAAGTCAATCTCTCATACGGAGGCAAGAATAGTTAAGCTCTTGTGGGAAAATGAAGCAGATGTTCAACGACAACAACAGATTTAAGCTATGAGAAATGAAACCAAAATACAATTTTTTTCCTTCCACAAAAAGAAGTTGAAAGATATTATTCTGAACTAAAAAATTTACTTTTAAACGGTACCAGTTTTATTTTTTGTGGAACTTTTCTTTCAACTGATACTACTTTTTAAAGAAAATTTAACGCAGACGCTTTTGAAATAAGAAAATTTATAGAAACTCTTCTGTTTGGTCCCTACTGTACTACTCTATAACTATTGTTTAAAACTTCTCTTTCATTTCAAAACATACTTTTTGAAAAGGGTTTTGTACATTATTTTACACAAAAGCTGCTTTTGAGTTAAAAATATTCTATATAGAAGGATTCTAATCCCGAATAAATCCAGTTACTATACCAACTATTATTCAATTAAACCTTTCTCAATTATCGTATAAAATATCTTATAAAATGTAATTATAAGTTTTTGTGCATAAGATTTGTTACTCCTTAAAATCCTATATTAAATTTTTGGCAGCAATAAAATTCTGCTTCCAATGAGTTCTCTTTGAATATTTAATAAATCTGGATTGTGTTTTCTCAAAAAAGTTTGATGGTGATGATATCGTGTTCGCTTTACAGTCGAAACGGGGTACAGTAGCTTCTGAGAATAAGATCCCCTAAGAGTAGAAGTTGACTTCTAGCTCATATGAAGACACCACTCATACATTCATCTCCCCAATTCCTTTTTAAGGGGGGGGGGTACATTCACACACCTCAAAGTTAGCCATACCCGAACCAAGGCTCGAACTTGGGAAGCCCAAATCCTGCGGAAGAGGCGCTACCCTTAGGCCAGCATGTCAAATATTAAAAATGATAAATAATATAATGAATTAAAAACTATTTAATAAATGAAATTATTTAATTTTTTTCTGTCTGAAAAAAATACAAGAAAAAATTATTAAGAAGAATCCAAATGCGGAAATAATATGAACTGCATGATGATGAATTTTTAGCTGAATAAAAGAAATTTCAATGAACTTTTCAATAAATATAAAAAATTGAATTTAATTAATTATCGAAACTTGACGAAAGAAATAGAAAAATACCATCTTTCGTTTTGTAGAATAAATTATTCCGAGGCGCATATTATGTAATAGTTACATTACCGCTTAATAATTTAAAATACAAGTAAATAGTTACTAGTATCTAGTTTAGGTAACCGGGGTTTGAAGTATTTGATAGCTGTTGTCGGATAGTAACAAAGGAAATGAGAATGAAGCTCTAATATCATTATCAACCATAATGAAAACTCTTCCATGCCCAGAGTATGTCCCGTCACCGGAATAGAAGTATCTCGACCCAAACCATCGCTATACTGCAGCAGGAAAAGCAAGAACCTATTTTTTACCTGATACTTCTCATCCACGTATCCGTGAAGCCTTTCCCTTCCCTTATATTTTATAATATAGGAGGACTTAAGATTTTACTTTTTAAGTTTATCTATGCAGGTGGCGTTCCCTGTATAGATAAATTAAAATTCTTTACATAGTAATGAATTCACGTATGTTATAGAATTTTATTACGAATCTGGTTTCTCCGCCGTATCAGTGTCATTGCTGGAAAGAGAGATTTACTGGGATTCTTAATGCACACTAAGTCGATGACTTCTCTCCTTGTTGACAATCTTCTCAACTATTTGGTGACTTGGCAACTAATTTGACTCTTTTTTGTCTTCATTAACTAATTGTCATGAACAAGTTTAAACAGGTTTGAAACATTCATGAGACTTTCTCTCTCTCTCTCCACACACACACACACACACACACGCGAGCGCGCGCGCGCACACACACACACACACACACACACACACACACACACACACACACACACACACACACACACACACACACACACACACACACACACACACACAAATTAGCTACATGAGCCAAGCAAAAAGGAATACAATAGAAGCAAAATTACATAATGAAAAATATTCTTATGTAATCAGTATGCGATTCGTATTTAAGTATTTCTAAAAACAAATTGCCGAATGAAACGTGGATTACAAGATATCATTTATAACTAAACTGATAGTCTTATTTGAAATAATCCATAGTTGAAAAATATTGATTTAATTAAGTATTTTTCTTTTTTAGTTGTTGCCATTTTTTAAAAGTAAGTTGACGAAATTCAATCTACTAAACTAGACAGAAAAATGCGTGAAAACCTCATTTTTCAAATACTCACTTTTAAACTTATATTCTTTTATTTAAACATAAATGTTTCACCATAAAATTGTTTACCACTAAGAAAAACACATTATTTTTCTGGTTATGCCGTTTTAATGCTAGGAATTTCCTTTTTCTAAAAAAGTCGTAATGCAGAAATGTGGAAAATAAAAATCATCACAAATTACAAGTTATTTGGAATGTTTATGTGTGCTGCTAAATAAGTAAAACAACAACCGCAACAGTTAAATGCTTATTATTTGGCGCTTATGTGTGATACACAGAGGTTTAAAACAGGAAAGGTAATTAAAATTTCGCTTAAAAATGAAGCTTCGGAATTAAATAAGTTGACGTTTTGCCATTAAATAAAATAAAAGTCAAAATATGAGGATGCAATTTTATGAAGAAGGTATTATAGTTTCATTAGCTATTAGCTCTTTGTTAAATTTATTTTTACTGCGAATTGGATAAAATCATAATACCTAGTAAATTGCCAATTGCATGTCAAAACTAAGCTCAAAATATTGAATTTTGAGTGACTTGTAATTACTTTAGCGGCTTACCAATTTAGCTGCCCGTCATGAAAAATTATTAAATATCGAAAATCTTTTGTCCATTTATTTTAAAAGTAGTGTTTGTTAATAAACTAATTGTTTACTTCAAATACCATACACCGATTCTCATAATAGAATCTATGGTATTTAATAATTAAATTTATCTTTAGACATTATCGTTATCGTTACCGATTAGATGGCTCTAAATATATTTCAATAAAATTAATATTCCTAAATTACAAATATTTGTCATAATTTTTTATATTTTTTAACATGCTTTTTTTAAAAAAAAGTTGAAATACAAATTAGTTTTTCTGTTGATTTATGCATTTTTTATTCCTCTTTTTTAATGTTAGATTTCTTATAAATTCTTACAATATTTTTTTTTCCAATTTTCCTCGAAACTTATACGTTTAGAAAATTCATTCTATATCTAATCTTGTATCGTAATTTGATACCTAATTTTCATTTTTACACCTTTTATCTACTTTTTCTAACTATGTTTCATCATAATTTTATTTGTATTTTTTATGTTTTCCTTCATTTTTTTCTTATCTACTATTAAAAAGGAGTTTTTTTTGCATACATGTTAAGTAACTGCAACTGTAACTGTAAAACTCGAATTACATGCTGAACAAAAGTATGGTTTGGTTTTCTGGCGCAATTGCTATATATTTGGCCATGCTGCGCCAGATTAGGTAGAGTTATTTCAAACTAAAATTTTGAAATTCTTTGGCACAATTTTAAATAAAAATTAATAGTAGATAACCTTAAAAGCAAAGATAATAGACTAAATATGTGAGTAAAAAAATGATTTTAAAAAGGGAAAAGTAAAGGGAATGGGTAGAGGGGAGTAGGAAGAGAGAAAAAGGGGAATGGGAGAGAAAAAGATTATAAGATCCCGAGGTACCTCGGGAGAGGGACACCCGTGCCTACCAAAAGAAGGTGTGCATTTGAGGGACTGAAAAGAAGTAACTTAAATCCAATAATAAATAATAAATAATCATAGATATTTCCCGATAAATTTTTGAAATTAAAATTTGAATTTCATAAATATTTTTTATTAATTTTCTAATTTCTTTTACACATTCAGCTAGATATGCCAATCAATAAATTATTTCGTTTATTTTTTAAGACTGCTAAAATCTTGATATTATCTTATATATGTATACATATTTAGTGTTTCTTTACCTCTTTTCATATTTAAGCGTTACTAAGCTACTTACTAAGCGAATTTTGCATATAAAAAGTTACTTCTGATGATGTGCATCGAGTCCCTGTTTATAGCACTTATTTTCAAATATGCACAAACAGCTGCAAGAAGATACATTGATTTAACCTATCAATTAACATTTTTTTAAATGAAATTTTACACATATTATACACTTTTATATTCATTAAGCATTTACTTAGATTTTTAAATGTGAAAATTTTTAGAGTACTTATAAATTTTAAAATAGTACATAAAATAATTAATTGGTTAGAAATTCAAATTACAATTCTATGCCTCAAGTAGTCCTGAACTACTTTAAAATGATATTCTAACCTAAATTATCGTTTGGTCCTTTTTTATTGAAGTATTTAATTTATTGTTTATTTTTATATCTTTAAACATTAATCAGTTCCTACCAATGGTTCACACTCTCTCTCTATTTATTTATTCATATATCTTGTTTAAATTTTCAATCATTAATAAAATACTTTTTATTCATCCACTCAAGTTTAAATACATTTTTAAAAATTTGTAGTGGATGACACTTGATGTTAATGCGATTTTTTTTCAAATATTAATTCGTTTATTAAATTTAATTAATTTTTAATACTTTAAGTAGTGTTTTAGCAGTTTGTAATAAAAACGGAAATCGGAAGGCAGTGGTTCGATCGATAAAATGCAAGGATTTCAGTATTTTTTCACGTGAAGGTGAAGAATGCAAGTTCAATTCTTGCGAAAATCAAGTAAGTTGATCTAAGTAGAAATTGAATCAATTTTTTAAAAAATATTACTTGTTTTAGACTTTTAAATATAAATATTCCAAACATTTCTAAAAAAAATTAATTATTCATATATGAAATATAAAAAATAACAGTAACTATTTTAGAAAATTGTTTCTGCTAGGTAATAAATTCTCTTAAAAATAAATTAATTGCTATTATTTCTCTTGTTGGAATCACAATTCGAAATCTTTGTTTTTTACAAAGTCTTTTAAAAGATTGTTATTTAAGTTCTGAACTTTTGGGATAGGAAATTTCTTGAAGAAGAATTTGAGCTCAGTCCAAATTCAAAGAAAGCACTTTAAAAAAAAAAAACCCAGCTAATGCATTCAAAAACATTGAATGCCAAACTTTTTATCATATAAAATTAATTAAAGAAACAGTATTAGAATTAATATGAATGCTTCATGAAAAATTAGAGTTTCAAAACTATAATTATGATGATTATGATCTTCAAAATAGCACCTTAAAAACGGAGAGCAAAGTAAAACTTTTATTCTGATAAAGGAAGTATTTTTTTACTTAATAGTTCTGGTCCAAGTTAGCCATTTTATCTTCCACAGGGGAAACGAATTGCATCTGAAAAGTTAAATCAGTTATTTTTTCCCTTGATAATTCTGATAAGACGCATCCTACATTAAATATGAGTTTCAATTCTACAGATTAGTATTTGCGCGATCAGGATATGTAGATGGATTAATTTTATAAGGAGAGAAATATTTTACGTGCTATGAATATTTCATTCAAACCTATTTTATTTGGAAGCACATTATATCTTCTTTTAATAAAATTAAAAGCATTAGAATGGCACTTTCAAAAGCTAATACAGTCTTCAAAGCAAATAAATTTCGTAAACAGAGTTTACATTATTTGTTTAGATGATCTTTATTCATCATTTTTAATAGAATTAAGAGTCGACGCGACAATTTTTAAAATTAAAATATCAAAGAATTAGTAAAAGGAGTAGAGTTTGTGGATGCAGTAACGATTTTCTTTATAGAATAAATAATTATTCGCTTTAGGTGTTATCGAAACTATTTTACTGTGACAAATTGGCAAATGAAAATTTCATGCCCAGTGGGAGTTTGAAAGCTATGTTGCTATGTAGTTTAGACGGTATTAATATGCAGTTTTAGAAATCTTTCTAAATAAAGTGTTTTGCATTTGAGTCTTTTGATAGGATTAAATGCAGTTATTAAGTTTTACGTATTGCTGTTAATATTATAAAATAAACGCATGATAGCTCTTAATCCTTCTATTATAACATCAAACGGAATACAACTAGCTTGTTTACTTCTAATGGATGTATCCAATGTGTTTCACTATGAGCACATTTTTATATCTTTTATTCATGCAAAATTAAATTAATTGGCATGAAATTTTCATTAAAATCTTTCTTACGTTTCCATATTATTAGCAAAATTTAGTCGTACTTACAACATAAAAAATACTTATAACAAGTTTTTTCAATGAAATCAATTATCGTCAACAGCTTGTACTTATACTATGGAAATAAGATTACATTTAAATAGAGATCAAAGAAATGATAAAATGTGTGCTAATAAACACATATACACCAAAAAATATACGTAAAATTTTTATGCGAAAAAGCGTTTTCACATAAAATGATAAGATGATTTTTTATGATTGATTAATTTTATTACACTAATTCAATTTTTTTATCTTTGTTTCCATTTTTAATGCAAAAAAGTGTTTTCACAAATAATAATTTATTATATTATTTCTTCTTATCTTTGTTTGCATTTTTATGCAAAAAAGGGGTTTCACTTAAGATAATAAAATTGTTTTTTTTTACATAAAATGTTATTTGTATATTAATTATTCTTATCGTTTGTAGAATATTTATGTAAAAAAATTTTCATATAAAATAATCAGAATTTTCTTTTAACAAAATGTTAATTTTATTACACTAATTCTTTACTTTTTCTTAATTTTTATGCAAAAATCTTTCACATAATTTATCATTTATTAAAAAATAACATGATATATTTTAATAAAATGTTAATTTATTACAGTAATTCTTCTTATCGTTGTTTGCATTTTTATATAAAAACGTTTTTTTTCATATAAAAATGATACTTTTTAAAATAAAATGTTTTTATTATACTAATTCTTCTCATCTTGGTTTGTATTTTTATACAAAAAAATTGCTTTCAGAAAAATAATAAGACAAACCTTTTACTAAATGTTCATTTTATTGAGCTATTTCTTCTTATCATTGAATTTTCATTCAAAAAATGTTTTCACGTAAAATAATAGGATAAAGTTTTATAAAACATTAATTTTATTGCACTAATTTTTGTTGCTGTTTTCATTTTTATGATAAAAAAGGTTTTCTCATAAAATAATACGAGATATTTTAAAAATAAATTATTAATTTTATCACACTAATTCTTTTTGTCGTTGTTTGCTTTTTTATAAAAAACAATGCTTTTGCATAAAATAATAGGAATAATTTTGTTTATAAAATGTTAATTTTATTACATGATTTATTCTTATTGCTTTTTGAATTTTTACGTTAAAAATTGTTTACATATAAAATAATAAGATAATTTTTAAAATAAAATGCTAAATCTTCTAATTGTTTTTACAAAATTTTTAGTTGAAATATAATTTGGGTCGAAGGATTTTGAAATCTTATATCGTTTTGAAGCGACTCAAATGATACCAATCAATTTAAAAAATAGCAAAAAAATTTCTTAAGTTATTATCATTTAATTATAATGAATAATTTGCTATTGAGATGAGCATACATAAATGCTAAAAAACCTTTTTGGAAATATATGTCAGTATCTACTGTCCGGTCTATTCATCTCCGAATATAATAACAGGAAAAGTGATTAATATTTTCATCAAAATTGCAATTTATATCAAAGTTTGGGGGGAATTAGATAGCAAGAAGTCTGTCTGTCCATTCTTAAACATTTGAACTTAAGAATTAAATAAAGCGGTAATGAAATAGGAGATATTTTATATTTATAAGTTTATGACCGAATCCATCAAATGTTTGACCATCTGTGATGTTCTTATTCGGGAATTTATGAATGTTACAATTTAAAGATAAACAAATAATATTAGATAAACAAATAAAATTTGATTAATAGCTTTAGCTTTACAACTGTAAGCTTGTTTTATGTTTAATCTGTCAAAGTAAATAAATCGGAATGCGTGTTCAATTTTTTTCCAATACACTACGAGTCTTACATGAAAACATGCTATATTGTGTAGGTATAAGTTAAATACAAGGGAAAATTTTCCTGAGTCTTCATAACAAAATTAAATGTTTTATCTAAGGATGAAACATTATTTTTTAATTAAATCGGTTCAATAAGAGTTGATTTTAATGTAAAGATAATAATGTTTCTGCAAATCTTGCACTTTAATGTTATGAATGACAGATCCAGGCACGGAATAAAATAACCAATTGATTAGATAAAAACAACCGACAACGTAGATTTAGGTATTCACTTAGACGATTAATAATTGATTAGAAAGGATTGTTTCATTTCTGTTATCAATGATTACAATTATTTTTAACTTGAAAGCTTCTTTTACTTGTAACTACAATTTTTTAAACATCAACAAATAAAAGATACATATATATACATCAATAATTTAAGATAAAATAGAATTTCCGTATTTCAGTTAGCCCTTTTGTTTGTTTTAATTTTTTCGAATATCTCTGCCGCATATTCAAAATAGGTTATCGGTAAAAGATTAAAATACAGGGAGATACAACAACGAATAAAAACGAGAGAGAAAGCAACAAAAGATTTACTTTTGAATGGAAATATCATCGGAATATATACACGATGCAGAAGAATCGATTCAGGTAAACAAACAATCGATTCTATAACCATCGAAATTTAAATGCGATAGATATATATCGCATCCATATTTGAGTCCCCTAGGAAAAAGAATTCAAATCTAATATTTCAACTGCACAGAAAAGAGAACGATTTCTCATTTGTTGTAAGCTGAGAATAAAATATCTTCTTTGTTCGATTTCTTGGATCTGTCGCCCTTAATATATCTTAAAACAACAAAGAATAAGAGAAAAAGAATGAGAAAAAAAATCGATATTTGTTTCGGAGCCTGCGCTTTTTCGAAGAAAAAGGAATAAAAAGATATACACAACATATATATTTATATATCATCTCTGTATAAGCGAGCCATGGAGAAAAAAAACGGAGGATTTAAAGCTTGATTCTTTTTTACACCTTTTTCTTTATTATTTTTTTCCACTCCTTTTTCGGATGCGAAATGAAAAATTCGAAAATGCGTAAGTGCATCTGACAGGCTTCCTAACAGAAGAAAATGGTTTAATAAACAAATAAATAAATGAAATACAACACAGACTCATCTCATCTCTTTGATTCGTGTCACAGGATCTGTAACTCATGAAATTATAGGAAACAAACAAGCCGGAGATAGAAAGAGCGAAGCAAGATCTTATCAGAGCAATGTGGAGCGAATCAAAATTGCAATTCGCCTTTTTTCTCTTTTCGCCCACTTCAGTTGGGGAGATGTTGGAACTTTTATTAGAATGTTTCGAGTTACAGGTGAATTCCGAAAGATGTTGAAACTTAACGAAAGTTAAATTTTGAATCTTATTTCGGAACGAGCATTTTTTTTCGATTCGTATTTGACTTTTGTATATCATTTCGAGACCGAAATTCAAAATTTTTGTCTTGTATTTTTAATATTAATAAAAGTGCACATCATAGAAAAAGGGTTTCAGATCAATACTGAGCACTTAAAATATGACTTTGCTCTTTTACTTTTCACGTATATCACATAGAAAGAAAAAAAAAAGATTTTAATTTTGAAATTAGAGATTTTAATGCATTTTCCATCCCATTTTTATATATTTTGATGTATCAGCTCGAAATCCAAAAAAAAAAATTTGGGAGTTATGCTTTTGTAATCAAAATTCTTAAAAATTTTTTAAAAATTGTATAAATATTAATAAAGTATACATTTCAGAAAAAAAAGGTATTTATATTGGCACTGAATGCTTAATATATGATTTTGCTCTTATATTTTGCGCATACATTATGTAGAGAGAAAAAGGACTTAAACTGTCAAATTATTTTTTCTATATTTTAATGCGTCTGCCCTTTGTTTCAAAAACGCATTTTCGTAAGTTATGTTTCTAATCAAGATTATTAAGGAATTTAACAGAATAAAATAATTTAGTAAACAAACAAACGAAACCAAACATAAACTCTTGCCATATATTTATTTTCGGGCTGTGGAATCTACTCTTCATAAAATTATAAAGAAAAATCAGATGAAAATGGGGAATGTTGCAAAAGCTAATAAGAGTCGAGTGAATTAGTTGTAATTATTTTTTTTTCGTTTCTTGAACTTTAGTTGGGGAAATATTTGAGCTTTTATTTGAAAACAAAATTGTGAAAATTGAAGGATTGTGAAAAAATGTTCATATATTTTGGAATGATATTTGTTTAATTCAAGAACTAAAAAAATCAATATTTAATTATTTTTGAAACATTTTTTTTATTTGCATATCTTTTAAAGACCAATTGTTATAAATTTTGTCTCTTTTTATTTGTCAGTAAAAGACAAGCAATGTAGAAAACACGTTTTATAGACAAGCGAGACGAAGATAATTTTTTTCTGGCTAGGAAAGAAATCCGAATTTCTTTTGTATATCATGGTATGATACTTATTTAACTCAAAAACGAAAAAAAGAAATTTTGAAAACATTTTTCGAAAATAGCATTTTTTGTTTGCATATAATTTTTGCATATTTTTTCAGAGATTAATTGCTTTAAACTTGGTTTCCAAAATTTAGCTATCAGCAAAATACCTGCAATGTAAAAGAAGTCTATCCATAAGATTGGAAAATGAAGATAATTTTTTTTCTTTCTAAAACAATGTATGTTTACTAGCAATGTTCCAAATGAAATTTCAATGTCTCGAACTTGTAATTTTATGATTTCGAAGCCGAAACTATCACCACATCATCATATTACTCTTTTGAAAAGAAGGCTATTGTAGAAAAGACTGTGGAATGATGTATAGATAATATCTTTGATGTATCCCGCTTTTCCAATAAAGATTCTACAATATTAGAATTTTTATTTAAAAATTCGGAGTGGTAAGAAAAATTAAATCAAATTCAGTTCAGAAAATTTAACTGCTCGTTCTGTAGTTCCTTATCAGTCAATAAGTTAGAAGCAAAATAGCTACAAGATAATATAATGTTAAAACAAATTGAAGATAAAAATAACATAAATAATATAGTATAGGTGAAAACATTTGCAATTTGTCTTTCCATTTACTGAAGTCTAATGAGCTGCATGAAAGTTACAAAGCCTTATAACATACGCATCCTGAAAATTTAAGTTTGAAAATGCTCCAAAACTCTCAATCAAATTGTTTGTTAAAAATTTATTTTTCTCCCATAGATGATCAAAAGTATGAAAAAAAAAAGATGAAGGATTGGGGGTATTAAAATGTGAAGATTCATTTCAAATATAATTAAATATTATCAGAACTGAACGATGCACTGAACTGTAAACGGTAATTATGGGCCAATTTCTTTCGATCAGACAAAGCTCTCCTACGTGTAGCAAGAATAACTAAAGAAACGTCAGAAGAGAAGTCTTGGAATATGTCATTTTAATCACAGAATTTGCCGAAAGTTGGTCTTTCAGATTAACATTTGTTTCCGTCTATGCAGACTAACCTTTCTGGCAGCAGATTCAGTTTTGATGTAAATGTAAAAATTAGCGTAATTTTTTTTTTTAAAAAAAGAGACTTCTACAATCACTAGATTTGTTATTTATCTGAGAAACATGGGACAGTATTGTAGCTCACATTCTTTGAGTGTAATTTTCTTTCATTCTGAAACCAACCAAATCTCTGCTATTTACTCTAAAAAAGGGAAGGGGAGAGAGGGAATCAAAACTTATTATTATGTAAAACTATTTAAAAGTATTATTTTATATTTCCATTTACCACTTATTTTAATGTAGAGGGGAAAACTAGTAATATCTTGAAATTAAGAATAATCCTTTATTTATAAAAAATACTGACTTTATCCTATATTGCTACTAAGTCAATGAAAAAAAAAATATAACTTTTAATGCTTACAACTCTGTAAAGAAGTACCTGAATATTTGAGTTAAAAACAATAAAATGTCTTAGTACAAGAAAGTGTTAAATCAAAATAATTATTTATCAGTATTTTAATAATACTTATAATTTTTTGTTATTTATTTTTCTCAGTGTTTATTAAAAAGAAAAAACAATTTATGCCCTGAAATAAAGATAACAGCACATCTATATTTAAGTTAAAAGGCAAGAAAATATACGTAATTAACTGCAAAAAAAGTGCGAAATTAATAACATTATTTATCAGTATTTTCATAATATTTATCTTTTGATTTTTTTTCATTTTCAAATTCATTTCTTATTAGAATGCAAAGAAAAGGAGCAATTGATATGAAATAAAAATTAATCCAATAATAATATAAAATATACTACAGTAACAAATTGTGACTGGTAAAAATATTGTACAACATTCATCGCAAAAGGCTAAGGTTTATAATTTGTGTACAAGAATTAGACTAATAATCAGAGTGTCATTGCTTATTAGTTCGCATTTCGTTTGGCCAGATTGTTTGAATTCGAAAACATCATGCACTTGATTTGATTTATAAGGCATAAATTCGCTCAATACATTTCTAAAATTTCCTGCATTTTTGTGTTAGAACATTACGTGAAATCAATTTATAATTTAGATATAAACGATATCTATGTATTTTATTTGACATCAATTCTTACTCTCGGTCTGATGTAGGTTTGTTCTAGCATCAATATTACAGGTTAATGATGTAATATAAATATAATTTCTTTAATATTCTCTTCTCAACTCATAAAAAATTAACACTCGAAAATGTGATACTATCTAAAATTATTTGCTATAAACCTTATACTTCAATTATAAATTGAAACAAATCTTCGCTATGAAAGCCACAAAAGCCCTGAAATAATTTCTACCGAAATTTAAGCACTGTAATGCGGCCTTTACTACGAGCTCATTATTCTGTATTAAATCCTCGGTAACAAAGTGCAGGAATGATTTTATAAGCCCGAGTAAGGAAAGAATCGATAGCAAGTGAATTCTCTGTATAGCTACATAAAGAACATTTTCGTTTTCCAACTTCACTTTTTCACCGAAACCTCTTTTCTTTGTATTTCAGACATATTGTTAAACAAGAGAAAATGAAATTACTGTTTGTTTTGTCCACAAAAGGTCTTTTATTTGGGTAGGGTTATACAGCAGTTTTTTTTATTACAGTGGAACACTAAATTGTGGAAATTATTGAAATTTCTTTGATTTTATTTCATGTAAGTCAATATTTAATTACAAATAAAATTATTTGTATTTATGTGAAATAAAATTTAAGGATTTAAAAGAATTTAGCCCAGACTTGAATTATGTAACCACATTTAAAATTTGTTAAACTTTTAATAGATGTAAATATTCACTTATATTTCTTTAAAGAAAAGAATAATGATTTTACTAAAAAAAATATTTTTTTTATTGAGGAGATACGAGTTTGTTATAATAGATAAGAAAAAAAAGCATTTCCATTCAATTTTTATTTTAAATATAATTTATTAATATTATAACCAACATAAAGGCAGCATTTCTTATATTGCTGATTTTCTTAAACCCATAGCCCAGATTTCTTAGAAGCAAACTGTCTTTAAACCGATTCAGAGTTATTTACATTGAATAAAAATATAATCGTTTCATATGCACATAAGTTTGCAATTTTGTATCAAAACAATCTGCTACAATACCAGAAAAGAAAAATATTTTTATAACTTAATGCACAAAAAGATCAAGGCAATGTAAAACAGCTAGCTACAGAGCAAGAATATTTATGCTATGAAATAGATAATTAATAGCACAGATTGTATTGAATAGAGAATCGAGTTCTACTAGGGTTTTAATTCGTATAAAAATGATAAAATTAGGATTCCTCGAAAATATTTGTTATAGAGCGTAAAATAATTCAAAACCACGTTTACGAAGCTTGTAATAATACAATTGCATACAATATTGCTATGCATTAAATAATAAAGTATTTTAAATTTCTTTAACAACTTAAAGACAAACAAAATTCGATTGCGAATTATACTTATTTTTTCTATTTTTTTCTATTAAAAGTTTTTACAAATAATTTTTTGTCCATATAAAGACTCTAAATAAATATATTTATACATCAGTTATATTTACAAAAGGAATTTTTTAAATATGCTTAAGTAGTTCTTTACTGTGGTACTGTGTTTAATTAGTGTACTAAAAATTTATTTACTAAAAATCGCAGTTTGTATGCTGAAAATAGCAATTAGTATAATTAAATTTTGTTTACTAAAAATCTCAACTTGTATACTAAAAGTAGCAATATATTTACTAAAAATTTGTTTGTTCAAAACAACTATTTGTATAATAAAAAATTGTTTACTAAAAATAGCAATTTGTGTGTTAAAAATTTATTTACTAATAATAGCAATTTGTATACTAAAAATTTATTTTTAATTAAGATTTTGTAATCATAGGCTTACGTTTAATTTGTTTGCCTGGTTCTGTGTTATTATCAAATAAATACTGATCATGTATGATATTTCTTAAGTGTAATATTTTATGTTAGGAATGGGAGTTGTGATATCTATTTCTTTATTTTTAATTGTACATGGAGTGGTTCGCGATGCTGAGTTGTGTGCAATCTGCATCATGTGGGATGGAAAACATAACAATTAGGAATTGACTTTCTCTTTGATTTTTTCGTATACTTTTCATTATTTCTTTTTCCTGGAGGGGGGAATATAATGTTCATGTCCAATCGCGTAAACAGGTAGGTATAATTCCGAATATTTTTTCTAGTGCGAGAAGATATTTTGATTCTCCCACATATCTTTAATACAAGAAATTTATAATTAAAGCTCTAGTTTCTAACGACCATAAAAGGAAAATTAATGGACAAAATGTTAGCAAATTTCAAAATAGTTCACAGCAGAGCATGGAATTTTATTTTTCCTAAAAGAAAAATTCAAAAATCAAAACTAACGAGCAAAGTAATGTATGCAATTGTATCAAAGAACATTAGACATGGTGCATCTTGCGAACGAATTAGGCTCATTTTACTCATATGCAAATACCTACATCTATAATACCTACATAGGCCAAACATTTTTTTTGTAATCTACCTAACTCCATTACATTATTCTAAAGCCGTAGTTTGATATGATATGATGTCATAACCGTTTGCTAATGAGCAAACTACAGCTTGGATCTTGATTAGACCTGTGATAGCTTTCTTTTACAGTTGATACTAAGAATCTTTGTTAACTTTGTAAATATGGCATTTTAAATACTTCTACTTTTTTATATTGGTAAATGTATCAAACAAGCAACAATTCACTGACAATCGGATTACAATTTTCCTAGTTTTGTCCATCTAGATAACCAGAACTTAACTCCTATGAGTTTTTGCCTTGAAGTTACTGTTTATGATGATAATATAAGCAATTTGATGGAATTAAAAAATGCGATATGCTGATTTTCTCCAAAACATTCTTCCATATTATACTAAAACTGATTGCTGAGAATTCAGTAATGTATCGAAATTAGTTTCAGAAAACAGTGAACATCTCATCGAATTTAATTTGTAGCATGTTTCATAAATAATAAAACATTTTAAACCCATGTCTCCAGATAGTATTTCTCATAGTATTATTGTATACAGCACCATTATCCTTTTGAGTGGCAAGAGTTCTTTCCTTCACAAAATGAAATCGCATGAATATTTCTAAGCTTGCTGTCATTTTGTCCAGTAGTTTTCTGTTATGCCTTTTCAAAGTTAACTTTAATGATAAAGATCCTATATTTCAATTTAATCGACTTTTAATTGAAGATTTTTGTTTGCTACCTTACGTCACCTTCTTTTTAACAAAAATATTTACTATAAAGTTTCATCATATTATCAATGTTTCAAGAATGTTTGATTGATCTTGTAAATAAACATCAAAGAGCTCTGCTGAGTGTTTGTTTTTCCTGTAACTTCTTTTACGTAAATATTTTTCATAAAGTTAAATACTCATACGTGTAGCTATCAAATACGTATCCTATTTACATACAGAAAAATGTGGTTGAAAAAATACTAAAAAGAATGAATTAAATTAGTAAAAAAATAATTTTTGGAAGAAGTGGATGTAATTTTAGCATCCAGAGATTTTAAACTTCCGGAGTCATTTCAGATGCAGCAGAAAGTTTGGCGATTGAAAAGCTTCGTTTGTATTTAGACTTTTAATAAATTTCAAATAGACCTTTTTACTCCCCTCCCCACCCTTAAGAATTGAAAGAAATGTTATGCAGTGAGAACGTTTTCAGACAGTGTTTTACTAAAATATCTTATTGCAAGGAATAAGAATTATGGCGACTCTGAAAATATTTGCCTAGTCTAGTCCTGGATGAGTGATATTCTGAGCAAAATACAGCTCAGGGACGTCTTTATCAGTAATTTCATGAAGTTGTTTTCACTTGATGTACAAAAGTGAAAAGAAGTTGGATAATTCATCTAGATATTTCTTAAGGAAAGATGTTTTATAAATATTTCGTCTAACTGAGCGACATTTTGCAGAAATGAAATGTAAATAGTTTGAATTAAATTAGTTTTTGTAAAAAGAAGGGTTATGCTGTTTGGTTTAGTGCTGCAGTATTTTTAACACTATATATTTTTTTGACAGGCAAAAAAATCTTAAAATTTAAATATTGTATTTTTTTCTTCTGATAGTACTTTAAGGTGTTTTATATTTAATGATTTAGGTCCTTATCTTAACTTTCAAGCAAAAATTGGGATATTGTGCAAATAAAGAAAAGGAAATGTGAACTTCTAGTGAAATACATAATTTTAGATTTGAATAATAGATTTTAATTATGTTTTTAAATTTTATTTTTTGTTTTACAGCACCCATAGTCTATACAGCAAAAATGTATTCAAATAGTTGCAATATTGTTGATCATAAATTCACATAAAAAACAAGCAAAAGTATTATAGTAAAATACACTTAAAAACATCCTTATAAATTATTTAAAACAGAGAAAAAACAGAATTTTTTTCCTGAAAGCATACTTAAAACTGGTACATGTTTAAAGCTGTGTTAATGTTGAAGTTTAAAATAGCTTTTTATTTATTTTAACATTCATTATCCTGTCTTAATATTCTTTATTTTTAAAATTTTAGATCAGTGTAAAAATTGTGTTTATATAATAATAAATTGCGACGTTACTGGTGAAAAATTAAATTTTTTGAAATAGATGTTTTGATTGAAAACAATTTTAAAATCTTGAAAAATTCTTTCTTTAGTAAACATTTCCTATCTAAGAAATAATTATGGATGAAATTTAGTCAATTTAGATAAAACTGTCTATTCTATAAAGAATTTTGAGATATTCATGCATTATACATGTCGCATAATTTTATGTTTTGATTTACTAATAGTATTGTAGCTTATAAACATATCTTATTAAAGACGTTCCATATTTTCACGAGGGTTTAGAGGGTTTCATTTGATTCAATTCATTTCTTAGGTTTGAATGTTATTTATTTATTTATTTTTCTACAAGAAATTACTTATAAAAAGTAAAATAAGAATAAAAATTGATTGCATAATTCGGCATTTTAAAACTCAAATAATTTTCTACTGATCTAGCGATTTTAAAACTTTGAGTCCATTAAAAATTAGTTTAGGTAAAAAAATTATATATTTTTCATCAAAAATCTTTAAAAAACATATTTTGAAACGCAGCTGAGAATACATTCAAAAGATTAAATATTAATATATTTTTTATAAATCTTCCCAGTATTTTCTAATTTATTAACTAATTGCTTCTCTTCTTTTTTATAAGAAAACCTCTCTTCATTTTCCAAGAAATGTATGCTTTCCGATGAAATTCCATTGCTTAAATTCTAAAAAAATCTTTTACCCTACTAAAATCTTTTATCATAATATTTTCCTTTCATTTTGAGGCATCGAAAAAAATATATTTAAAAGTTTTATATATTAACTGATACTTTTTTGTGTCTTCCAGTTTCTTTTTTTACAATGAATTTCTGTTTATGATTTATTATCAAACAATTTTCATTTTCTAGACATATATGACTAGCATTTTCTTCCTAGATAAAATTCTATGTTTTAAATTCTGAAAGGAAAACCGTTATGCTATTCTAGAAAATTCTGAATAATATATTTATTTTCTCTTTTCAACAGCATGCCACGAATGTCTATTTTGAATTCAGATTTATTCGCCGTTTTATATTTGAAGGAAAAAAAGTTGTTGCTTTTATGACATATCCGAGCGATTGCAAATATTAAAGAATCCTTTTTGAAATTCTACCCCGATTCACTTAGAGGACGCGAAATTCTACACAATAGCTTCATGGACTCTTTATGCAAAATAGACTCTAGCGGAAAGATCATCATCAACAAAGCATCATCATCATCATCTGACACCATCGGAAAGATTTAAACAAGGAAAATAAAACGTTACTTTCTTTACTCCATGCAAAAGTTGAATGGAATGAAAAAAGAAGCCATCTAGAATTCTTAAGCTCGCCTCAAGATCTCATTGAGCAACTTTCATGGGATATCTGGCAAGATTCCAAATCGCCACCGCTTTGACAATAGTAAATTTTGGTCAGTGGGTCATTGGTTTATTTGTCCTGTTAGCACTTCGTCACTGAAATGTGCAGCAAGACAACCAATCTAAACTCAGCTAAGCTGAAAAATGATGGGCGATGCTCGTAATGAGGATTAAATGAATAGCTGCATGAACATGCTGTGTTGTGGACTGCTTTAAGGATATAAATGTAGCATTGTATAATTTAATTATTTTGAAAAAAATATTTCTAAACTCTTTTGCATAACTTGAAAGATTCGACTGCAACAAAAACATTGATTTAACATTTGATTTAAAACATTAGAGTATCACAATGTTTTATGATTTTTCTGTTCATCTTTATGTAAAAAAGTAGTCTTAAGAAAAAAGATTGACATTTAACTTGTGATTCTCATCATGTTAAGACCTCGTATCTCTTATTCAACTCCTGTTTGGAAACTGCAAAACTCATAAAAATAAAACTGAAAGACAGAAAAGTAGCATAGTTCGGTATATTAGAATCCGAAATGTTTTGTAGGTTTTTCTACAAGCGATTTCCACAAGAAGATTTCAATAATATTTTCTGAGAAATTTGGCAGTAATAATCATAATTCTATTGAAGAAATTAATATTTAAATTGCTACGATATTCAGAAAAACGTCAGAAAACCATGGCGATTGCTCTGTAACTAATCCTGTCGATTTAAAGCCATAAGGTGCTACAAATAACTATCTCCGAAATTTGTAGTTCTAGGTGCAATGTTCACTCTCCTACAGAAAGTTTTGAAGGAATTTTTCAGCAATATACCTGACATATTTTGAATATAATAGTATATAAATATTTTCATCATAAAAAGTTCTAAATAGCGACATTGAAATTTGAGTAATAAAATGTTGTTTTTTTTAGATCTTAACAAATGGAATAAAATCTAGATTTAGTATTAATTGCTTTGCTGCATATTTTTTTATCGATTATAGAAAAATAAAATACTTGAGCAAAATATTAAAAGTATAGTAAAAACAAACTTTTAATATATTTATTTGATAAATTCAATCGAGGAGATATATAAATTCAACTTTTAATCAGCCAACCAAAATTTTAATCAAACAATTTTTTTCATATCAGCATAGAAAAATAAAAATATGTTTTAAAATATTTCTCAATTTTTTAATACTTTTACGAAGACATGCAATAATTTGAATATGTGCATTACCTAATAAAATTTATTTCCTCACCATAACCAGTTTTATTTAAATAAACCTGGACGAAATAATGATATACGTAATAAAGTTTTATATTTATTTCTAACTGCTCGAAATCTATTCCCCTTATTTTTAGTTTTTATATTTGCCAGTTTTCTATGTATTTAATTTAAGTTAATCTCTTATTTATTCAAACGATTTAATGTCTGTCAATGAGGAAAATACAACCTGAGTAAATAGTCTTCAGACGATTTTCTAATTAAAATATTAGATATATCATTGTATAGATTAGATTTTAAACTATTTTCATAGTTTTAACAATCAAAATCTTTAATAATTCTGTCATTTTATTTGCTGGTTGAATAATATTAGTTTCTATACAATTGTGAAGAATTTTTGTAAATATAATCTAAAATGGTCTGAATGAAGAATTAGCTAAAAAATTAATGAAACGAAATTGATAAATAAGTTTTTGTGTTATAAATTTTTATATTGATGCATAGAAATGTTTGTTTCTTTTTTGAATTTATATAAATGATTTAAAACTAGAAGCTTTTATTGTCTCTAAATAAGTCAAATTTTCTGTATAGAATCATTTCTAATTTCTTATTAATTACAAGGTTTGTCATGTAAAAAAGCAACAACTGATTTTTTGTAATCTTAAGAATACTCTAATTACAGGAAAAATTACGAAAAAATTCGTCTATATGCAATTTTATTCTAAATCACATTTTTTTTACCAAAGTACATTTTAATCAAAAAGTATTTATAAGAATTCGATACATACATATTTATGGAAATATAATAGTAAATTGATTAAACTATTAAGTAAAAGAGATTAAAATGTTTCGATCTATAAAACTTCTATGAAAATCTTGATTTAAAAGTGAATAAAATATCATATTCAGATCAGAATTGAATATTCATAGTAATATAAAAATTATATCTTAGTTACTTGATCAGCAGAAAGGATGTAAGAAAATTTTGTATTTTCTTTATTAATAGAATAGCAGAAATATAAAAGAAATTTAAGAAAAAATAGCTTATCAGAAATATATTAGATTCTGAAGTCAAAAATATCCAAAGAGAAAATCTAGTTAATCCAAAAATAGTGTTTTTTTTTCAAACTTTTTCACATAAAATTAGAACATAAAACAATTTGTTAAGACTTTACCTAAAAGAGGAAGATGCTTCAAATATCTTGGGAGAAGTTCCCTGGGTTATCTGATGTAAAACTGAAATATGGTGTGTTTGTAGGACCAGACATTAGGAAAATGAAAGTTCAAAATTTTAAAACTATAACGGAAATAAGCGAAAGTTAACCTGGAAATCTATAAAACTAGTTATTACTAGCATTTTTGAAAAGAAAAAAGTCCTTTATCTATGAATCTGCAGTAGAAGAGTGATAAAAAGTGTTGATATCAGGCAGTAGTATGAATTTAAAAAATTCCTCTTCTTGGTTCAAAAGAGAGCTATTTTCTTTAAAATGCAGTTGCAATTAAACAGAAACAAGCTGAAAGACATCAAGAATATATAATTTAAATCGAAAAGAGATATCCAGAAGGAATTGTGAATGAAAATTTTGAGATTAAAATGGAAACAATCGAAAAAAAATTCTGGAAATCCGAAAAATTAGTACTTGTTTTCCCGAATTGTTAGTTTCAAGTCTATTGTAGAAGAGATGACAAAAAAAAAAGTCAAAAATTTTAGGTTGTAATCTGAAATTTTTTTTTCTCTGTTTCAAAGTGAGTCATTTTCCTAATAATTTAGGTGTAATTCGAGAGAAACAGGTTTAAAGATTTAACCGAGATACAAATGAAATGAAGAGGGGATATCAAAGCCAATCGAATGCCAGGATGAGAACCGACTGCTACAAAATGTTATAATGATACAATCTCTGCGAAATTCACCAAAAGAAAAAGTGGATAAAGAAAATTGAGGTAAAGCAAAAACGTTTCTTCAAAAACTTATAATTTTCAACATGAACTAGGGCATAAATATAATTTATATGGATTAATAAAATAATGAAATGTTAAAATTTCACGATTTTAACTATTTGCTTTTAAATAAGCATTTCATCTGTGAAAGATCATTATATAAGAGATATAAATGGATTTCATTTTTAGAATCAGCAATTTACATAACTTAAAATCTGGCATCAAAATTTAAACCATATTCAAAAAGTTTTTTTTTTTTTCCGACCACCGTTCTGTTACCAGAATAAATTTTTAAGGTCTTAATATTTTAAGACTTAATTGATTAGTTTTTATGTTTTTAAAGGCCTTATAACACGGCGAAATTTCGTCAGCATTTTTCCGTTTCTACCCTGAAAAACCGGTCAAGTAAGTTTCATAATCGACAACTTTTTCTAACCAGCTAGAAAATGCCGTCGGAAATATTGTCCGCAAACAAAATTCAATCAATCGTGTGAAACTTTAAAGTGACGTCACTTTCGTTGTCATTTGCTGACGGAAAGTGCTGACGATATTTTGCCGTGTGATAAGGCCTTAAAGATCTTAAAGGAAATTAATAAATTTTTAAGAATTAAATGTATTACGTAAAATTATTTTCTGTTTTACGTAACGCATTTTTGGGAAATATTTATTATTATGGGAAATATCTTGTTCTATTTATTTTGAAAAATAAAATATTTTCATAAAAAAATTTCTCGGAATATATTTTCAGGATTTGGACAGAAATATATATTTGAAAGCACTGAAATTAAGAAATAGGAAAAGGCAAGTCAAAGAAAATGTTTTACGAAAAAAAAAAAGGAGTGGAGATTGGAACGAAAGTTTCAATTTACAAAAGCTTGAATATATTTTACATTTTGAAGCTCTGTAAATCTATGGTATAAAATAAGAATCAAAAGAATAAAAAATTATAATTTCATGATGATAAAAAAATAGAGCAGTTTAATTTTTCTTTAGTGTTCCTAATTTCATCTTAAATTTAGGAACAAGATAAACTGACGTTTTTGGAGATTTCCAAATGACTACAGTACTGGGCAAATTAAACGGAACAAACACAAAATTTTTTTTCCCCCATGTTGTTTAATTAACATAGGCTCACCTGCATCTATTGTATAGCAATCTAGTAGTAAGTAGGTTCTTCTCTAGCATTAACGAGGTCCTGAACACGTTTTAGCATGAATTCCACTAATAATAAACATACATTTTTGATGTTATTAACGTGTAACCAAACTTTTATGACATTCTCAATAATATTTTTCTTTTTGCAGCAGTCCATTTTATTCGCATGTTTTTTTATAATGCCACAGCAAATTTTGAAGGGAATTGCATCAGCAGAATTATCAAGCCAATTTAAAACTATTAATGTCTTTTCCAGAAAAAAATTCTTTATCAGCTTGGAATTATGACAAGGAGGAAGATCTTGTTGAAAGACACTAACACAATCAGCAAACATTTACGCAGAGGCACTTTTTTCTTCTAGTTTTGAAATATATTTTTTAGAGTTCATCATCCTGTCAACTGGTACTGTCAACCCTCCAAAAATGTTTTATCCCCGAGTGCAATCTAATTCCAGCATTTATCAGTCCAGGACTGGTATTTCCTGGCTCAATACAAACGTTTTCTCTTCATTACAACTGTTTTTTTTACTGATGCTCTTGCCCATCACCCTGCTTCAATAAGACATTGTCTTAGTGTTGATGAATCAACGCTCACACCAATAGATAATAATTCTAATTACTGTTTTGAGAGGATGCATTTTACTATTTTGTACTAGAAATTTGTGTGTCCGAATGTTGTATTGTGTGTAAATCGATATTTACACTTTTGCTTTAGAGAAACTGTCCCAAACTTAATTTGCTGATTGATTATCCTATACACACTGGATTTTTCAACTGCAACTGCTGCAGCATTATCCTATACTGCCATTGAAGTATGCTGACTGAGGGTACCAAATCTAGACTTTACCCTGAGAATGATAAACATTTTAAACATGTATTAGAACAAGACAACTTGCCCAATCGATCTCTTCTTACAGCATCTGAAACGCCATTGATGGTAAAATTTTCTATATGTGATGATTACAAGGTAAAAGCAGTTTAGATTAGTTAAGAACAACTGTTTTTTGTAAGAAAATGCAGCTGAAACTGTTTTGAGGCAGAATATTTCTGAGGAAGGAAAAAATTTATAAGAAATTGAGCTTGTCCCGATTAATTTGCTCAGTACTGTAAAATATCATTAATTATTGAATTTTGTGAAATTTTTTAATAAATTTATTTATTAGTTATCTTATTAAAATTAATCACATTTTTCTTATATATTAATATTAAAAATTTTCTTTTTACAAGCAATGTAATTTTTTTCACTTTCTGCTTGAATGTTTCTTTTCAAAATATAAACAGATAGACAAATTAAATGCTATTTTGATTGTATTCGAAGCAGCATCGGATTATAAGACGAATGAAATAAGTGATTACCTAAAGAACCCAGGTGCCTATACGCCTAAAGATTTGATTTTTGCTTTGTTAGCAGAGTAATTTCATTTTGTGATTTGGCTTGCTTTACCAAAACCTCGAATTTGAATACATACATTCATCTATGTAATTTCCTCATCCTTAAGTTTTTTTATGTTTTTCATTCTCAGATTAGTGCGATTAATTTCGTGATTTCATTTTGTTATTTAGAGAATTATTTATTGGAAACATTGTAAAAGATTTTTCAAATTTTGTCAAAAAAACATTCTAATTTTTTTAAACTATTTTATTTGAAATTACTTCTAAACTGAAAACAACTTACCGAAATACATTGAAAGCAATTCTCTTGAATGGATTCTTGTTTTTGTCCTGATACTTGTTACTTGAACTTAGTGTATATACAGATTAAGTAAAAATACAGAAAAATTATTTCAAATTTGTGGTAACAGTTCTCCGAAAGTCGCAATGAGTACACATTCCAAACAGGCATAACTTACTTGGCTATGTCGAGAAACAATTTCTGAGAAGGTGAAAGTTTAATGAACTTACAATATTTGCAGTTTCAATAAAAAGATGAAAAACGACAATTGGAAATAATTTGCTTTAATTCATGTTCTAAAAGATACAATATTTATCATTGTAAATGCCTTTTACTATTTAGTTTTTAGTTTATAATATAATACTATAAAAATCATAGGATTTTGCAATTGTTTTTTTTTTCAAATTTACACGAGGGGCCATTTAGAGAGAGAGAAAAAGAAATTTACAGAGAATTAAAATTAGATTTTAATGTTCAATTAGGTAATGAAAATATTTAAATACTGAATAGTTATTAAAACGTACATGAGTACAAAATGTAACATAATATGTGGTGTGGACAAAAATCTTCTTTATGAACATGAACCAAATAAAAGTGAATAAAAGTGTTTAAGCGCGATGCTCACAAAAAAGAGGGATGTTTCAAAAGTAGCATGAAGAGATGAAAAAAAAAAGACCATTTGATTTTTCGTTTGAATAAACAAGTTCATCCTTTAACAAAAAAGAAAAAAAAGACGATTATATTTTTTATTGAAAGAAAAAAATGAAATGCTTCCTTTTTTTATTTTATCACTTACATACTTTGCCGATGTGTTTGCTGTATGAAGTAATTATTATGTGTTATTTCCTTTGATGTTAATGCTGTCGAAAATTTCCTTCTTTACAAGTGTGAAACAAATTAAGTTAAACAAAAGTAGCTGGGTACAATGCTGAGAAAAATGAGGGATATATGAAAAGGAACAAGACGCGATGAAGAAAATAAGCATTTGATTTTTTTTACTATGCAGGTGCATCAGAAAGGTAAACGAAAAGGGAGCTATTATGTATGATGGTGATTGTGGCAAAAATTTCCATCTTTTCAAGCATGAAACGAATTAAGTAAAATTGTATAAAAGTAGTTAATTAGAATGTTGACAAAAATGAGCGCTGTTAAAAAAAAGAGCACGAAGTGATGAAAAAAATGAGCATTTAATTTTTCTTTTGTTTAAACAAGTACATAAAAAATCATATGATAAGATGCTATGTTTTAATTCAAATAAAAAATCAAATTCTTCCTTTTTTATATATGACTTGTTATTATGTTTGTTGTTAAATAATTATTATGCATTACTCCCTCTGATACTGATAGTGGCGGAAATTTCTATCTTTACAAACATGAAATAAATTAAGTTAAAGTGTGTTAAAGTAGATGAGTAGAATGTTCACAAAAATGAACGATATTTTAAAAGGAGCATTACGCGATAAAGAAAATAAGTATTTGATTTTTTCTTTTGACTAACCAAGTACATCGAAAAAGCAGACGATAAGATGCAACCTTTATTTTTTTGCTGAAATAAAAAAATCCATCGTTTTCATCATTCATATGTTTTGCAGATGTGTTAGCTGTTAAATAATTGTTATGTTATACTCCCTTCGGTGTTGATACTCATAGCTTACACGTCCCGATTCAGTGCCCCGATATAATTTGATCCACATCTATCACAAAGTTTACTTTTCCCTACATGTGCAGACAGCCCCCCAAAACTCCGCAAAGCCATCGATTTTTTTCTCCCCGTTCTTCTCCACCTCCCTTTTTCCTCTTCGCTCAACTTCTTTCTCTCTTCATGCATCTTCCGTGCTCTCTCTCTCCCCCTCCCTTTCCTGTTTTTTCCCCCATCCCCCGAACCTTTTCCCAGATCCCGAGAAAAAGGATTCGAAGTCTGAGGGAGCGGGGCAGGGAAGAGGGGGAGGGGGGAAGAGCGCGCAGATGAAAACATTGTATAACAGTTGGCAATCGGCGATTGGTTCGCTGGAATTACGGGGTGGAAAGGAGAAAGGGGAGGGTGTCTGTTGCCTCGGGGTTAGGCTTTAAAAAAAGAGGTGCGTGTGTGTGTGTGTTTGGCTTTCGTAATGTGAAAGCGTGGAGGGGGGACTGCAAGTGGTGACCTCCTCCCCTCAAACTGGAAGCGGAGTTTGTTCAGGAAAAGTTTTGCTACTCCCCTGGACTGGTATTCTTCGTTCCGTGCGAGGAATTCCGATCCGGTTTGTAGCCATTTCCGACAGGATGTTGTAGTGCTGCAAAAATTGTGTCAGGTGCAATTTTTGGTGAGATTCACAATTTTGCGGCGCTTTCTGCACTTCAAAAAGTTACGTTATTCTCAATTTTAATACGTAAAGCGTTTTTTTAAAACATATTTAAACAATATAAAAGTAAATATGTTTATAAACAAGGTAAAAAGGAAGCATGAATTCTTAATTCTATTGATATTTATTAAATGCCTTTTTATGCTGATATTGCCAATCGTGAAGAAATACTTTTGGGGCAGCTTAGGCAATATTTTCGCTTATGATAGAATTGTAAGTCACTGCTACTTTTGTTATTTTCATCCATGGATTCATTAGAAAATATTATATTATGCAGATGGATTGACTGCTTAAGAAATAACATTTTTCTTGCAATAATCTTATATATGATATTTCTTTTTTGAAAATTATAAGTTTGAATTCTATAGTCGTTCTTATAATTAACTTTGAAGCGAAGTTGGTAAAAAGTTTTCTCCTTTTATTCTCAAAAATTTCAAAAATAAATAAATAAATAAATAAATAAAATAAAATAAAAATAAAAAAGTTGAAAGCATTATGCAGAAAAGTTTTACAGTCTTTCTGACATTTTATTTCCATCGATTGGATTCCAGTTTTGCAGCTATAATGAGTTTATAAGAAAAGTGCCGAACAGATTCTGTTTTTTATTGAACAGGAAAAGAAATTTCCCATCACCTTTAATTGTTCAACTCTTCTTTTAAGAAGTGAGACTGCTTATAGTTCATTCAGAAAGCTTCATTTTTTGCTGTTGATTGTGATCAAATTTCATTTATGATTTTTGACTTGATTCTGTTTTGAGTCTTTTTGCTTCATTAATAGAAATTTTTTTTTTTTTGTTTCGTGTGTCCTTATATTTGCAAGTTGCTTGAACTTAACTACAATATTTATTAGTGTTCCACTTTTGTCTCATTTAAAACTAATAAGATCCTCTTAAGATTTGTAGTAAAATTAGTAAATTAATTCGGTGAATAAATCTAAATCAAAACTTTTTACTCCCCTATCCACAAAGATATCCCTCCCTAAATACAATCCCCCCTTAAAATATCTGAAAAGATGGAAATGCAAGGATAAATCGCCCATGTGAAAAGAAAAAAAAAACTTCAACAATATTAAACAGACTGTATTTTTCATCTTTGAAACGTATTTAACGAACCATACTATAATTTCAGTTCTTCTAATAAATTTTTGTCTAAAAAGTTTGCATTCAAATTTCAAAGATCTTCTTGCAATACAGATTATTATTTATGCTGCTATATGTAATTTAGAAACTTTATTAATTATTTAATGAAAACATTAAATAATAAATTATTAACTTTATTAACTATTAACAATTTAGAAACCTTATTAATTATCTAATGAAAACATTAAATTGTTAATAATTAACCTTATTAACTATTAACAGTTTAGAAACCTTATTGATTAAACTTTACCAATTATTTAGAAATCTTATTAATTATTTTATATTATAATAGAATTGTTATAATAAAACTACTAAGTTTATATTTTAAGTGGTCAATTGAAATTGCTACAATTGAAAATTCTGTTCAGGTTTTCTAAAAAAAAATTTCTTTTTTTTTCTGACTGGAAATGTGACATGGTATTCGTTTAGTAAAATTCAAAGCAACATGAAAGTTTATCTTTTCAAGTGGATTTGATATCGGGTTCAAGGTCGATGACTCTATCAGGAGGGTTCAGAGGCTGTATCATTTAGAATCGCATGGCTGGATCAGAGACACATTATCAAATGTGAACTGAGCTGTTAGTAAATAGTTTTAACTCATCGTGTTACATAGAATATAATAGACTATGTAGTGAAGCTAGTGCATTTGAAATGTCTGCTTTAGTAATTCATAACAAATACATTAACTCAAATAAAAATTTTAGAAAAATTCCAGATCATATAAAATAGATGGCGCTTTCGAAAAAAAGGTTTTTAATAAGTTATATAAAATGTATGAACAATTAAATAAGTATGAATGGATGTCGGAATCAGGAAGAAAAGAAAAAAAAATGATACCTAAAATAGTTATTTCAATTGCAACCTGTTGGACAGCAAAAGCAGATTGCTAAAATGTAAGTCTGATAGTACATGTATACGGAAATAATATCGATAAAATTTATTTATTAATTTTCCATTTTTATTTCACGTAATATTTAATTTTTTTATGAAATACCTGTATTATAAACTTGATATAATCTATAATAATTCAAAGTTAATTAGAAAACAAACTATCAATAAGCTAAAAATTTCAAATATATCTTTAAATCATTTTTTTAAAATTCAAAATAATTAAAAATGCAATTTTTATTCATAGTTCCAATTTCAAATCATTTTCTAGGTAATTTCTTTCCATAAAGATAATTCCAACAAGGTGCATATAAACATATTGTCACGAAAAGCGTTCATTATATAATTCAGTAATAAAAATGTAACACATAAAGTTTTAAGATAATTTGAGTCAATGATTAAAAGTGATAAAAAGGCAAGATTTTATTTTTTTACTTATTTTATAAAACTTTAAAGATATTAAAAGTAACAAAAAAACTTTAAAAAAAATTAAAAAAAACTGTTAAATTTTTTTTGAAAAGTTTGATTGTCAAAACTGAATTTTAATATATTTGAGATTTCCTTACATATAATACTACAGATATTTTAACACGCCACATTAGTGTATGATGATTAAATCAAAAGTGTGATTGAATTGCTATGATCAAAATTATTTCTCTAGTTGTTTCAAATTCTAGAAGATTCTAAATGGAAAATTTCTCTGTAAATCAGCAGTGATTAAAAATATCACTCAAATTAATTTATCTTAATTTTCAAAGTTGCTTTTTACTTACTGAAATATAACAAAATTTTGTAAACAGCAAGTGTTGTGGATATATTTATATAATCTTGAATCTTATATCTATATACTTCACTTAAAAAAAAATAAAGGTAGAAGAAAAATAAAATTCTGATTTGATTTATTTCTTTACATAAATTTGAATACAATGAATTTTAAAATACTTTCTATTAACTTTCAGTTTGGAAGAATTTTTATATGTTAACTAATATGTTGTTGTTTTGAATTAGTTTCTGTATAGTTTATTACACGAAAGGAATAACAAGTAATTGAAAATCCTTTTGAAAATAGTTTTCTTATATTGGTTACATTTAAAATTATTATTTATAATGAATCTGAAATACACAATTTTTTATTACTGAAAAGATGTAATAATATTGAAAATTAAGGTATTTATTATGATATTTTTAGATATTTTTTTAAAAAAATTAAAGACTTTTGTTTTTCACTACTTAAAAGTTTGTATTTTTAATTTATAAATTTTCTATTTATGTATTAAAAAAGGAATTAAAGAAGTGAGAAATTCTTCTCAGCTTAATGAATCATATAACACTTGGAAGATTTTGATTAGCTTTTTATTTCAAGTATAAAGAAGCAATGTTTGGAATGTTTCAAAATAGTAGTTCATTTTTACTAAATGTAATTAATATATGGTTTTATACATAATTATTTTATACTATATAAATTAATATATAGTATCATCCTTATCTGTGTAATTGTATAAAAAAGAATCAACTTGATAAAATGATCACTTCAAATACACAAACCCTGTTTAAATCAATGGATCAGTTAAGTTTATTGACATACATAACAAAGTGTATAAAGTTTAAACTGTTAAATTTTTTTTATCTCTATTTTGTTAATAAAGTTGAGTTATTTCTTTTATTTAAAATGAGAAATTCTCAGCTTATTAAATTTTTTTGCAAAATTTAAAAAATTATAAAAACATTTCTCGAAAATTAAAAAAAAAATTTCAATTTTTTTTTCAAAAATATGTGCAACCCATTTGATATGCATATTTATTTTTAAAAAAAAATATTAAAGGCTTAATTTTTAAAAAAGTTTATTTTATGTAATTATTTATACTGACTTTTATTGCTGTACACTTTTTTCGAAGAAAATATAAATAGCATGTTAAGAAATGAAAAGTTTTCTTTCAAAATAATAAAGTAGTAAATATATCGTAGATTAATTCAATACAGAAAATTATTAAATGCAATTTTTTATTGCACATTTAAACTAAGATAGTTATGCTGCGGCATTTCCTAGAAGTTGACCTACTTACATAACTCAACAAAAACATGAAGTTTACATCAAAACTTTTCGCACCACTCTAAATACCCTTTGCCAATCAATTTAAATTGATCAGCATCCGCATAATTAACCGAGACACAACTTCGTGTCGATGTTTGTTGAGAAACAAACTTTTCCCTGAGGTAATTACCCACTTCCAGACTTTCTAACAACAAAGTAAATACTGCTTCGCCTACCTGTGAACAATGGGAGAAAGAGAGCCGATGGAGTTTCGCAACGAAGAAGTGGCAACGACTCACGAAGAACATCCGAGTTTGTCAAAGAAACAGACGACTATGTATCTCTCCACTTCCATAGTTTGGGATCCCTCGGCCACTGGAACTTGTTTTTCTCACTTAGTAAGTCTTTGAGCTGGGAAACTAGTTGTACAGATGCGTCTGCTGTCTTCTGCTGGTGGGGGGGTGATGGTATTAAGAGAATAGTTCCGCTTCAAGGAAGTACAGAATACGGCAGATGTGTGTTTCCGTGAACTTTGAAGAGACTGGGGAGGACCTGAGAGTGCTGTTCGAACTATTCCAGCAGCGGCGCATGCGCAGAAGACCCGCACGCGCTTTAATGACGGCGTAAGTTATCGATCCGTGAGGGTCGCACAGGGATAGGAAGAGTCAACTGTATCGCGGGTATGAATCGCAGTAGTATAGCGCTTTTGTGGAAAGTAAACTTTTGGAGCAGCATTTTCATCGTGGCGTGGGTTCTTTCGAAGTGGGGGAAAGAGTGATGGGGGGGACATCCAATCCCCATGTATTGTGCTCGAGCGCGAGAAGTTGGGTGGGTTGAAGTTACGATTGGGAGATATGATTCTGTTGCTCAGGTGATGAAATTGGTAAGGTGGAAAATATCGTTTGTCCAGCAACTTGTGATGACGTTGCGCCGTAATTTCCCCGCGAGTCCATGTGGGAATAATCTGTTGCGTTGAAATTACTCATTCGAAGTTCTTAGAGAGGGGTTTTCGAAAAGGTTTCTGTTACTCGCGTGATATTTATATAGATTAAAATTAGTAAGCAATTTGTGCAAAGTTTGTCAGATTTTATATCAAAATAAAAGTGATTATGACGCTATATGTTGACATCAGTGTTTTACGAAAAGAATTTTTACCGAGAAACTAGACATAATATTTTTTACTTTAAGTTGCATTTTAATGCATATACATATTTAATAATTATGTTGCTAATTTTTTAAATCCAGGTATGGAAATAATTTATGTTGTTGCGAAAACAAAATATGTGTTTGTAGTTCCAATAATTCTGTAAACTGAATCATCCAAATGAATTAAATGTTATAAATTACCCAATAGAGAAATAAATAAAATCATTATTCTAAATGTGTCTTATTTTAGCTTAGTGTAAAAGATATTATGTTATCTTTTTATACATACTTTCTCCATTTTATAATGAAAACAAAGGAAGAAGTAGTAACAAATCATAATAAATTACAGAGAAAAACTTTAATTTTTTTTTTTAAATTCTAGAAATTTGGCATCCTCATTTATGTAATATTCCGCTTTGAACCATACTTTAAATTTCAAGTCTGAAAGAATATTATTTTTTAAATGTAAGAATTATTTATTTTTTGAATTGATTAAATTCCATCAAAAACTTTATTATTTGTTTAATCTGTAACTTCTACAGGAAAGCTTCCTTTAAATTTAGGGAAAAAAATTCAATGGCGATCAGATTTTTTAAAAATATAAAAGTTTCTAAATCATCTTAATTAAAATTTTTTTTAGCTAGTTCATTTCATAAAATGTAGAATTATGAAAGAAATGCAGCAAAGTATCATTATATATAATAATATGTGAAATATCTACCTGTTGCATTTTCCAGTAGTAAAATGTCTAAAACATGTATTTCAAACATTCTCATTTAATTTTAAAATCTTTTAATGCTCATGTTCTAGATTTCATTTCCATAGCTAAACGAAATGTATTGCATTTAATTAATTTTCATAAGTAATATTATCTGTTATATTCTACCACTAAATGCAAACATGCTACAGCTAAATGCAAGATTTGAAAATCAAAGGTCATCATTTTGAAATTTTTTGCATTTTGCTATAATATATTTTCGAGGTAATGCAAAGAAATATGAAAATAATCTTTAATTTTTTGGTATTTTGTTATATTTTAAAACTCTATTAATAAGCATCCGCAGAAGTTTTTAAAGGATTCATTACCTGTTTATAAATAATTTTTCAATAAAAAGTTTTAATATTTCTTAGTTAAATGATTTATTTTTAAATTTTTGAAGATTTAATTTTATTTCTCATTTTTTTTGGGTTTTTGATATAATTTAAAAGAAATTTACTGAAACATTTAATTAAAATCAAGTTGGAGGAAATTATACAAACAATTTTTCTTTTCAGACGCCCCGTTTTTCAAAAGTTACAGTTTTTTTCTTGTCTTGTTGAAAAGCCCCGAAAAGTAAGTTTGTAATGAAGTGATTGAATGGCACTCCTAAGAATTGCAGTTTCAATTTAGGTTTTGTCGTGAAATGCGCAATTTATTTGGAATAAACCTCAACATTTTATTATGAATATTTTATTATCCTATTAAAAACAGCCGAAAGAATTTTAATCGAGGCTTAAGAAAAAGACGCCTATTCCGAAACTGAAGATAAAGGTGACTTTTCTTTCATGTGAAATTTTTCTAGTTGTTAACCACTTAATTACATATACTGAATTATTGTTTTAAATAACGGAGAACTTTAAATCAATTCTTGTATACTATTACAGATTTCCTTTAGTTTTTTTAAATATTAATCCTTATTGCAATAAACTTTTTGCAAAAACTGAAACCAAGAAATTTTTACTATTTATTGACTGTAATTTCTTCAATAAAACGTGTTTTTTTAAATAATTTTTTATTGAGAAAGTATTTCTTCTAGTTTTGTATTTTTGAATTTTTCCTTGAAAGTATTTCACAGATAAAGCAGAAAAATACAGTTTTCATATGAATATATACATTAAATGAATTTTAACGAACTTTTATTGAGATATTTACAAAAAATTCAGGTACGCGAAAAATATACTTTTCAAAAAACATAAATTTCCATATTACTCAAACAATTTATTTCAGGTAGTTGCATTTTATTTACACAATTTATTATTCAGTTAGACTAATTTTGCTTAGACTTCTGTTTCCAAAATGAAAAACAGACGCTTCTTCAACTAATTTCCTCTTTTAGCATTAGGATCTACATTTGAATAAAAATACTGAAATACTTCTTAGACTGAATAGTTAAACCACTCTAAGCTCTTGTTTATTTAAAATATCTTTCATTCAAAATAGATTAAAATTCTTTACATTGTAATGAATTCACGTATATTACAGAACTTTAATACGAAACTGTTTCTCCGCTGTTTCAGTGTCATTGCTGGAAAGAGAGACTTACAGGGATTCTTAATATACACTAAGTCAATGACTTCTGTCCTTGTTGACAATCTTCTCAACTATATGCTGACTTGGCAACTAATTTGACTTTTTTTTTGTCTTAATTAATTAATTGTCATGAACAAGTTTAAACCAGTTTGAAACATTCATGAGACTCTCGCTCTCTCTCATCCACACACACACACAAATTAGCTACATGAGCCAAGTAAAAAGGAATACAAAAGAATCAAAATTACAACAAATAGAAAAACAGTCAGAGTTGAAGATTTTTTGGGTCAGCCTCAGGCAAGGATTCAAAATAAGTTTTTTTCTGTGAGGAATCGGACATTGCCCAACAGTATTGATCCTTCGGGACCGAAAAATTCTCCAAAAATTAAAGTCAAAGAGATACACCAATTTAACAGCTAAGACACAAAACAAAACAACATTAAAAACATCACTAAATAAAGCAAAAATATATACGAAACTATATAAAATAAAAATACATAAGAATATTCAGCCAATAATTAAAAATATTCAATTCAATAATTAAAAAAAGGAAAGAACATACCATCAACAGGCGAAGAAATTTTAACCATACTATTCTATCTGCTATTCGATTTGAATACTGTGAAAATCAATAAATAAATGGAAGCTCTGAGCGATATCTATGTTAGTAACCTCAAGCCTATTTTATTTTTGTTAAACAATTAATATTTCCTTATTTCTTTTTTATTAAAATAGTGATATTGCAGAAGTTTTTTCTAAAATCATTATTGTTTTAATTTTAATTCTATTCATTTAATATAATTAATTATATCATCCCAGCTCCTAAAAACAAGGAATTCTTGAAAAAGCAAATCCAGATGAAAACTTCTCCAATTTAATTATATATATATATATATATATATATATATATATATATATATATATTGATAGTTGAATATATATATATTGATTGCAAGTTAAACTTGCCTATGTAGTTTGAAGCTTCAAAACATCATATTCTCAGATGATAAAAAAAAAGATTCTGGATAATGCGAAAATTTTGGAAATTTAACTATAAGGAATCATTGCCTGAATATTCTGTTAGTTAATTCAATGTGATGTCTCACGCGGTAAGGAGATTATATGATACCAAGATGTTCGTAAAAAAAGGGAAAATAATCTCTTAAGTTTGCAAAATACTATTGAAATATCTGTTCTGAGATTTAATTAGTTCCTTCCTGTCTGTTTATTTTTTTAATTCGAATAAGTTTTGTTCCTTGATTATAAGATAGCTTTGTTTTTATTTGTATTTCGTGTTTTCTGGAATAGTTATGTTATGGAATTAAGAATGATTCTTTTATTATTCAAATTTTTGGATTACTTTCACCGGACGGTTTCTGTAACAATACAAACTTACTAAATACTCTTAACTTGGGAAAAAATTCTCGAGGAAAAATTGTACTTTTATTTTTACAAGCGCGTCAGAAATTCATTAAATAAAATTGAATTTCAAACGATTCTTAAATTGATACAATGTAATGTTTACAAGATGTTAGTTGCCCTTTACATGAGGATGGCGCCAAAATTCGAGAAAAAAAGGAAACCAAAATGACTCGACTCCGTTTAGGACATGCTAATTATATTCGCCATCATCTCTTTTTTGATGAGATGGTATTATTTTTTTCACGTATCGTGTTGATCTTAGCATTTAAATGTTTTGGTTGACTGCCTCGATTTTAACTTTCATTGTCATTATTTTTCTACTAATTTTCTCTTAATTTGCAAGACTTGGTGAGTGAAATAAACCATTCAAATATTTTTAAATTTTTAAAAGTTATGCCTTTTTTAATTGCACTAAATATATTTTTACTACTATTTTCCGTTTATATCTGAGCTCTTGAAGCAGTATTGTTTCTTTTTTCTCTCCCTTTTCACCTATTTTTTAGAATAGTTATGTTGCTTGATATAAAATATTTTTACATTTAAATTTATTGCATTAAATTTTACCTTTTAAAAATTGCCCATTTTACCTGAACCCTATGTTTTTTAAAATTTCAATTACATATTTTGTAGTTCTGGGATGAAATTAAACCATACGCTTGGCGCAGTATGATGAAGAATAGCTCTTACGCCACTAAAAATAATAAAACAACAACTATATATTAGTTAATGTATTAACGCAAAAGGATTTGGCTCTATAAATAATCGCTGTTCAAACCAATTTTCCTGCAACCGTAATAGTAGTAATAGTATCTCTATAATGATCAAGAAAATTAAAATGCAACTTTTAAGTTAAAAGAACCGAGATCTCTCTTATATATCTCTACAGTTCTGTTAAAAATAATGTATTTTTTAAAATAAGAAATGCTAGCAGATAAAATTAGAATCTTAAAATTAACGAACCCTTTGTGTATTTGGCTGTAAATATAACACAGCACAAGATGGTGAAAAATGTTTGAATTTTATTATTTCAAACGTTTTAAATGATAAAAAGTTTTTAAAAAAAATCTAAAACAGACTGAAAACACTTTCATCCACGAAACATTCACTTTTAATGAATTTTTGTGTTATAAAAAAGTATAAATCGATACGATTTATTAAATATCGATACTTATGTATTGAACACATACCATAGACAAGATTAGTCAAATTTTAATTCTGATAAAAGTGATTACTTGGTGGTATTTGCATTGTTTTTGGCATTGAATTTTATTAGTACGTTAAAGTTTCTAATACCAAAGTGTTTTTTCTTTCAGAATCCTCAGGAAATTCCAAAGCCCTCCCCAGTGATATTTTTATGTTTTAGTTATGAGAAGTTAGTTTATTATAGATAACTAAACATGCTTTTAAGAACTTAATGTACTGTAGTATTGGAATGCATACAATAAATGACATTTGTTCTTAGCTAGTACTGCAATAAATATTGTAGAGGTATATTATAAATTCAGATAAAAATCATTTCTAATTTTCCCACCACATTTTTGGGCGAAGATAATTCTAGATTTAAGCAGACTCCTTTCTAGAAGTAAGTTATTTTATTATAGCTAATATAAGCTTATAGTTTGGGATAAGTTAATTCATGATACATAATTATAAGAACTTACTGCACTGTATTACTAGAATGGATAAAATAAAAAATATTTGTTCTTATCTAATATTAAAATATACACTGAAGTGACAAAAGTCATGGGATAGCAATATGCAAATATACAGATGGCAGTAGTATCGCAGCGAAAAAGTATAAATGCGCAGTTCGTTTTCCAGAGCCATCATTTGTGTTCAAGTTATTCATGTGAACAGGTTTTTCGGGATTTATGGCGGCACGACGAGAATTAACAGACTTTGAACGTGGAATGTTACTTGGAGCTAGACGCATGGGTCATTCCATTGCGGATATCGTTAGTGAATTCAACATTCCGAGATCCACAGTATCAAGAGTGTGCCGAGAGTATGAAATTTCAGGCATCACATCCCATCATGGACAGCGCAGTGGGCGACAACCTGCACTTAACTACCGAGACCGCCGACGTCTGTGTAGAATGGTCAATGTTAATAGACACGCAACACTTCGTCAAATAACTGCAGGAATCAATGTGGGACGTACGAGGGACGTGTCCGATAGGACTGTGCGGCGAAATTTGTCTTCCTTGCTTGGGCTATGACAGCAGAAGATCGACTCGAGTGCCTTTACTGACAGCACGCCATCGCCTGCAGCGACTCTCCTGGGCTCGTGAGCATATCGACTGGTCCCTAGACCAGTGGAAAACCGTGGCATGGTCAGATGAGTAACGATTTCAGTTGTTACGAGCTGATGGTAGAGTTCGAGTGTGGCGCAGACCCCACGAAGCCATGGACCCAAACTGTCAGCAAGGCACTGTTCAAGCTGGTGATGGCTGCATAATGGTGTGGGCTGTTTTTACATGGCATGGACTCGGTCCTCAGGTGGAACTGAACCGATAATTGACTGGAAATGGTTATGTTCAACTGCTTGCAGATCACTTGCAGCCATTCATGGACTTCACGTACCCACACAACGATGGGTTTTTTATGGATGACAATGCGCCATGTCACCGGACCAGAACTGTTCGCGATTAGTTTGAAGAACATTCCGGACAATTCCAGCGCATGATCTGGCCACCTAGATCGCCCGATATGAATCCCATCGAGCATTTATGTGACGTCATCGAAAGGTCCGTTCGTGCCCAAACTCCTGCACCAACCACACTTCCACATTATGGACGTCTATACAGACAGCATGGCTCAATATTCCTGCAGAGGATTTCCGACGACTTGTGGACTCCATGACACGTCGAGTTGTTGCACTTCGCCGGGCAAAAGGAGGACCTACACGATATTAACAATCATCCCATGACTTTTGTCACTTCAGTGTATATTGCAAATGTATACAACATATTCAAATGAAGCTTATTTTGGAATTTGTGCCACATTTTTGGTAAAAAAGAATTTTATATTTCAACAGACTCCTTATTAGAAATAATTTATTTTTTATAGCTCATATAAGCTCATAGTTTAGGAGAAGTTAATTTATGATACATAATTATAAGAATTTACGGCATTGTATTACTGGAATGTATACTATAAGTAATATTTGTTCTCATTCAATATTGAAATATATATTGCAGATGTATAAAATGAATTCAAATGAAACTTATTTTAGAATTTATGCCACATTTTTAGTAAAAGAGAGTTCTAGATTTAAACAGACTCTTTTTTTTTAAGTAAGAAAAAATCTGGTGAGAGGCATGACATGGGAAACTTTTAAAATTCGTATTACTTAATTTTATCAAGAAATGTAATCCCTTGCATAAAATTCTTAGACTAAATTAATAAACAGAGATAAGTATCATATTCTTTTAAAAATTATGCTTTTACCATTTACCAAAGGAGCAGAAATGCATTTTATTCTTTTACGACTTTTGTATAATAAATTAAATTAGCTGGGTTGCGAAGCAGTTTCATTTAAAAAGTCTAGATGCTGAAATTAAATGAAAGGAATGCCGGTTTTGTAAGAGAAAGTGCACTGGATGCAATAAAGAAATATTTATTTTTTCATTCATACTAGAAGTAAAAACTCATTTTTTCAATTTTTACTTTTGAATATACGAAATACAGGAAGAGAAAATGTTAAAAATGTTTGCTTCGAAACATAGATGAATTTCTACGTTTAAAGCCTCTTTGAGTGTTAAAAACATTTTGGAATCATGTTTATCTGTCGGTCTGCTTTTGAAGATTATAAACCAAACATTCATTATATGATGACAGTTGAAATTGTTTTACATGTATTATTAATGCAACACATAATTTGCATAAAATTTTGAAACAAAAAAAATTAGCTGTAAATAAGTCCGTCTATTCTTTTGTGGTGATCGCTTTAATTCAATAAAAACAGCAAATTAGACGAATGATCTTTTCTACAAGATCTTTAAACTAAGGTTGTACATTTTATTCCTCAGTGTTCAGACCATATGTGGATGTGGCTGTCCGTGTATGAATGAAAAAAAAAACAACGATCAAAAGCTATTATTTAGATGAATGGATTTCGACAGACATTTCCAGCACTGTTCCATTTTAAAATAGGAACCAATCCAGCAAAAAGGTTTGAACAATTACATACTTAATTGTCTTCTCTGCTTAACAACCCTTAACATAAAAAAAAGTCAGAAGACAGTCAAGATAAGAATATTTCTTCTGATTTTACCAGGATTGATCCAAAAACAAAGTTTACAAAGCAAAGGAAAAATGCTTTATCTATACTTATAATAAAGCTCAATGTGTGTGTGTGTGTTGGCGCTCTACAGGTCAGACCGTTGGACATACAGCTACCAAATTTGGTACATGTATACCTTGGAGGTCGGGAATGTGCACCTCGAAGCCCTTTTTTGAATTTTTAATTAGAATTTGAATTAATTAAAATTTAAGCGAAATTTCGACGTTTTTCCGCTATAACTTCCGAAAATATCATCGCACAAACATGATTTTTACATCAATTTAAAGATTAAAAAATTAGCGGTCTAATGGTGTCAGTGTTTTAATGTATAACTTAGGCATCTATTTTTAACGAATTTTTAAAGAAATATTTTAACCATTTTTTTTTTGAGCACGTGACTGGATAAAATAAAAGAAACATAAAATGTGATATTTTCTACAAAAATAAATGCAAAGCAGAGGTTTCTATAATCTTTTGAAATATCTAAATCATTTATTCAACAAATCTTCTTTATTTATGGTAAACCTGATTGAATTTTGACAGGATATGCATTAAACTCCCGAATATGGCATTATCTGTATCATTAATTCCATATTTTTTCCCATTATAAAATGTGATAGTTTCTAAAAAAATAAATGCAAAGCCATGTTTTCTATAACCGTTTGCAACATCTAAATCATTTATTCAATATTTTTTTCCTCTTTTCGCTTTTTTTAAAAAAAAACATATTTAATACTTTGGCAACACCACGGAAAAAAAAGCATTTTTTAATTTCAGGCCAATCAAAGCCCGGAATTATTTAAAGGCTAATGAATATGTGACACAATTGAAAATTTTAGAACGCATTACTCATAGCGAACCAGCTGGTCACCAAAGGCGGCTAGTTAACAATAAACTAAGGATATAAACGGTAATTAAGAGAAATATGTAGCGGTTACTTCTCTACTTAATCATTAAACCTATTGAGGCAATTATCATACCACTGGACAAATTTGTTTAACCCATCTTGGTAATAGTCAGGCCTTCACTATAGTGCCAGTTCTTAGCATCTTTTCGAACATCAGCAACTGATATGGGCCTTGTTTGGATAATGTTTCTTCAATGCCAGGCAAGGGAAATAGTCACTGGGAGCCAAATCCAGGCTGCATGGGGTGGGGTGACTCTAGACCTCCCACCTAAACGTTTCCAGAAGTCTCTCTACTCGCTTCAAAAGAACGCAACTATTTCTTCCCCCTTTTCTACTCCTTGCTTTGCTTCCGTACACTTCAACAATTTGTCTGTGAATGTTCAATTCAGCTCCTTTTTGGAACCTTAGAAATGGTATCAGGACTCACAGTTCTGTGAGAGACTACTTTTCTGGACTTCTTGCCATTACTGTCGCTGTTTTAAGTCTCAGTACTAACACTATCTGCGCGACCGAACTGTCTAAGACAACTAACAACATGTGTCTCTAAGTTGGGTAACAAAATTCCTATCCATAATTTGTACTTTCTGAATACTGCTGCTTGTAAATTTTTTTGGGCCATCAATCGTACATCTAGAAATGTAATGTGTCAGAACCTTTCTTTCAAGTTAATGGAAACCCGCAAAAAGTTTTGCATTGATTCTTTTCTCCATTAATCCTAGAATGCATTTTAGGGTAATCAGTCTGAATAAGTCTTGTATAGTTTCTCAAAGTTAACAAATACTTTATGTCATTAGATCCAGTCCCATAATAATTTGCTTAGTTGATATCCTCAATTATGCTCTTTTTCAATCAAATTAAACCTTAATTCAAATTCCATGAACCTTCTTTCAATTCCTATTATTAGTTCGCACTCTCCCTATATATATATACATATAACTTGTTCAAATTTTCAGTTGTTACTAAAATATTTTTTATTCGTCCACGCGAGTTCGAATGAATTTTTTAAAACTTGTAGCGGATGACATTCGATGTTAATATAGTTTTTTCCGAATACTAATTTCTTAATTAAATTTAATTCATTTTTAATACTAAAATAGAATTTTAGCTGTTCGTAATGAAAATGGAAATCAACAGATAGTAGCTCAATCGGTAAAATGCTAAAATTTCAATATTTTTTAACATAAAATTGCTCTTTGTTAATCTAAGAAGGAATTAACCTAATTGTTTTATATTTCTTATTTCTTATCAAACACATTTTTATCAATAGACTCTTAGAAGAAGGCTACCTGTTGTATCAGCTCTCATGACACATCTAGAAATTTTCTACAAATCTTCACCAATCATGGTCACTAGAGCTTTCGCTTTCTCTTCGTGTATAAATAAAGTCCTTTCAAGTCTTTTTTTGCTATACATAACAGCGTCATGTATATCAAGGAAAGTAATGTATACGTTCCTTTAACTAGGAAATTAAGTTTGCCTTGATGCTTAACTCAGCAATGATGACTAAAAAAGGCAAACACTTCTGCAGTTTTTGCTGTTTAGTGTAAAACAATTATAAATAAGTAACAAATGATGATCATTTGATCAACAAAAATATGTTGTATGATATTCAAACCCTAGTGGCGAAATAAATAATTGAATGGGAGAAATAAATTTAAAAATGAAGGAAGTGAACCAAAAAGTTCAAGAGGAAAAATATATTGTATTTCTTAAGAAGAAAAGTTTAACAAAGTTACCTGTAAAATTAGCGAACATATTTGTGATTAAAATAAAAATAATTCTTTTCCACTGAATGATTCGTGTTAAATTCAAAAATGTTTTCGCCAATATTATCATGCTATTCTTCTGAGATGAGCAATGGCTAAATAAAATTTAAACAACGAAGAAAGTAAAATATTAATAAAAGTATTTGAAAAACGTACGCGGGGGAGGGGAACTGAGAATATACTTTTCAATTTCAAAAGAAAATCTTTTTCAAGGAATGTAAAGAACATTATATTTCTAGCAAATGTCTAAGCCAATTTTACTGATGATTCCATGAAATGTTTTTGTATTTTTATTATGGTATAGTGTGTATTTTTCTTATTGAAATTTTTAGTTGATCTTCTTTACTGGACTTCCTTGGATGCACGTACTTTAGAACTTTATAAGCTAAAAAGATCTTCACCAATCATTTTGTATATGTATTGCCAATTTTATCTTTTGTGAACATAACAATTAGAGCAATCTTGAATGGATTATAAACGATTTAGATTATTTTTAAAGGAGATTAAAACTTTGTTGGATGCTTCGTACATAGAGTATCTAGATCAAAGTCAGCAGAAATTGCAAGGAGATAGAAATTTTCATTTCCCTATATCTCCTATTTTGTTCTACTATTTTCAAAATTCAACACAATGAGTTCGTTGAATAGCAAATCTCAACCCTTCAAAAGTTGCCTTTAACTAATTGGAACAAAATGCAATCGTGATGCTATTTACATAGCTGAACCATGCTTCGTAATATACTATACTACAAAATTCTTAAATTGCGTCATTAAAAATTACAAGAAAAATCGACTAAAATAGGAAATCCAACTTTCTTCTCATAAACAATCGTAGTTATAATTTTATTTGATTTCAAAGTATCTAGCATGTAATCATAAGTGTTTACTCAGCACCAAAGAAAACATCGAAATCATTCTTGGAAAATTGAAAAACAAATTATTGAAAAACATAGAAATGAGCCAACTTTCATTAATGGTGACTTTAATTCAAAAGACATTATCAGAGTCATATGAACGAAATGAAAAATGATATAACCTTAATTCCATATTTATTCAGGATTTGGAAATACTCAGAAATCCTAATTCTCACCCAATATTTGAAAACACTGAAGGATAAAAGATAAAGGATATGGATAATTTGAATTGCTATTTCAGATTTTAAAAGCATTTAAAAATCACCAAATTTTGAAGTGAAAAATTCAATAGATGGTCTTGGCAAGCGATTTAATAACATATAATTATAATTTTGATAAAAAAGCCAAAGTTTTCAAAGGAAGTGGAATCTTAATAATCAAAACTTACAAAATGAGCTTATAAAACAAATAAAAAATGAATATCTTGAAACTCGATCTAATCACAATAGAGTGCATCACTCATCGCAAAATTTTATCAAAAATAATACAATGCAATAACGTTTAATAATACTTATAATTTGCAAAAAATGCGTAAGAAAATCCCAATAGCTTTCTAGTGGACTTTTCCATAGAAATAAAGAAGTAACAAAATACTAGTCCTTTACAGAAATGATCAAAAATTCCAAAATACAGACGAAAAATCCTAAAGAACACCTTTTTTAGGAATAAATATGTCATTTATAAAGTAAAAAATAAAGGAACGAAACATCACAAAATTAAGGAATCTGTCACATTTCATATTAAAAAAGGCAATTTAAAAAATATAATGAAAACGAAACTGAAATATGCAAATCATTTTCAAATCATAGAAATAGTACATGAAAGCACAGTCTATATCATTAAATCCCATTTGTCCAAAACAGATAATATACCTGATACACAAATTGTTTACTTTATTATAGGAGGAAATTTGTCTCAAAACATTGAAGGTGAAAACTGGTCTTAAGGGTCGAATTTCCGATTTGTAAGAAGTATTTAATACAAATAAAAATTAATTCACTTAAATTTTTAATTTCTTTCTAATTATGAAACTTTTCCTAAGATCTGGTAGATAGTAGATTTTGTTCCAATATCCAGAGCTAGCAAAGACATAATAAAAGGCTTTTCGTGTAGGTAAATTTACTTTCTCACAATTTGAGGTAAAATCTTAGATAAATTAATTACAAATAGTTTCACACATTTTATAGAAAATAATAATACATTAAACAACTCACAATATGAATTTAGAAAAGGTATGAGCACAATAGCAGCAATGAAAAAAGTAACGGAATTTGTTAAAAATAAAAGAAATTAAAATAACACGACATACATGATTTTTGATACATAATGCTTTTATTTCTGTCAAATGTAAAAATATTACCGCAAAAACACCACGAATTGATATTTTTCTATAAAATAGATAAGGAAACTCATTTGTATTATAGCATAGATGTTCCATATGGCTCCAGGGGTGAGGCAGCATTTTGTCTTCTGATAATCAATGAAATTCCAAAGAAAGAACATGAAGGCCTATATATTGAAACACAAGCAGATGACATTATCATTGTCATTAAAGTATCAGTTTCTTTTAATTTTATAGAAACATAATTATGCATAAAAGGACATAGACATTATCAGATGAATGCTTGATACATTTAACCTTAATTTCAGCAATACTAAATCACTTTTATCATATTAAAAAACAAAAAGGATCTTACAAAATATCCCGTCATATATTTATAAGAAAAAAGAATTTCATTTACATTCCTGGATTGATCTTTGAAAAGAATGTTTTCTTCATAGCTCATATTAACAACGTACAAACCAAAACAAATAAAAAAAATGGGAAAAAGTTAGAAGAATCTACATTATAATATATGTGCAGTAAAGAAAATAATAATGCATGGATTTGAAATATGATTCATTGATTATGTAAATTCAAATACTGAAATTGCAATGAACTATTCTGCTAGCAATTAGCACAGTTTATTGAACAATTTCAAATGAAGCATTAAAATTTTTTAGTGAGTGGCTTTCTTTAGATATCTAGAGAGGCCTGAAGGAAACATCTAAACCACTGAAGAAAGAAAAAAAATTGAAAACGAAAAAAGGCCAAATAAACTTTAACATGCAGATAATTGGTTAGTATTTTTATGAGTAGATCTATTGGATATTGTCAGGAAATCTACTCTTCATAGTGGTTCTGTTATTTTAATTTAGTTTTTACATTTATGATCATATTTCATTTTATATATTGTTTTAAAATTTAACAATGTTCTGTTTTACCACATGGTTGTCGTAGTATGATTCGAAACGGCTGTTGTTTTAAAAAAAATTCAACTAGCAACAAATGGTTTTGGAATTAATGGCGTAATTCATCGTGCTTTTGTTTATTATTTCAACAAAAAATGTTGAAGTGTTTGCAGCAAAAGGAATGTAGTTCCAATTAGAGGAATTTGGAGTTGCATGTACTATCATATGGTAAAATAAAAACTTGTTCGTTTGGTGCCAGGAAGATATAGCTGCAATCGTTAGTTCTCCCGTTAACTCAAGCAATGGAGCTTTTGTCCCAATAAGTTTTGCAATATAGTGGTAGTTCCTGGTGCTATCGCTTGTTCTCTGCAAGCTTGAATAATTGAAAATACCTCCTTTTTACAGCAAGCCCTTCAATTACACTCGAATATATGTCTGAGAAATAGCTCCCAGCTTTCGTGGCTGAAATAGTTGTAACAAAATAAGCAGTTTATTTTGGCAGTGAAAACACTTTTCTGACTGCCAAAATTATTACCGATTCTATATCTTCTCTAAAGGCAAAAACATATATATAAGAAAGATGGCTATTCATTAATGAGTAAAATTCGTCCGACATAATAACAAAATTTCGTTATTATGTGGATTTAAAAACATTATGGTTATAAGGGAAACGAAAGAGTGGACGAACTCCCCGAAGAACCATCAACAAAAGAACAAACTAATCAACAACTTGCTAACAGAAAAAACAACAATAAAACACTAATTGTTGAATAGCAAAACTACAAAAGAATGATTTTGCCAGAAAATAATTTTCAACAATGTTAAAACAACCATATTGTAAAATAATTTTTTGTAACAATCAATTCAACAACAGCTATGGAGTTTTCGAGGAGCATCCGGCACGATTCTTTAATAAAATAACAACATGTACCTGGGGATACATAAAAGAATAAGCTGAATATACTTTTTTTGGAATTTAAGAAAATATGAAAACCGTGTGGTCTTTCGGAATCTGAGAAAATAAGGGAACCTGAAAGGGTTTAGACATCAGAAACCTTATGTTCCTTCTCCATTTCAGAAAACACGGTAAACCTTAATTTAGTTGGCATAGCTAACCTTAGTTATGATAACTAAATTCTAGTGGATCAACTTTACTAATTATTCTTTCGATTTATTTATTTGTATTATTGAAATACAAATGCTTATTTAGAATATTACTTCTACTAGCTTTACTATTTTCCAAAATGATTTATTATCATCTGCTGCAGATTTATTGTCATTTCTTATTTTATTTATGCATTGATTTTTTTATTTGTATCTTCATTTTGCATTATTGGCATCTTAATTTTGTTTTATTTCTAAATTCTTATTTTTATCATTTATCTTTTAATCCAAAAATTTTAAGCATACTATTTATCATATCATTTGAGTTCTCAGTGTTGCAAAATTTTTCTGTATTTATTCCGACTTTATGCTGAATGATTTGTGCTTTTATGCTTTTATACTGGGTGTTGTATATATGTGCTTTTATGCCTTTCTGCTTCTATGTTGAGACATTTTTATTGGAGCAATTTGTTGCCTCCTTTCCGAAAGTCTAATTGAATGAATATTTCCCATAACTTTTTTGCTCCTGAAGACAGAAAAATAAATCCTTCAAGAAATATAAAGGACTAATTATATTGGGTAATTTTAGTATTAATTATTTCTCCAAGGCTGCAATTGCGTAGAAGTTAAGTGAAAAGTGGTTTTTAATCCCTAGCTTCGACTATTTTTGAACATGATTCATATTGCCCTATTTATATAAATAAAATAATAAATTTTATTACTTCCTTTCCTGAATTTTTTATTTGCCTATGGACTAAAATTCCATATGGTATATTAATGAATATATTCAGAACCTGTGTGAGCTATACTACTAACAAATATATTTAATTATAGATTTACTTGCAATGAAATATATTTATACTTCACTTCTTTGTTATAAATTTATAAGAATTAAAGTGCATTTATTTATTTTAATAAAAGTAATGTCAACAGGAATCATAATTTTTTTTCTCGTATAGGAAGCAGAAAGAAAGTATTGCAATCATCAAAAAATTCGCCATCGAGACACTGGCGAATTTCCATGTTTTAAATCTCCATGAGTTCAAAAAACACATCTTTTGGAATTGTCTGTCAATCAACTCATTTGCTTGCGACAAAGATAATTCAGAAACGGATTCAGCTAGATGGAATGAAATTTACTGCACTGTTTTTACACCAAATGTATATATTTCTTTCAAATTCGGAAAAGTTTCTCTGCCCGTCTATCTCAATATACATTAACAGGATAGTTACAAAACGAAGAAACTTGGATAGACAAAATTCGGTACAGAATTTTAATATTTGTCCTATAGATAATGGTCAAATTTTTAGTCAAATACAATAAGCAGTTGTCCATCTGTACTTCCAGAAATATGTAAATGCGATAACACAAAAATGCAAAGAAAAAATATAAGAAATTTGATGTGGTATTTTGCGACTATCATCCGATTGTATCAAAATTTTATTTCAATGGATTTTGAAAAACGCGCCTAAAACACAAATTCGATTTTTGGATATTTTTGTTAAATTGGTGATTAACCACCGAACACATACATCAAGAATATAATAGATTCAGCAAAATGGCTTAAATCATGTCGAAGGTTAATATTTCTTAATCATTGTACACAATGCCATGTAAAACGTTCTTTGAGTATCACCTTTATAGCGAATTATACAATAAAGGTTTAGGGAGACCACTGCCTTTAGTTTCGTCTTATATACTGAACTATGCGACAGTAATAATGTCGTTATCTATAGGTCAATATACAAAACCTATTTTTTCCTTAAAGAATGTAAACTAAATGATAAGGATTTTATCATTGCCTTCTTGATTGCCAAGTGGAATCTTTTTTTATAGTCGTATTGGGTACTTTTCCGTTTTACAGGAGTAACGAAAAAATCGCCAAATAATCGTTAGCTGAGAAAAGTGAAAAATGCAAAATTATATCAAATTTTACTTAGTTACGCATGACGATTTTGTTAGCGTTTTGTTCACATTGGCGACATTTGTTTTGTCATTCACTTCGCTTGGAAACTTGACTAGTGTTTGTCTCACATTGGCGGCATCTTGCATCCGTATAACAGAAAAGTACCTTGTGTCGTTCTTGAAGAGATAAATTGTGTATTAAATATTACTTTTACGTTATTAGTCCATGCTCGAAAACATTTATTATTTGATAAGTAATATACACATTTTCTTTTATATTATTTGTTTACTACGTATGTTTTAAAACCATGAAAATATTATAAAATTGTCTGCAAAACAATATTAAAAAAAGTTAACAAATTTAATCAAAATTATCCTAACATTAATAATCTAAGACAAAATAACATTCTATTTATGTATCTATTACAATTATCTATGCTATGCTAACATATTTCTTGCACTACAAAATAAGTTAGAAATATGGCTGAAAAAAGTTACTAAAAGGGTAATTTTTCATGAAAACTGTTTTTTTTTTTACTATTGAACCTAAAAATGTTATTTATATTCAGTATTGGCCTAAGCGTTTAGAGGAAATATTAAACATATTTCAGGGAAAATATCAAAAAATTTCATATTAATATTTAAATAACCTTCTGAGAAACCATTGTTACTATCGGCAGTTTTCTTTAAATACATCGTTTCACATGAAAGGCATTAAAAATTTCAAAGTAATACAAAATACTGCTGGGGAGTTGATAATAAAATAGCTACAGCCTTATTTAAAATTAATATAGTAATAGTTTTATTTATGTTTATAGTAAAAAGATTTAGAAAGCTTTTAAAACGGCATACAAAATTAAATTATAAAAACTTTTCGATGTTTCTTCGAAAATGATGATATAAAACTAGAATATCTTCACATTCTTTTTTTATTTTATTCTATACGTAGTATAGGGAAAGTACAGAAGATGTGAAAAAATTCGAACTCTAGATTTTGATGAATCTCCACCTTTAGACCTCTTAGTATTCTAAAAACACATATTTGGAAAATGTCCGTTTGTCTGTCTGTGATAAAGATAACTCAGAAATGTTTCGAGATATACAGACTTCAACTTTTTACAAACAATCTTTATACCAAAGTCGCAGATTTTTGTCTAGAGTAAAATCTGTTCTGAGAAAATTTGCCTGTACAGCTGTCCGAATATAAGTTAACTCAATAAATACAAAAAGAAGACAGCTTAATAGACATAATTCTGTACTTAGATTTAACATTTACAAAGTAGACACCATCCAGATTTTGATCTAAATCAAATGAAGGATTTACCGTCTATCGGTCTGAACTTTCAGAAACATGAGCAAGTGATAGCTCAAAAGCTTAATGACTTGAGTGTATCAAATTTGGTATGCAAATTTGTGACTACATATGCAGTTTTGTGTCAAATTTTAGTTTCAATTTTTTGGATTTTTTTTTTTCTAAAATATAAATTTTGTCATGCTAATAGCAACCGAGTAGTAGTAAATTATTCGTCATGTTCATGGATCTCACGTTAGATTCAGCAAAAATTCTAAATCCACACCAAAAGAAAATATATATAATTCTAAGCACACATTTGCCATCTATAATGTAGATACCGATAAAATTTTGAGAGAAACTCGAACATGGCTTTATTATCTGTAGATCTATACTTTCAAAAACATACAAACGTGGTAAATCAAACATAATGACTTAAATAATTTTATGTAAAATGATTTGTTTTAATTGATTGGGAAAAAGCGTCTTAAACCCAGATTTCATCTTCGTATTCTATCATTCCTGTACCACTGAGTAATCACCAAAACACTCATAAAGGTCCACACAATATACACTAATGGAAAAAAAATCCCAACACTAGGAAGAAGCTGTGCTAGATAAATAAAATTTGGTAGGCGTGTTTATACATCTGAAAGATGACGTCAATTCAAATTTTTTCGTAAGTGTGGTGCTAGTAGCGACACTGTGAACATGCAAATGAGGTCTGCTTTAAATAAGCGCTGTAAGGTTCGTGATCGTTATTTACAGTTGAGATTTGACGTAGTGGGTTAATGTTAGTCAAGGATGCCTCTGAGAAGACGAAGAAGCCATTATCAACAGCTCACTGAGTTTGAAAGAGGTCTTGTTGTAGGGCTACGAGAAGGTGGGTTTTCTTTCCGCGATATTGCTGAAAGACTTGGCAGGAATGTATCCACTGTGCATGAGTATTGGCGGCAGTGGTCAAGGGAAGGTACTGCCTCAAGAAGACCAGGTTTTGAAGCCACGTGGTACTACTGAGAGGGAAGACCGTCGTATTCGGCGTATGGTTGTGGCTAATCGTACTGCGTCTGCAGCTGAAATTCGAGCTGCAGTTGGCACCAAAGTGACACAACGAACTGTTACAAATCAGTTACTTCAAGTACAGCTCCGATCCAGACGCCCTGTACAGTGCATTCCACTGACTCCAAACCACTGCCGTTTGCAACGTGAGTGGTGTCAAGCTAGAGCTCATTGGAGGACGGAGTGGAGATCTGTTTTGTTTTCTAATGAAAGCCGGTTCTGCCTTGGTCGCAGTGACAGCCGTTTGTTGGTTAGAAGGAGGCCAGGTGAACGCCTGCTAGCGACCTGTCTGCGGCCTAGACACACAGGGCCTACTCCTGGAGTTATAGTTTGGGGAGCAATTTCGTATGACAGAAGGAGAACTCTCGTGGTTATCCCACGCACCCTGACTGCAAATTTGTACGTCAGTCTAGTGATACAACCTGTTGTGCTGCCATTCATGAACAGCATTCAAGGGGGTGTTTTCCTACAGGATAACGCTCGCCCTCATACCGCTGCTGTAACCCAACATGCTCTACAGAGTGTCGACATGTTGCCTTGGCCTGCTAGATCACCACATCTTTCTCCAATCGAGCACGTATGGGATATCATTGGATGACAACTCCAGCGTAATCCACAACCAGCATTAACCGCCCCTTCATTGACCGCCCCAGTGCAACAGGCATGGAACTCCATTCTACAAACTAATATCCGACACCTGGACGACTCAAAGCATGCACGTTTGCTTGCTTGCATTCAAAATTCTGGCAGTTACACCGGTTAGTAATGTACCAACATTTCACATTTGAAATGGCTCTTCTCGCCAATGGCTCTACCTGTGATCTTGAAACATTAATCAATTAAATACCTAGACAAAAGTATTCCTAAAATTTCATTACTGTACAATAATTTTTTCTTGGTGTTGGGATTTTTTTCCATCAGTGTATTGAAAAATGCTAAATCCATGGCAAAAGTATTATATTTCATAACTATTGTACATCAATGCTATGTAATGCAATGTTTTGAATAGCAATTTCTTTTATGAGTTCGCAAGAAAATTTCGGAGAAACGCTTTCATTCGTTTTGTCGACGAATCATTCTGGATATGTAAATTCAAAGCACAGATAATTTTGGAAGTTACGAATCAAGGATATATTATAATGAAAACAAATAAATTCTGAATAAGTAAATTTCCTAATATTAATATCATTATTTACTATAAACCGTTAGACCATCAGATGTATTTGAATGATCGAAACCACGACAAAGCAATGTAGATTTTAAGTCAATTTCGAATCCACAGCCTATGCATCAACCTCTCCCTTAAAACATATGCCCATCTCACCCAAACTGCTATATCCATTAAGAAACGGAAAACCTCATACTTATCTAATGGCATCTAGTCCTTATGTTTGCACCTTAGAAGAAGCTCTTAATATTTAATTGAAAAATATCCAATAATTTTTTAGTTAATTTTATTTAAATGATATTAGTATCCCATTTGAGAGTAATACTGGGACTATTTTGACGGTCTCTTGACTTAGGAGCTCCCGGGTTCGAGTCATGGTTCAAGCATGGTTGTTATTCTGTTTTCTGTCTGTGAGCAGTGTGAATGTGTCCCTCTGTAAAAAGGGGTTGTGCAAGCGAATGCGAAGCACGAAGTAGCTAAGTCATACTCTTGGAAGTAGTTGGCGATGCTGAAAATAAAGGGATGCTAATTTAGGTTTACAATCGCTGGGCTTGTCAATGACAAGTGCCATTGAAAACAACAATAGGATTATTTTGGAATTGACCATTATTTTATTGAATCCAACAATTTTTTGATGGAAATATTGTCTTTTTTTCATTGAGAGTCATTCATCATTGTATCGTTGATCATTGTATCAATGATGAATCAAAATCTACAAGATCAGATTATTATCACAATGGTTTTAATAACAAAGGACTATCCATTTCATATATAATGCGAAATGGACTGCCTCAATATTTATCGAATAAAAAATAAAATTTCAGGGTAAATGCATAAAATTAACATTTTAATTTTATTAAAGAATTGACATCTCATATGTATCAAATGAAGATGAATTAATCTTTCCTTTAGAGAATTTCATCGTCAATTTTTCAAATTTATTTTTGCATCATTAGTTAAATTATGGAACAATATAAGCCCAGGAAGCAAAAAAATTTCATTAATTAAAATAACTTAAATAATGATTAAAGTATTTTTATGTTCTTTTTAGTTCATATCTACTGCCTTCTATTGGAATATATTTTTCATGTTCATTTAAATATTAACAGAAAAAATAGTCATATTCTGAAGATGATATCAGCCCAATTTAAATGGTAGTTTAAATAATTTTAATTTTTTAACTACTTTGTTATAAAAATAATTTTTAATTTTAATGGTAGTTTTTACCGTACGAAAATAAAGAGATAAAACAAGACAGCATCATTTATAGTCGTTTAATAGGACTGCATGCTTTCCTTCATTGAGGCAAAAAATATTTGACAGCTGGTATTTGAATTAGATTCTTGCTTTGGCAGAAGAAATTAGACATCTTCTGGTTGCTATATTCGATTTTTATGTAATAATAAATGATAAATTTTTTTTATGAACTATGAAGCATTCGTAATTAAGTTGTGATTTAAATTCTATAGAATTTGAAAATTTTTCGACAAATTATTTCTTTAAACCTTAAATTAGGACCCACCATTCCTCAGAGTAGGATGTAGTATGTTCTCGCGCATCATGACATTGTTTCTTAATGAGGGAAGGGAGTGTCTGCCAATGACAAGAATGATTAAATGGACTTTGTTCCAAAGTTTATCAGCACTGCTGTTTTATACCTTAAAAGCCAAATAATATCTTGTAAAAAAGGAGGAAAGGAAATTGGGCGGTAAAAAAATTGTACGAAGTTCTGCGCAGTTTCTTATCAGAAATATGTGGAAATTTCATGTAAATGGTACTTTTTATAATTTGGCAATGAACCAACCTTACAGGAAAATTACGATATGTTAAATTGGCACAAGGGCCAAGTATTGATTTCTTCTCTACAGGAATACCACATTCTATTTTGCTATTCTTCGTTTCATTAGAAACTTATTTATAACAGTTAAATTGCATGTGATATTTCTATAAAACAATTTGTGAAATAAACCTGAAACGTAACTTAGTTATGTAATTGTTTAGTTTTTAAATGCTATTTTTTAATTTCATTCTACATAATCCAATAGCAATTTATCTTTTGTTTTTGAAATTATTTAGCGAACAGAGACTTTACTTCAGTGAATTTTCAAGCTTTTCGGTTTTTATGTAAATGTTGATTTATAATGATTAATGGAAGAGAAGAATTTTTGCTACCAATCTTTAAGATGTTTTATGTCATTAAACCATATTGTATAAAAAATACTAGAAAGTTAAAACATACTTTAGATTATTTGCTTGCAAGGTTCTTTACTTAGAGGTTAATGATATGTTTTTCTTCTTCTTTTTAAATGTTTTCACAATTTCACTTGTTTCGCAGCAATTCTGAAATTGATTTTTCACTTATTTTCTTATGTACTTGTGTTTAAATCTTTATTTAGTTATCGGTTTCAGATGATAAATTTTAAATAATTTCGAAGCTCTCAATTATGAATTAATTTATTAATTTTGCTAAAAAAATTTAGAAAATTGAACACTTAAAAATTAGGTTATAAAATAAGAATTTTTTAAAATTAAATAATAATTAAAATCTCAAATTAAGAAATAGATTGAAGACTAAAAAGTAGAAAGTAATGAAAATTACGTACTTTGTATTGCATTAAAAAGTTTTCAATCTCAGCTTTGTTAATAAAGTAAAAAGCAGGCAATAATATTTTTAAATAGAAATTAAGTAATGTTATTAAGAGATTGTAATTGTAATTTTCTTTTCATTGCTAAACTTTACAGAAAAAAATGATATTAATTTTGGTAAACACAAATATTATGTTCTTTATTAAATAGTATTATATTAATTACCAGCGGGTGACCGAGCTCCGCTCGGAGAAAACAGGTATCGAAGCTAACTCGAAGATTTAAATTTTCAATTGTGATTTATCAAAACAATACATGCCATAAGAAAATTTGTGAAACCATTGGTGAAAAGATAACCGGTTAAACCTCGGCTTTTCATCGTCCACCAGCGATGTCATGTCTTGATGTTCCATTGGAAATCCCCATCTGCACTGGTCTCTTCCATGTTTGCTGATCATGCACGGAGCGCTTGGGTTCATATCACCACACGGGTTATGGATCATCCATTTCGAGATCAGTTCCTTGAGTTCCGGATCATCTTCTGGAAACTTTATTAGCTCGCCATATTGGCTATAGATGGCAGCACGTTACCGCTTGAAACCTATTAGCCATTATGGCGAACTAATAAAGTTTGAAAATATCCTATCTGTAACTCCGAACTGCTCGACCGCAGAGCTTCAAAACCGGCGCCAATCGATTCCTCGTGGCCAAAAACCTCAAACCCCCAAGTTTACCGGAGTTTATTAATTCTGGGGCGATTTTCGACTTGGCAACCATTCCTCGTATTATAGTATAAGATTAGTATTATATTAATATTATATATAAAAATATTATATTCTTTTCATTAAAAAGAATTCAGTGATCTAAAACTAATTTAAACTTAGTAAATAATCGCACAATTGAATGATATTGTTACAGATTTACTTCCATATCCTGTAATTCTAAAGGAAAGGAAGATAGTTTTACACATACTTCTGTCGGATGCTGTATGAATACCTTGCCAATAATCCCATCTTCTAAAAACTACAAGAATCTTGGCTATACTTCCCTTGGGACCCAAATTAAACCATTTGTTCCAGAATTTTCCACACCGTCCCATGGAAACTTTAAAAATCCGAAAGACAAAATTAGAGTCGGTCAATATTGAGTGGCAAACGAATCAAGAGGCGTAAATAGCTGATCGAAGTCTCTGTCTTGCGAGTTCTATTTGTGCTGATTCGATTATTTATTATTGATTTGATGATTGTGTGCTGCTAATTTTTGCTAATGCTATTCTTGTGTAGATTTAAGCTGTGTAATGCTTCTGTGTTTCGTGTAGGATAAAGCATTATAATTTGTTATTCAGCCTGTTAGATTCTTTCCACCAGACTGATTTTGGTTTTTTCATTAACAATATTTATCATATTCGTTTATAAATATTAGGTTCCTGAGTTAACGTTTTCACAACGTATTATTTTTTAAACGTCCTTTAAGTGTACTCAGTATTCACAATCTAATAAAATTCTCTCGCCAGCTTAAGTTTATAAAATTCTATGTTCCCCGCCATTTATACTAGGTCAACTAATTGCAGCAGCAAAAATTGAAATAAAAAGCCCTCACCATCTTCAAGCGTATGCTATCAAACTAAATACTTCTAATAACCATTTATAAAGAAGAGTAAAAATAATTTCTATAATATTCCTGAAATTCAAAGATAGGCTTAAGGAACAAAAGGCGCAAGTAGAAAAACATCGATAAGATTATTTAGCAGATTATTTCCGTAGAACGCAATAATTGGATTTTTCTTTTAGAATAAATGTTTGCTCATGGATTTATGATAATAACTATGGATATTTAAATGTATCAAGTTGATAAAGAATATTCATTGCTTAGATAAATCCATACTCATATAATGATATATAATTAAATCAAAACGATGTTACATAGTATTTTAAATATTATTCTATTATCATTCTATCCGCAAAAAAGTCTCTTAGGGTTATCATCTAATTATACCATCCCGAAAGTCTAATACTTTTTATTTACAGACAATTAAATTAGAATTCTCTATATACATATTCTATGGTATTCGATAACCAGCATAACAGCATTGCAAAACTGAATGAAGCATAATATGTTTTAAGATGATGCCAATTAAGTAATACGTACTTATTTAAAACTAGAAAGAAGTGGGAGCATCAAGATACTAAAAAAATGAAAAATATTAAATATCCTATAATAATTTCATAACAATAATTACATGAATAGGGATCTTCTTCGACTAGTTTAGTTCTGTGAACATTTTGTTTTAAAAAGCGAGAGGTTATTTTGGAAGGAAATTCGAAATTTTGAACCATAGTTTGAGAAAGAGGATGGCATCACAACTTAACAAATTTATTACCACTTTAAATGGATGACATTTGATCGTACATATTCAACTGCAAATGTACACGAAGCCCATTTGCATGAAAGATCTGAAAGCAAGTGAGTTTGGTATCCATTGGTCACAAACTATCAACTATTGCTCTTGGGTTGGTCCAATGCCATTAGAATCTTTGAGGTTTCTCATTCATTATCAGTGTATGTAGACATTTAAACTCTCAGTTTTTAATAATTTTAATTACTATCTTGAATTATTTTCTGTTTCATATATGAAACTTCTAAGATTAGCCATCGGAGTATCGGTAATCAGTCCCCAAAAAGAACATTTGTTTAGATTTTCTATAAGACGAGGCATTTCAATACATTAGTTACCTTCTATAGGAAAAGTGTAGTTAAATACATAAATGTAGTTGATTTTTAAAGTAAGTGAAATAAAATGCACTGATCTTTATTTCTCTACTTACTATAAAAACTAATTTATGTTTATTTCTCGTTCTTTCTGAGTATTTTTTGGTTTTAAGGATTGTTGGGTTTTAGCTATCAAATCAGACACTTGCATGCTTTGGCTAGTATGACTATAAGCCTGGATCGAGTAGTTAAAAGAATTAATTAATAATAAATGAAGCAAATTTTTTACGCATTTCTTTATGTATTATGGCAAATTGTTTAAACCATTTAAAATTTTATTTGGGAATTATTTTTTTTTATTGCTAGCAATTTAACTTTCATGCGATTTCTTAAATAGTTTCGAGTCATATTTTTGTTTATTATAATAAATTAAAAAATATATTTAGTTGAGTGGTTTTCTTCTATAGTTGAAATGTATTGGAGAAAAATTGTTTTATTATCTGTTCAATTTATATCTTTACTAATAATGGAGATGAATGTGAATATGTAATTGTCATTCTCAAGAACAATATCTTTCATATTCGGTCCAGATATACTTTAGGCGGTGAACTTAGAAAGATTCTTTTGAAATTTTAATTAATTAATAATTAAGTGAAATGCTGAAGTTTTTCAACCATAATTTCGACTATCAATGTAATTCAAATAGGATTTTTAAATCATTCTGCAAGTCAAAATATTTTCCTTTCATTAACAATACTAATTTAATTACTGAATAACTATTTTTTATTCATTTTTAATTAATCTAAAATATTTTTAGAATACTCTAAAAATATTTTGCAATAATACAGAGGAAAGGAGAGAAAGACGATTACTAGGGTAATTTTATCTGATTTTTACATAAAATATGTTTTAGAAAAAATAAAAAAAATCAGATGAGTTCGTAGATGGGCCACCTAACTCATTCAGTGTGGAAATGAGAGAATATTGAAATTTTTATTTTCCTATAATTTTTTTATTTATTATGGAGGGTAGAAAAATAAATAAGAGAAGTCTTTTAACGAATTAACAAATTAGTGCTTCTTAATGCATGATGAATCAGTGTTTTATTAAGACGAACAACTTTGGTAATTAAAGTTTTTCGATAATGCCGTTTATTAGAAATTAGGGTTTAAAAAATGGATTTTCAACTTCTAATTTTGAATGTTTCTAACATCAATAATATATACAGCCCAGTTTGAAAAAAAATTAAATAAAGTTTTTACTTCACTTTTATTTTCATAGTTTGAAAATTTTTAAATGTACATGAACTAAATATTAAATGTTTGCAATAAAAATAAAGAAGGGGAAAGATTTCATAGAAGCATTATGTAAAAATGATCCGCTTAAAACTTTCTAGAAGCTGGGTGTTTCTTCTAAACATCTACATTTTATGTCGCCAGTTTTGAGAAAAGAAATGGAATAAAACTGCTACCTTTACTTCCTTCCTTTGAAATTGTTTAAATGTACGTGATTTAAAGTTTCAAAGCTTGAATAGTAAAAATAAAAGAAGAGGAAGATTTAATGGCAACATTATGTAAAATGAGGAACTTAAAAAATTCCGGAACTTGCTCAGGTTTCAGTTCTCTAAATGTATTCTATGATAATTTTTAACTTGGAAACTATAAAATGTCTCTTTTTGTTATATATTATTCACTGGTCACGGAATTTCCTTAACCATTAGGAAAGTTTTTGTAATTTGTCAAGTATTTGTTTCTTCGGTGTAGAATTCTTTAAATGTGATTAAAAACAACCGGAGCGAATTTTTTTAATATTATTATAATATATTTTTTATTATTAAAAGAAAATGCTTATTATGGAATTGCATCTTACAGTGCTCAATCAATTTACTAACCGTGTCAGCTTTGTTGCCAGAGTATAAAACCAATTGACGCTCAAATTTTGAATTTCATTTTGAAATATTCCCTTTATGAAGAATAATCTTATGCATAATTTGGCATATTTTTTGGTTTAAATGTATTTTTAAAAGAGAATTTGTTCTTCCGGACTTTAATTAATATGATGATTTGATATTCTATTGCATCACTGAAAATATACTGTATTAAATAACAGCAGGCGTTGTATCCCCAAAACTTTATCTCATATTCTTGTATAAAATTCTTATTCCCGAGAATAATTTGAATACAGTAGTTTAAAAATATACGGTTTTAGCGTGAATTTAGCCTTCTGATTTTAGTGTTCGAATCATCCTTGGCAAGTTATTTGGCAATTAATCTCTGGAATGCACTTAAGACCGAATATGTGTTTCAGACATGTTTTTCCCAACCATTTGAAACTAGAATTTGAGACAAAACTGTATTTGGTAATAACAAAATTCCATATCAAATTTGATATATTTTATTGCGTTTCGAAGATATCGAATTTACATTTTTCTAACTGTAGACTGACAGAAGTTCCAGAATTCCTGGTTGGATTTTGCTTAAAATTTGTTTAATAGTCTAGCTAAAAGTGCTCAAAGTTCTAAAAACGTGTTTTTCGAACTTGAGGGAGGTCTAAAACTTGAAGATTTCTGAAAATATCTTGGTCGAATTTTTTGACGATTACTATACTTTATCTATGCAATACTATGAGTTCGTAAAAACACCATTTTCATACTTTTAACACAAATATGGATATTTATATCAATTGAATAGCTGCAATATTCGCCAAAAATGTCATGTTAGTTTATTGACAATGATATGCGGTTAATTTCAAAGCTCACCAATTGCATGCAATTAAAACAAAAGTACCAAAATATATTTCTTAGAAGATTAATGGCTTATTTCCTTTTTTCAATTAATAATTTTAACAAAAATATTCAAAAGCTTAAAAAATAACATCTTAAAACAGAATTAATGCTGGATTTAAAATTAAAACGAGTGAACAGACGATTTTCCTGCCAATGTAAATGAGAATTCAAACGATAGTTTTTAAATTTCTATCAAGAAATGCCATTCTCTGCATTTAATTTTAAAAAAGGTGGGTTCACACGAGACTAACTATTGCGCGCAATAGAAGAACCCACGTACTTCCGGAAAATCACGTGATCAAGGGGATCGTTGGCCATTATCCAAACGACGTTGTCTCAACTGTTCATACGAGGACAATACAGATATAACAGCAGAGAAGCAACGATTGTGCGCAATAGTTAGCCTCCTGTGAACTCACCTTAAGAATAATTGCAAACGATAATGAATTTCCTCAAGTATATTTAATAAAACATGCGATAAAGTTTCATTACTTAAAGATTGATTTTCTTCAAATGTTTTCTTTTTTTTATTAAAATTTATAGACAAACGTGGAGCTTTCCATTAATATAAGCTTCTAAGAAACCTATGTAAATTATTTTTACGATATTTGTTGTTTTATATATTATATATCTTAATTACTGTAATTTATTTTAAAAATATTGAGTAATGCAATAACAATAATATCATTATCTATGGATGCTTCGATATGTATATTTCATGGTTTTTGTCTTCAAGTTTGCAATAGCGTTTTTTTAAAATTTGATGTTAATATATATATTTATTTCATTCCAAATTTTTTTTTCATTGTTGATGATAATGTAGCCAAATTTCGACTAATTGTCCATAATGAATAGATTTCTATTTAAAGCTTTATTTAACAAACTTTTTGGACTTCATCATTGTATTTACAATAAAGTTTATTATCCCAAGTAAATCGAGAAAGTTTTTTTTAAAAGCGTTTATATATATAACTTTGAAACAATACTGCGCTTCAATGTAATGTAATTGGATTTATTAATATATATAATTTTTCCTATCAATTGAAAATAGTTTTCTTACTGTAATGTATTTTAGATTTTGAAGAATTTGAAATACATTTATTACATAATAATCTGAGTAAATGCACTTATCTTCTGTAATGCTCTTTAAAATTTTATATTAATCATTAATGCACGTAGGTTTCTTAATAGATTCTTCAGCAAAATATTTTTGAGCTTCAAATTCCAATAGTCACATAAATCATATTATTATATAATTCTCATGATGTTTTGTTCATTATATTATGTTTATTTTAATTTGCTGTCAGTTCCCGCACGATTTAAATTTGAATTTGAAATGGAAGATATAAAACTTCATTAAATACAGCAGTTTTTTGCCAAAACCAAACATATTTTCCAAAAATATGACTAAATAAAATCGAATACTTTACTATTGCAATCTTATGAGAACCAAATAATTAAAAATAATTTATGCAATATTTCATTCAATTAAAACTTCTCTGATTCGTCATAGAATTTAGTTTTACCTTCAAAGAGATTTAAATGCTATCAATAATATTGTATTTTATTTTAATCAATTAAAGTATTTTTGAAAAGAGTTATGAATAAAATTTATGCAGAGCATTACTCCTGTAAATCATTTTCTGTAATTTATCTTGACAATTTAACGTTTCAATCTTCTGCTTTTCAGAGATTTGAATATCTTTATTTTAAGACAACCAACAATTTCTTTATTTCAGACAGTTTGTCTTGGAGAAAGTCCAAGCTCTATTCACCATATTTTTATTAAGACGGTCGATGGAGAGATCTAAAATAATGCATTTTTACTGAATAGAGACATTAAACTCAATTAGTTTCAATAACAAAAGGGTGGCCATTTTTTAATTAAATTATTAGTGCCTAAAGAATATTTTATTACACCTGTTTTATGCGATAAGGACGTGTGTAAGAATTCAAAACGCGTAATCTATCATAATATTTACTGTTCAAAATAGACGAATTAAAATTATTTGTCTTATTTCGTCCATTTTTTTTATGTATGCATAAAATAATAAAGTTTTAGAGATTAGATATTGGATCCTTATTAGAGTGGATATCTTAGATGTATTAAGTTATGTATACATATGCATGCCTTAAATAAAATTTACTTACTGTCAAGGTATTAGAAATTGTAAAAGATAATAAAAAAAATTCTAACATTTATATTTTAGAAAATATCTTAAAATATTTACCCAACTTTTGTAAACTAATTAATCAGCACATACAGCATATTAAAGGATGTTTGCTCATCTAGACACCCATTTCTCAAGATCGATTGTCATTAAATTTACTCATGACAGATGTAACACAAAATCAAATGCACAATGACGGAGCGATAACGGAAGAATAATTTTTTTCCCAAAGGAATCTTAAATATTCATATCCAAATCCTAAATGAAACACAATTCCATTTATAAAAGAAAAATTCATTTACGAAAATAAAAATAAAAACTTTTCAAACGAAATATTGGTATTAACAGAATGCAATTCAACTAAAAGCATGTAGCATTGTATAAAAACAATAAAAAATTGTTCAGTGATAATAAAATTATATTGACTTTAGCCCGCCAACCAATTTAAAAAAGTCAGTTATTCATGAGCAGAATACTTAATCCATTTGTATTAAAATTTAGTGAACTGTTTCACTAAATTTTAAAAGTGCAATGCACATTAAAATTTCACTAAATTTTAATGTACGAATTTGTTTCTTATTACTGCATTTTCTGTGTAGCGTAATAAAATTATTTACAATTGAATTTTTGAAAATATGGAATGAGAATTATCAGTTTCGTATATTTGTATTCTCACTAGGAGTTGAATTGAATTCGGAGTATACAGTTTACATAATACAGTTTAGTACAATGATAGTATGCATCCAGGATGCTTATTTCTCAAAATATAATTTCTCTATAGCCAATTAATTTCGAGAATATTACCCTGATACATCCAGCAAATTTTTTTTGCAAAATAATTTATCGCAGTTACCGGGCATCTGAACGTTATAATGAGTAACTCAATGGCTGAGAAATAACGCCGCTTTAGTTCTGCAGCGATTTTGAGTTTATTATTCTTTTTTTGTCTTTTTTCTAAATTAATTAAATTTAATTTAATAATTTAAAAGCAGTTTGTTTAATATGTTTCCATTTTTTATGCAAAAACAAATTTCTTCTAATTATTCTTCTAATTCGTGGGATAAATTTTAATTTTTAAAAGAAAAATAATCAAAAATAGGAATACGATTCCTTAAAAATTTAGAATTACATAAATTAAATTAACAATTCAAAGATTGTTTCAATTAATGTGATACGCATTTTTATATGGGAAAAAAGTATATTTTCTCTTAATGCCTAAATCATAATTTATGTTTCTTTAAAATTAAAGATATAAACGTGTTTTTCTTGAAAAATTATTTAAATGAAATTGCAGTCAATTTTGATTAATACGAAACTCCTTTGTGAGTCACAAATAAAAGTTCTTTAAATAAATTCCTCTCAAGAACTTGAACCTTCACTTTAACGATAATTTTATTTTTAAGCAGGAAAAATAATTTCTTACATAACTGAAATACTGATAAATGTTAAATATGATTACTGACAGCATAAGCATATTTTCTTAATTTAATATTGCATACAAGAACCAGATTGGTAACTATAGTCAAACATTAGAAAGAAGATATATATATGTTGAAATCTTGCCCAGTTGTTAAATAAATATTGTGCTCAAGAGAAACCTTAAAGGAATCATTTGGAAAATAAATTACATTTTCTTTCAAAAATATTTGTGTCTTCAGAAACTAGAACTGCATACGAAGCATATTGTATCATGCTGTTAAAAATATTTAAACATCTGGCTATGTATTCTATAATTTAACGTTTGCTTTCAGATTTTCGTTTTAATCATTAATATTGAGAATATTTACTGATATAATTTTATCTATTTCAGCTATTCTTTTCAATTACCGAAATAAATACAGTTTCTTTAAGCCATTTTAAACGATTAGTCATTATTAAAATACAAAAAAAAATTAAAACATTTAACCATTTTAAGTTGAAAATAGTTATTTAAATTATTTTTAATTTTCAAAATTTTGTATACAATTTTTTCACACTTAAAAAATAAATTATAATTATATTTCTAAAACCGCATAAATGATAAAATTTTTCTTCTTTAAAATGTTATAACTATTATACTAAGAAATTTTTTTTTCTATAGTAAAATGAGCAACATATCAATTGAAATTATTGCTTCAAGTTAAATAATTTTAAGTATTTTTTTAAAAAAGCATTCTTATTTTTTATTATTTTTATTCTAAAAATTAAATTATAATCCAAAAAATAGGAAAATTAGTATTTATATTTGCATAAAAAGGGAAATTATATTAATCAAAGTTATTGGAAAATTATTAATTTGAAATAATTTAGAAAAATGGAACTAAAAAATTAAAAAAAAATGAGCTAAGACGAATCTCAGATCTCGTGAATGCTATGCTAGCACCTTATTGACTATACTTTTTGGTCTCTTAATTAAAGGCGACATGTTATTATTATATAAACTATGCTGGAAGTTTGAGACATTTTTCGAAGTTTACTAGCTAGTGCATTTTAATATTTTAATGAATGAACAGCCGGAGTAATGGCTTAGGTGTAGTGCGTCTTCCCCGTAATCTGGGCGTCCCTGATTCAAGTCCTGCTTCGGGCACAGCTCTTCTTCCCATGTGTTCTATCTGTGGGATGTGTGAATGAGCTCCCCTGTAAAAAGGGGTTGTGCATGCAAATGCGTATCTGTCAGTTTCTTTTGAGCTAGAAAACAGACTTCTGCCTTCGGGTGTTCAAGGGTCTTTACCCTCAGAAGTTACTGCATCCCCTTTTAGATGGAAACGACATCCCCATCATCAATGATTGAAAAAACTTTTAGAGACATTTAGAATAACAAATTTTTGCATTACTTTTTGAAGAATCGTTGATGTTCATGTTTATAAATACAAAGACGGGTGAACAAATTTATTTTTACTTTGTCGTGTTCGGAACAAATCACTGTAATCGTAAAAAAATTAGAAGTCGAGATTTTGATTAATCACCCAGTTTTAGATCTCCCTGAGTTCGAAAAACACATTTTTGAAAAATGCCTGTCTGTCTGTTACTTAGAAAATTCATAGACTTGGAGAAATCATGGGAAGGTCGTTGAATGTGATCCTTAACGAAACTTGTAGATTTCTGTCAAATTTTGTGCTATATCTATTTAGACGAAGTGTCTGGGTCTGGTTGTTCAAATATATGCTGAAATGATAACGAAAAACCGAAAAGTGCTAGATAGATCAAATTTGATGCAAAGATTTATTATGTACTAGCCGCCTTTGGCGACCAGCTGGTTCGCCATGAGTAATGGGTTCTAAAATTTTCAATTAAATCACATAGTCATTAGCTTTGAAGTAACTTCGGGCATTGATTGGCCTGAAATGAATATTTTCTTTAAGATGATGGACTGAAAGTTCTAAAAGAACGCGTTTTCCTAATAATATTCTTTAATTTTTTAAATCATTCATTTTTAATGATTGATTTAGAAGACTGATTGATGTAGCAACTTTTATTTAAAATATTAATAAAAATATTTTGTAAAACATGGCTCACAGAGCAAAGTATGAAGAAATCTAAAACTCATTATTCATAAACGCATTGTTTGACTCAAACTACATAAAATGTAATTATTTACTTCATTTAGATCAAATTAATAGTATTAAACAATATATATGCCTATTAATAATATTTTACAAATTGGCCATTGGAAAGGAATTTGAATGCATATCCTGTATAAATAAAGATAATTTATTCAATTAATGATTTAAATATTGCAAACGATCATAGAATCCTTTGCTTTGCATTCTTTAAAGAAAATATCACATTTTATATTTATTTTATTTTATCCTGTCACTTGCTAAAAGTTGCATTTCTTTTGATTTATTTGCGATGATAGTTTTTTTTATTCGAACTTCCGGCATTCTTTTATTTTATCTTGTGCTAAAAACATGATTAAAATATTTCTTTAAAAATTCGTTAAAAATAGAAGCTTACGCTATAAACTAAAAACACTGATACCGTTAGAAAGCTAATTTTTTTATCTTTCAATTGATATAAAAATCATGTTTGTGCAGTAATATTTTCGGAAGTTATAGCGGAAAAACGTCGACATTTCGCTTAAATTTTAATTAATTCAAATTCTAATTAAAAATTCGAAAAAAGGGCTCCGATGTGCACATTCCCGACCTATAATGTATATATGTACCAAATTTGGTAGCTGTAGGTCCAACGGTCTGGGCTGTAGAGCGCCAACACACACACACACGCACACACACACACACATTGAGCTTTATTATAAGTATAGATATTGCATCTAGCTATTAAATTTTAAACAAAATCCAAAAAAGGGTAACTGTCTTCGGTGTCTACTTTCTGAAACATATAAAAGCGATAAATAAAAAAAAGACTTAAATATATCAAATTTGCAATGGTATTTTGTAACTATAAGTGTAATTTTGTATCAAAATTTTGCTTTAGTAGTTTGAGAAAATTACGTCTAAAATACAAATTAAATTTTTCGATCGTATTAAGTGCATACCAAGATTAATCGACAAAAAATTCGCAATGGCTTACTCGTTAAATTCTGTAAAAATGTTGAATTCGGGACAAAGCTTGATATTTCGTAACTGTTGTATGCTAATGCCGTGCAACGCATATTCTGGAATAACACACATATTAGAGAGTATGCGGTGAAGTTTTAGCTTTATTAATCCCCACTGGTCCTTCCAATGATTTTCTCTAGTTTGAGTTCAGATATCAGTTACAGTGTGACTAAGAATTAAATTTCATTCATTAGTTTTTTGTGTATTTGATTTATTACATATATTAATAGACACAGATGAATAGAGTAGACTATATCTGATGAAGAAGAAGAAGAAAAGGAAGTTTGCAATCTAATTCAAATTTGTTTGATGATTGCAATATTTGCCTTTCCTGTTTTTCATAAATAAGTAAAAGCAATCGTCCAGTTTGATTTCCCCAAAACTTTCTCTAGTACTCTTTAATGAAGATGTTATCTCAGTGAGTGCCTTCCGGGACATTGGACTTCAATAGTTATGGAATTTTAAGTTAGTAATTTTATTGAATCTATCATGTGATGCTTGGTGAATGTTTTGACTACTAATCTCTGCAGGTTTTCAAAAATATCCAAAAAGCGAATTTAGGTTTCAGATCTGTTCTTAATATGAAATTGAAGCAAAAGTTTGTCACAAAACTCCACACCAGATTTAATATATTTTAAATAACTGTATTTTTGAGCTATCGCGTTTAAATGTGTCTTAAAGTACAAGATTTAAAGTATGATAAACTTCGTTTTGAAATTCCGCTTTGACTAACGTTTAAACTAAATATGTTAAATCTACGCACCGAATCATATCTCTTTAGCTCTCTTGATTTGCAGTTATTTGGATAACTCATATTAGAACAGCTGAAAAGACATACTTTTTCTAAATGGATTTTTCTCAAAATTTGATAGAAATCTACAAATTTGGTTTTAAATATACCGTGTTTAACCAGTCTAACTCAAAGCAGTTTTTGAGTTCCATTTCTGAGTGAAAAATATTTCTCAAAAATGTGGTTTTCAAAATCAATGAGGTCTAAAACGTTAAAATTCGTCAAATTTCGAGTTTGAAATTTTTTGACTATTATAATACTTTCCCCATTCTTCGTATATAAAGTAAAAAAAATGTTTATTGGATTTTATCAATTAAAAAAACTATATTTAGCATAGGTTTATTTCATTTTATCCGAAACTTTCCACAATAACTATAATTTAGGATTTTCTCTAGTAAAACAGAGATTGGGGTTCTAAAGATAGATCTGTGAGAATTTTCTGATAAAAATCAGAAGAAATCTGGTGTAAACCATTAGCAAAAGTATGAAGTTCAGTGAGACGAAAACGATAAAATAAGTTAACGCCGTATCGCGGATTTCACTAAACTGGTATGACGGCCATAATTCAATTTTAGTCACCGAATGATGTTAGCGGAATCGACATTTACAGCTGGATGGGTTATATACGTGGGATTGAGTGTTAGTCACGCAAGACACTTTAACTATGATGCAGGGATTTTAATCGTGAAAATATGAGAACCTATCTTAAGATATCATAGTTAGATTGGATACATTTATAGCTACTCATTAGTATAAAAAATTATTGCATCAATAGAAACTTGTATTTTTTTACATTCACTTAATCCTAATGTCGATGCTTTACTTTCCTTAATGAAATTCAACTTTTAAAAAAGATATGATTTTAACAGTATCAGTTTTTAAAATTTTATTAGAATCCAAAAAATAATGAATGCTTGGCGTAATATGGCCAAACTGGAATTTGTGTCATTAAACTAAACACAATTGATATTCACTTAATTTTATCTAAATTCAATTGTGGATAACAGTTGTATTTCATCGCACTATCCTCCAATAAAATTTGTATTATTGCATTTTTACGTACGTAACGTGTATTGCATTATTGTATGTGAAGAGCGTGTATGGGAGCTTTCATGTCATAACCTTACTCGTCTTGCAGTTTCTGTATTTTTTCCCGGATACCCAAAACTAAATGTTTCATAAAAGATTTCTCCTGATATAAGCAGGCATCTTCCACATAAATCCTAAATCGCTACCATATGGAATAAATTCGCTAGAGTAACGGTGCCAATTTAATTTTGGTATATTATGTATAGGGTGCCTAGAAAGATCACTTAGAAGCTTTTAGGTAAGAAAGGAATGTAGAATCAAGTCAATTTTGCTACGTAGTAAAAAAACGTAAATCCAGCGGGATGCTATAGTTTAATTAATCGAATAAAAGAAACGTATACACTAAATAAAATGAGCCACGCAAATCCCATGAGATATAAATTTACGAAAGTCGTACAGTATATTTGCATAAATAACAATATTATATGTACATCGCTGCATGGCAAATTTAAGCGAAAGTAGGATATAGTAGGAAACACGAGAAAAAAACTTTTAGAGTGACTAAAAGTAAATCTTCTGATGATTTACTGCCCAAACTATGTGCTTCTCTCATGATATTATTTTTCCAACGGTATTGCTGCCTCATCCTATATTTGTATTTTATTAAATCGGCCTTGTTTGCTTTATCCGGTGTAAGCATTTCATTTTATTTCCTTAGTGGTATAAGATATTTAAAGTATTACAAGCGTCCAAAAATTTGATTTCGAGATTGTGACATATTCTCTACCTTATAGAACACCCTAAGTTTGAAAAAGGTTTTTTTTTTAAACATCAGTCAGTTTGGGACAAAGATATCTTAAATCCTCTATCAGCTGGATTGATTGAATTTGGTACACAGACTTATAACCAAATTTGTAGATTTTGATTGAATTTTTAGCAAAATATGTTTGAAAGAACTCTGTATGCCGAATTAAAGTTTACACAATAACTACAGAATAAAGAGAGCTAGTTGAATATAACTCAACACACACATTTAACATCTATAATGTAGACACCGAACAAATTTTTAATCAAATGTTATGCAGAGTTGACCGTTCGTTGCTCTGTACATTCGCAAACATCAGAATGTGACAACTCAAAAACACAGTGAGTAAAATATATTAAATTTGGTATAAGATTTTGTAACTGCAAGTGAATTTTGTGTAAAATATCTATCTTAATCAATTGAGAAAGATGAATTGGTGTAAAGCATAAAATCCATTTTCGTATGAAGCATGCCTAATCTTTAAGGAAACCGCTACAGCTGGTTTTTAATTCATTTCAACCAGCAGTCTATAGCAAATGCTCAAGTTCTGTTATAAAAATGAATTCCTTTTGTTGGTTTAATTAGCATTACAATTTACAAATGATCTTCCAGAATTCCTAATAAATTAGAAAGGCTTCATCTTTAAGATTTTACAGCTACTGAGTATATTACATTTTTATATCTTGATATATCAGCGTCAGATTACCCAATAATCAGAATAGACACATATAATCACTGAATACACAATTAAACCGACTTTGGAAATGGTGCTAGTATCTTTCTGTAGCCTTGTATTAGATTATTAAACTATTAGTAATATATTTCAAAACAGGTTTCTTAATAAATTTATTTCCCCTTTCTTGACTCCAGACGTAATCTCTTCCTTTAAAATGATTAATGCGGAATTTTGCAATCTGAACTATTTCTGCACCCATGTGATTTGAATATATAAGAGAACAGTCTGTTACGTTAATTAAAATTCTCAGAGTTTGTAATGAAAAGTTTCTGAATTCGATAACAGTTTGGACGATTCCGAAGCAAGTTTCTAAACGATCCCACGTTCTGAATAATTTACTCGCATTTTGTAGAGAATGAGTTAGATTAGAAATCGTATAGTTTACGTTTCAATTAAAATGAGGAAATTGATGGTTGCCTAATTCATTATTTCTGGATGGGTTTAATTTATTAGCATATTCTATTGGAGATTTGGGAAAATATCAAATTGGTTCAAATTTCCATTTCCCAATCTTTTTTGATAGAAAAGAGACAGCGTTCAGGGAAAAGAGAATTTGAAATTATCGCATTTCCATGATATGAGGCAAATTGATTATTAAATAATATCAGTCCTTGATATTAACATTTTTCTGTAGAAAGTTCTAATGCTTTATTGAATGTTATTAACCACTGCGAAATTTCTAAATCTAATGAAATCATTAGATATCCATTTTAAATATGTAGAATTTTCAGTTTGAAATCTTATATATATAAATTTTTTAAGTTCTAATATCTTTCAGAAAGAAGTGAATTTTCAAAAGATTATAAATGTTGTCAAGAAATTATTTTAACATGATAATCCTTAATAGTAGACATAATGTTTTTAATTTTTTGTAAGTGTATTACGAATGGCATGATGAAAAAATCCTTAAAAAGGTTTGTAACTTTTGTTTCGTTTAAAATTTAAAGAAAAAAAAAAACCGGTCTGAAATTGTTAAATATTTGCATAAAAAAGAGTGAAAACCTTCTATGAAGCCAAAATATATCAGATAAGTGACAAAAGTCTTTTATAAATGAAATAAAAGGACTTTTTTGACCAAAAAAAGGTGTAAAGAAAAAATTTAGATTAGAGGTTTATCAAATGATTTTCTTAAAATTTTGCCGATGTTTTCAGAATTATAATATCTAGTTCCTGATCAAAAAATATTTATTTTATACATTCTTCAAATATTGATGCTTAACTGATAAATAACACGACATTTTTCTTTTTTGTATTGTATAACACTAAACCACCAGTAAAATAATTCATTATGAATAGATTGCTTATTCTTTACTTCAGGAGCTGCAGAACACATCGAAAAATAATTACACAAAACTTTAACAAGAAATCTCCGTTAAATTGTAATTTACGATGTTTTTCATAAGAAAATTTTCTGAATTTCTAATTGAATTGAATTTTCTATTAGATTATAAATTGAGAAAATAGCGTCTAAAGATGGAAACAAGCTGCTGAAATCAAATATAAAAATCAGTGCAAAAAAAAAAAAAAAAAAAAAAAAAGACCTGAAAAAAAATTTCAGCGGTTTTATAAAGAAATTGGTTCAAACATTAAGAATATAAAAAAACTAATAATTTTCAAAAGGAACAGAAAATTGACTTTTTTACATAGTTACGTACCTTAAAACGTAACGTAGTTACGTATCTTTTTATGGCATACTGTTGTACCTTGAGAAGCATAGTTATATCCTGGAAAGGGGAAGTTCATTAAAAAAGGGTTTATATAAAAATTTCAATTAGATTTTTATTTAAAAATTAATTAAACTTAATTAAAAATTTTTATTAATAATTTCATGGCATGTGACGACACAATAACTTTTTGAACCAATTTAAAATGAAAAGAAAACTTTTCTTCCATCACTTCTATTCGCTACAATTTTTCTTTGATTTTTAATAAACTTAAAAAAATATCCTTAAATATATTTACTAACTTTCCCTTCTTTTATTACTGAATTCATATTCGTATGAATTGCTAGAATATATTGACTCGTATACTCATGACAGTCATTGTAAGTTAGTGTGAACATATTTCTTGTTATATCGTTAAAAGTTTATTTTAAAAATAATATATGTATACGGACAATTAAAATGTAAAATATTATGTCTATGATTTGTTAGATTCTTTAAATCTTGAAATGTATCAGCGTTTATTTAATTTTATTTTTTGCTTGGTCATATTACTTTCTGTATTAGAAGTTGCAGGTTTGAGAATTTTCCCGTTTTTTTAAGAATAACTTTCCCAAAAGTAATATTTTTTCATTTAAAGTGATATTTTCTAGTAAAAATGCTGTGTCGAAGTTTCAAGCTATTGTGTCGTCTATTCTGAAGCAATAGTCTGCAATAATTACGTCGTCCCGGTAGTTTATTATAAAATAACTCCGACTGCGAAGAGCTTTATTTCGTTACAGCGCTGTCGAAGTGCTTTCGTTTTGCATTGCTTTTCAACTTAAACTATTCATTTCTTTTTAAAATATGTGAATTAACTCTTGAGAAGTGTTTGGTTATTATTTTAATGCACAAAAGAAACTTTTTATGTATTAGGATTGCTGATTGGTGCGATTGCCGTGAGTCGACTGTTTCATGCTTCACAAAGAGATTCAAAACCGTAGATAAAAAACTTAGAATTGGTCGCCCAAGATTATTTTCTAAATATGCTGATACTATATTATGCCTTAAAATAGATTTGTAAGTTCTGTTACATTTAAAAGAGAATTTCAAAAGTCCACGCCTGTCATTGCCAGTCTCAGAACAGTTAGCAGGAAGCTCTAAGAAGCCTATTTACAAAGTACAAGTACCTTAAAAAAACTCAGTACCGACGAAAGCAATGTGGTAAAAACTATTTGAGTAGGTCAAAGAGCAGAAAAATTGGAGAACTTTTGAATTGAGACAAGTTATCATCAGCAACGAAAGTGGAGTTTCTTTAATATCTGACAAGCCTGGTCATGTTCGGTATAATGTGAAGGAGATCGCGAAGCCAGAATGCCTGATTCGGTCATCAAAACACTCAGAAAGCTTAATGGTGGGGATGCATGTCATATCCTTCAGCTAGACGATTTTATTTTCTACAGGAAACCATGAATTGTGACAAGTATGTTGATTTGCTGAAGCATAAACTGCTTCGTAATGCTTGTGACGAGTTTCTAATTCAGAAATAGATATTTCAGCAAGATCCAGCACCCTTCCAAACATCGGAAAAAATAAGACAAACTTTCCAATTAATTTTAAATTCCATTTCAGTTTAGTTCTGACCTCTATTTCGAAACATTCGTTACTTTAGGTTAAGACTGAGTTTGCAAAACATGGTATTAATGTTCTCGCATAACGAAGAGACTCGTCAGATTTAAATCCTATTGAGATTTTATGGAGAAGAAAATAATTGAGAATCATCCGAGACAAAAACAAAAACTCCAGGAAACAATACGTAAAGTTTGCCACCATGAAATTCTGAAATAAGTGTTGAAAACCTTTTGGATTTTATGCCTAACACAGTGGATGCTGCAATCGAAACCAGAAACGGCTCAATCAAATATTAAAGGCTTTTCAGATAACTTGAAATCTTATACTATCTTTTTGATGAAAAGAACTTACAATTATTGTCTTTACTTCATTTTATTCCGAGAAACCAAAATATATTCCGATACTGATAATCTGTAGATCTTGTTTGCATTTTGATTCCTTTTGATTTATTATTCTTTTTGAAATTAAATAATTTTTTTTTGTTCTTAACTTGATTAGATCTTGTCTTTGGATTAAATTAACTTATTAACATAAGGAAATATAAATTTAAGTGAAAAAAAAATTTTTTTTTGGGGGGGGGGCTTATTCTTGAAAAAACATGACATTTCACGGACTTGCAATACCTTTTACCGGTAGTGTATATCAGGTATTGAAATCAGCAAAAAATCCGACCTCTATATTTTGCAGAATACCACATTTAAAATATCCCAGATTCCGAAAAATACACATTTAAAATTGTGTCTTTGAATAAGATAAATGAAAAATTCTTTTTAGATAGAATTTTATATGTGGCTCTTATATCAAATTTTTAGGTTTCTTTAAATTTAAAACGAAATGTACTCGCGAATGTAAAAAAACTAGATAACTCTAATACGACTTAATTAAATTGAGTGAGTTACCAAAATTTAGCATCCAAAGAATAATTCTATCAAAATTTAAATTAAATATTTCAAGGTTTAGATGGCCTTGCTCTTTGTTCTTTCGTTTTTATCTATGCATCATTACTTAAAAACCATAGAAACACAACAATCTATATAAATGAAATTTGGTATATTATTTAAGCCTCTAAAATGCGATTATTTTACTAATTTTAAATTAAATTAGTGCATATGTTGATCTTCTATCGATTAGAGTGTATTCGTATGCATATAAATTTGGTAACGGGAAGAGACAAAATTTGAGGTAAATGGAATTTTGATAGATGATTCTTCTGTGCCAAATTTTGATTTCTATCGTTTGAAGAATCGAAATTCAAAATGCGTATTATGTTTTTTTACTACAGTACAAAGTACAGTTTGTTCATATACGAAACTTTTAAAATATAATGATTACTCTTGGCGTTCAAGCCCTTGTTGAATTTCACACGGTTAGCAGAGAAGGGTAGAACAGTAATATCATGAGACGTCACGAAATATTTCAGGATAGACCGTTATCATTAGTCTTAAACTATAATTACAAATTAACTTTTTTATGATAATAATGCTATTATAATTCAAATTAAGTTTTAAAGACAAAAATGTTAAGAAATAGCAAAAGAAAAAAATTCATCCAAGTCACCAAAATTATCAGTTTTTATTCATTCTTTGGAACTATGATTTATCAGGTTTATTACATTTTGAACATTTGGCATTTTGACACGAAGAATGGAATTTAATTAAAAAATTATTGCATCACTTTCACTTGCCAATTGCTTTTTGACTGATAAGATTGTATTTATAGTGTTTGGGATATTCCTTGAAGACTTAAATTGCAACTTTAAAAGGGTTTAAAGGGAAATTTAATCTGAACTTACATTTTAAAGTTAGTATGAGCTTTTGAAATATTTTATATAAATTGAGGAAAATTCTGTTTTTTAAAATTATATTAAAAGAAATAAAGAGAAGAGGAAAGAAAAAATCAACAATTTGTTTAGAGTCTCGATCTTTATAATGAAAAGAAATTTCACTTACAAGCATAAGAGGGTTGAATACGACGCTAAGAATGTTTAACAAAACCTAATAAGAATAGTTTAAAATTTGATTAAAAACAAAACAAAAAAAAAAAACGAAATCATTATTTTGTTTGTAATGATGTAAATGAAGAAAATATAGCTCGATTTTCAAGAATTATGACATATTTGTTGCAGTCTTGGCAACCAGCCATTCAATTGTTGTATGATCAGTTGTTGTATTGAGCCAAAAATAAATGTGGCACCATGAAAAAAAATCTTCAATTGAAAAAAATATGATGATGTTGCAGAAGCTTATTGGAAATTTATTTTTTTCCTAGGATATAGTTAAAAGTTGGTTTTAAATGTTTAAGAGAAAGAATAACTGATATTGAAAAGGAAATGGTGATAACGCTACAGTGACTACCTAAACGGAAGTAAACAGCTACATTACTGCTGTTATGTTGAAAATCCTAGAATCATATTAAGAGATTTATCAAAAGTTTTTAAAAAGTAGATATTTCATTGGGTCCATTTCCAAATTTTTGACAGGGAAACTGAATATGATAAGTGTTTCGGCTTTTGGTTTCCAAAAATCTTGATTATCAGGTGAAGGTTTGTTTGGAATTGCAATCAAAGCTACAATATGTCGACATAATACTTTTAAAAAATATAACTGATGATCAAAAATTCCTATCATCGACAGGATCCAAAGTTTAAGTAAGTAAGCACTTCATAACCAACATCCAAGAAAAAGAGAATGGTTGTTTCGGTTTTTAAAGTGACGGTCATATCATTTTTCGATACTCCAAAAATTTTTAAAGCACCACACATGCAATTGTCATTAGAGAATAATATTGAAATGTTCTGAAAATTCTAGTTCACATTCATTGTAAAAGGTAGCATGTTGAAACACTACGAGTCATGTTACACAATGATAATACCAAGGTTCGTATTATTAATGCTATTGAGGTTATTCCAAAAATCGACATCATATGTGTTCCTTTTCTTTTTTTATAGCTTTGGCTTAACATCCTGCATTTATTTTCCTTTTCTGAATTTAAAGAAGTCTTTGGGAAGAAACTTTTATATACCATTAAAAGCAGGAGTAAAACCGGCATAGGGGTAGCGTATCTATGCCGTGATATGGGTGTCCCGGGTTAGGGCACTTCTGTTCTGTGTTCTACCTGTGAATTTTATGAATATGCCCCAATGTAAAAAGGGGTTGTGCAAGCGACTGTGAATCATGAAGTAGTCAAGTCATACTCTTGACCCTAGTTGGCGTTATCGAGCAAACAAGAGACGCTCATTTGGCTAATCGCTGATAGCCTTCTGTCAGCTGCTTGTAACGTGCTATAATTAACAATAATAACAGCCGTACTAAAAGTTGCTTATTTGAGTTAGAGACACCTGTAAAAAAATAACCTCCATTGCGCATTATATATATATATATATATATATATATATATATATACAGAGAGAGAGAGAGCAAAAAACAGAGGTGAGATAAATATAATGGAAAGTATTATGTAACTATCAATAAATTTGGAGGATCAATATAAGAAATTATCTTTAGTGATTTTATGACCATTTCTTATTGAATGATTTAAAATAAAATGAGTATTCATTTGTAAGATTCTGATCATTTTAACAAGCATAAAAAATAATATGAATATCACAAAAAATGAACCTATTTTATTTTAAAATGCTTGAAATAATACATAGATAAGTTTGTCATATTATTTATAAGAAATAATAGCAGTTCTTTGCATTTTAGGAATAAGCTAAGAGTAATTCTTTTGCCTTAATATTAGAACTTTTGGCTTTGCCCCCTCCTGCACATATATCATTCAAGTATCAAGCATATTATTTCGATCCATATATCACTTGTGAGGATATAATGTCCAATTTTCAAAGTATCTGTATATCTAATACTATAATACGAGGAATGGTTGCCAAGTCGAAAATCGCCCCAGAATTAATAAACTCCGGTAAACTTGGGGGTCTGGGGTTTTTGGCCACGAGGAATCGATTGGCGCCGGTTTTGAAGCACTACGGCCGAGCATTCGGAGTTACAGATAGGATATTTTCAAACTTTATTAGTTCGCCATAATGGCTACTTAAATTTTCAAGCGGTAACGTGCTGCCATCTATAGCCAATATGGCGAACTAATAAAGTTTTATGTTTATAATATGTTTCTAATGTATGCATATATGTTTGGTTTTTCTAAATAAATTTGTCAAAAATATTGAACTTCAACACACTTCAATCTTTACCTTTGTATAGAATAGTTCCCTTTCCAAACTCTAACTTTGTTTAGAATAGTTTACAATGGTGCACTTTAACCGGTTATCTTTTCACCAATGGTTTCACAAATTTTCTTATGGCATGTATTGTTTTGATAAATCACAATTGAAAATTTAAATCTTCGAGTTAGCTTCGATACCTGTTTTCTCCGAGCGGAGCTCGGTCACCCGCTGGTTTAAAATGATAAAGTAAGTGACGCAAATATGCTCTTTAACGCTAAAATAGTTCTTGTTATTTATTCAACACTCAAATGTAAATAAATCTTGAACAAACGTTTCCCTCATTTTCATCAAATGTTTCTACAACCGCACTTAATTCAACTTTTACCTTTTAATTAATGATAATTAATGAAACTGCAAAATATTATTAGAAAGTCTCAGAAAAGGGCTCCCGATGTTACAAAAAAAAAAAAAAAAAAAAAAAACTCATTCACATAGAGAAAAAAAGCAGTAAAAGAAATCAAAAAGCTAAAAATAGTCCTAATAGAAGTTGAAGTTGGATTTTCGCTCAAGCTTTTATTTAATAGGATATACAATTGCATTTGTTCTAATAACTGCAAGACAGTAGGTAATGCTTCTTTTTTTCTAGTTTTACTAAAAAGCAAGCTAACTTTTTAAAGTGCAACCCATATTAATAGCACAAAAGAGTTAATCCTGAGTGAACATGCTGGTCACTAAAAGCTTTATGACCCGCATCATTTTGATATTGTTCATTATGTTTGATCATTTCATATTTACCATTTATTTGAATATTAAATATATTAGCAGTTTGGTTCAGCATTACAGTGTTTGTAGGAACCGACGTCCTGGATTAGGGGGGGTGCGTCTTCTCCGTGATCTGGACGACCCTGGTTTGGGAGTGATTCTTCCCTTATGTTCTGTCTATGGGATGTATGATTGAGTCCCGCCTTCTTAAAAAGGGGTTGCGCAAATGAATGTGTATGCGTGTCATCTTCATTTGCCCTGAAAGTCAGACTTCTGTCTTTGGGTGCGCAGGAAATTGCCCTCAGAAACCACTGCATCCCCTTTCACCGGTTGACAAGACATCATCGTTAGAAATTGTAGACATAATATAGTATCAGTATATTGTTAAAATTAGCAAGTCAAGATTGGAAGAAAAATGAGTTGATGTGCTTTTTTGGTATTTAAAATATTATTACATAAATGAGGAAAAAATTACGTATATGAATATACAGCCCGTCAAAAATGCGTCCGAATATTGTTCTTTATCCCAAAACTTATTATCTCATAATAAAACCGAAAACGTTTGCAGCTATAGAAATATGTTAGCTATAAGTGAATGAGATATTTCTTTTTGTAAGGGTTGGTTCTCAATTTTTTTTCATACTACAATACCCGATTAAGAATACTTATCTGGATTTTTCATATTTAAATAGTTTACATACCTATTGAATTTTTTAATTTTGATTAAACGTGTAATGAATTTATAAGAAATGAAGAATTCAAATTCCTGATATGAGATGAAAGTTTTTATTTATTCAATATATTTCAAGATATAATGATTTTTTCTTGAAACTGATCTAGATTATGCATTGTAAAACTCATTAATATAGATTACATTTATGTATTTTTAAAAATGTGAAAGCATATTTTATATATTTTCTAATTTTTGAATTAACAAGTAAAAAGTTTTTTGAACAAGTCCCATAAAAATCCCAACTAAAAGAGCAAAATTCTAAAGATTTCAAGTTCGGAATAGGATTATTTTGCAAGAATGAAATACCATTAAAATGGAAGTGAAAACATAGTATGTCTTTTAACGTTACTTTAAATTTAAATAGCTTTTTTCTTTTCAAAACAAATACTAAGATGTGGGGAAAAAATCGATGAATGTAAAAAATTCTACACCATTATATTTCAAGGGAATTTGGGACAAATAGGAGTCGATTACAACTGAAGAAGTGAATTTGTGAAATAATTAATGAAAGAAAACAAAACAAAAGCAAAATTTTGTACTAAGTATAAAATTTATATAGCTAGGAATATATGAATAAATAAAGAATTATCAAATAAAATACAAAAGAATTTCTTTGTGAGTGGATAAGGCAAAAGACTAGACTTAAAAAATCTCATATTTTAATGAAGCAAAAGCTTATTAAAATTTCTATAATTATTGCTTTTGATTTAATATCCTTTATAATAAAACGAAAAAAGTATAGAAAGTTTCTATAAATAATTAATATTATCTTTTGACAAAAACAAAACGCAAAATAATAACATAATTCTTTTCGGATTTAATTATATAGAATAATTCTGAAAAACATAGCGCCTTATATTTTAAATTGTTTTGAAAGCTTATTAATTAAGATTATTCTATTAGTACTTATTGTAGTAACTTATCCAAAAACTTTGATTAATTTAAACAATATGCCACCAAAATACTATGTATATATTAATGCTATGTATATGCACAAAATAATATGTATATATGCATATTTATTGCAATTTATATTCTATAACCCAAATAAAAATATTAATTTCGGTTTCTCAAGTCTTGAATCATTGCTAAAAATGGTATAAATAAATTTAAACAGTAAATTCTCTTAGAATAAAGTTATTATAATAATGAATAAAATGAATAAAGTAATGTAATAACCTAATAACCTATGTAATAGAATAACCTATTTGCTATGTTTGTTTACATTGAAACTGTCCCTAAATATTTTTTTTTATACATCTTCTGTTATTTTGAGCCGATTTGCCTAAAATTTCATTTTCGAGGATTTCTCTTTATCCAAAATTAGTTTATAGGCGAAATATAAGGGATTTACGATTGGAAAATTTAAAGACTATGCAGAAAAAAATTTGTAGACGACCCCTTAAGTGAAAGCAATTTTTATGATTTTAAAGAGGACATTCTACAAAACCGAATGTCATTTTTAGAAAGTTTCAATTATATACAATAAAATTATATAAATTATATTCAATATACTTTTGCTTATAAACAATAATATGTATCTGAAACTTTTCCGATGGATTCTAAAACAATTGTAGTCGTCTTTAATACGCAATTTTTCTGTTATAAAGACGGAAGATTTAAGGTAATAAGAATATATTAATTCTATTTTCCTTTGACTTTGTTATTTTCAGCAGTATGACTTACGAAATTTGAGCACAGCTAGATTTCGCCTCATCAACCATTAAAAATGAATTCTATCAAAACTTAAAAATGTCCGAAAGGGTATATAAAACATTTCTGAGGCAAACCGTTGATTTATCTGGGATTTTCTCTGTAAAAATAGTCCAGAAATAGCATCATTCGTTTTTTCGTAAAGCTATGAGGTTTAAACTTGCCTAGGAAACGGATGATAGGTTTGTTATTCGATAAAAATATTGCCATTTCTGTGCGTCTCGCAAGATCCGAGATTACGATATGAGGCTTAATCTTATTTAGTGAAGGTTGACAACTTGCTGATCGATAGAGATTTTCGTTTTTGCTGAACATTTTGGAAGGTCTAAAACGGGAATCGATTTCTTTAAATCCACAGCAGATGGGGTTCGTGAATATTCTTGAATATTGCCAAAAATTCTACGATTCATTTTGAGTCAAATTTTTGTTTCAATGAATTGGAAAATACGCATCTAAAACTGAAATACTATTTCTGGAAAATATTAATCACATGAAAGAAGTTAATCATCAAAAACTCTCCACTATTCAAAAGATTCATTAAATTGCTAAAATAACGCTAAAGTTTAATATTTCGTAGCAATTGTATGCAAATGTCACACCGTTCTCTGGGATATAAGGTTAGTATATGAGAAAGTGTTGAGGATATCCTTCTAGTTGGTTAAAAATCTGATCGGCTAAGAAAATACTTTTTGACGTAGAAACAGAATTTATGATTACTATACGTTGCATTTTAAGCCATACTAGTCCTGTTACATCCAAAACTCACATGAAATTATATGAACTATAAATAACAAATAATCTTTAAGTTTACAGTACATTAAAATATAGTAAAATTGCATACTATAGAAAAAAAAAATGAGGAATCCTAACACCTGAAGACTTTATCAAGAGTAACTTTAAAACGTAATTTTTTTCCGTTAGAGGCCTGACTTCGTTCAAGTATTGTTAGCAAGGAATCAGAAAAATCTCGAAAATTGATGTTTCTGGGGAAAAAAATCAAATTTTAAGTTGTATTTTTAGTTTGCAATTTGGTTTTGAATTTCAAACTCGTGGATATCTTTATTGGTTTAATTATTTAGTATTTAGTAGTTAGCAAA
>JAPMOQ010055483.1:201199-213043 GCA_026543055.1 Argiope trifasciata | reverse complement strand
ACACACACACACACACACACACACACACACACACACACACACTGAGCTTTATTATAAGTATAGATATAGATTATTTTATTTGGAAGATAAAGAATATCGATTATTTTTTTAAACAGTGGAATAACCAATGAAGAATGTTTAGTGGAATGAAATCAATTAAACATACATGAATAAACTGTCGTTAATATTCACTAAATATGTAGTAGTATATGAATTAAATAGTGCAAAAATTAAAGACGAGTCCTCCAATTTAAAAACGAAAAAAGTGCTATTTTAATAATATATATATATGTTACGGTAAAAGTAATAAATCGGGGATTACATAAAATTTACCGGTGATTATACATAATCACCACTGAATTTGGTAAATATGATAAATATGAAATAATTTTTCATAACTATTTTTCACCTTTCTTTATCATTTTTCTAATGACCCTAAAAGCGAAAAATCGCCAATTTTTTATCCGTGTAGTTTGAAGCTCCAAAAATCAAAAATCAAACCAGCATTATGTTCTCACATGGTAAAACTCTCCTTACAATTATTATTATTTCATCTAGATAGAAAGACATGGCCATTTCCATTAATGATGTCTTTAGCAGTCTAACATATTAAATATTCTTCAGAATATATGCCAATTAATATAATGTATTTTCGTCTTTAGTAAATATTTTTTTGAAACAAGATAAGATATTTTCACTCTATTAGTTTCATTAGTAGATAAAATAAATTGAAAAACCACGATTTTATCTTTTTTATAATTAAAAAAAAGATTAAGTCTCCAAACTATTAAAAGAAGAATATATAATATATATTCGAAATATTATATCAGATCATTTATCTGCAGATAATTTATGTCATTACAATGTATTTATCTCCTCAGATTTCCTTTATTCAAAACATTAACAGTTTCAAGAAATCCTTGTGCGATTTTAGTGCTTCCGGACTTTTAAACTGTTCCAGCTATTCTAAGTGGGAAAAAAAGGTAAGAAACTGACGACGCAACCAACCACAAATACTTCTAATAACCATCTGTAATGCTGCGAAATAATAATTTCTATATTTTCCCGGTATTATTTCGATATAAAGCCTTAATTGGGATCTTTATCTGGAGCAAATGCTTTTTGATACTATAAATATAATAACTATTGGTATATAAATATATCCATTAGGTAAAGAATATTTACTATACTTTAAATAATAATGTATACATATCATGAAAGATAATCAAATTAAATGGATAAATTTATGACGCCATATTTTAAATATCTTTTCATGATCTTTCTATCTATAACGACATCACCGTCTGTTGTTATCTGAAACTAATTGACTAGTCCCTAGGATCGAATATTTTGTTTTTCTTCTGGTAATTAAATTAGAAATCTTTATATACATTTATGATATTCGATTACCAGCAAAACCGGGTTGCGAAATGAATGAAAAAGTATGACCATTTAACACGAATATCATAATAAGCACCACATAGTATTTCGCATTAAAAATTGCATTTTAGGATGAGATATGGCAACCGAAAATTTCTAAGAAAATGGAAAATATGCACTGTTATGTTCTTGAGTTATTTAATGCCAATAAATACATTAACACGCACATGTTTACAGTCTAATTTAATACATCAGATTAACTTCTCATTGCAAAGCAGCTTAGGATTTATTTTGGACGACCCTCATAATTTTGAAACGTAGTCAGTGAAAGAGGATGACAACTCAGTCAGAGCCTCTTTTAATATTTCAAACACATGTCATTTACACTCATGTCCATAAACTATGGATAATTCAGAGTCACGCTGAAATTGGACTCTAAAATACATATATGACCCGTAAACTGATTACACACATCTTCAAAAATCATTAGAAAATTGCAGGAAACCACCAGACAGTACGTCTGCCTTCTACGACACCTATAGTACGTCACAATGATAAGAATGTAAGAAAGTGACGTATAACGAATACAGACAAAGAAGTGAAATTGTTAGCATTTAAAAAAATCTTACTTTTATAAACTTTTCCTTATTGAACTGATTAAGTTGATTTTAATTTTACAACCGAAATTTCTATGATATTTTAATTTATTTGATAACTTCTTAGTTCCTGAAGAAAAATAATTCTGCTAATAATCAGTTTAAATCTTTCAAGCATTAAACGGTTTATCTTTTTAAATCACCAAGAATTATTCATAAAACAATTCAAAAATAATTCTAATTAGAACAAAACTAAATCAAAATATCTTATTAATTAGAACTCTATTTAAACATTTATTAAAATGAAAAAGTACATTTTATTGCAAAAACAGTCAGGGAGATAAACCCATACTTTTAATGCATTACTTTTGAAAATATTTTCGCGTATTACATTACATCGAATTTCAGACTATAAATCAGACTTATCAAAATAGTAAATACCAAGAAATTCTATTGTATTTTCTTTTCTTCTACCTCTTATATATGGTTAAAAAATAAAAAATAGGATTAAATTACAAGCCTAATTTCCCAGATGATTAATAATATGAGCTTAACAAACAATTTGAAATTTAGGGTAATCCTTATTGTCTTTCCTGTAGCCAAAAAATGAGCTCAATCGAAATCTTTTGCATTATGTGAAATATTCAGCTTATAGAAGTATCTTGAACTATTAGGTTGGTGCGTATGAAATGTCGGATTCTCTTTACATGCGGACGTTTGTCTCCCTGTTTTCGTTATACTTTTGTCTTTGGCATAACCTCATTCATAGTCGTATTGTCCATTGCCGGAGACTTATTTCAGCAAAATAGGTTTTCTCGAAGGTCTTCCCTTTTGTTATTTCTTTTGAGTTTATTGCCGATATGAATTCTGCCGACATTCGCGTCATTTTCTTATATGAGTACAAACTTGGTAATAGTGCTGCAAAAGCTGCACGCAACATAAACCAAGCGTTTGGGGAGAATACGGTTAACGATCGGAAAGTGCAGCGTTGGTTCGAAAAATTTCGGACTGGCGATTTTTCACTGCAAAATGAGCCACGCGGAAGACCCAAAACGTCTGTGAAGAATGATGACCTGAAGGCTCTAGTGGAAGCGGATCCAGCCGTATCCACGAGGAAACTTGCTATCAGGATGAAAGTTGACCATACAACGATATTGAGACACCTTTCTGAGATTGGCAAGGTTAAGAAGATGGAGAAGTGGGTACCGCACGCACTGACAGAGTGAAATAAGCTGGAACGAACTGGAATATGAAGTTTTGCAGCATCCACCCTATTCACCGGATCTCTCGCCGACCGATTTTCATTTTTTCAAGCATTTAGAGCTGTTTTTAAGGGGCAAACACTATGAAAATGAAGACAGTCTAAAAAACTCGATATCAGAGTTTATTAATTCTAAAGACCGAAATTTTTTTAAGACAGGCATCTACGCTTTAAAATCTCGTTGGGAGAAGTGTATTGAAGCGAATGGAGCATACTTTGATTGAATAAACAGCTTTTGAAGAAAGATATGCAGTTTTATACAATCACTTAAGAATCCGACATTTCATACGCACCAACCTAATAGAATAAGCAATTTGAAATCACATAAAGCAAGTCGATCTTAATTAACAACCAATATAGTTTTTCAAACTGTTTCGCCAGAAGTATATTTTTAGTGAGGAACAACAGCGAATTCTTTGTTTACTGAAATTTTTTGACTCATAATAGTTTTCTTTCTTGACCTTAGACGATAGTAAGAAATAAAGAAAGACAATCGGTAGATGCATTAAGAAAAAGAAATAAGAGATATCTGAGATTAAACAACTTTCAAGTTGCTTTTTCCCGACTTTGTTAATCCTGTAAGTTAAAATTTAATCTTTTGAAAATGACACTTTCTGCCACGGCAAATTATCAATTAGCGCATTATTGCCAACTGTTTCCATCATTGCCAGGTTCTAGAGGTGTTCACATTCTGCCTGACTTGGAATAAATGGCTTAATAATGAATAAGGGAAAAATACTTATTTTAACAGTAAATTTGAGTATAAACTCTTTGTCTTCCAATATAAGTATACAAAAGAAATTCACAAAAGTTCACAGAATTTTGACCTATCTGGTGTTTTTGTTATCCGATCAGCTCTTCAGTCATCAATGCTTACCGGATACTCGGGATTGTAATGCATTTCTTTCTTTACACATATATTTAGAGCAAATAGACGCAAGTGAAGCGCGAGGAGCAAAGACTTGTTTAAAATAAAACGAAAAAACTCTTCATTTGCTTAAAAAAGTGATTCTTAAAATTTTAAGTTATCAATTCATTTTCAAAGGGGAAAAAAACTTTCTGCAGTAATTTTTCTCAAAAAATTCTTCCAGCAGGCGAAATTATGAATACAAACTGAAAACACAGCATATTAAAGTAGTATAACAAATAACTGGAAATAAATCTTGTACAGTAATAACATCCGAAATAGCATTGAAATAATTAAAATCAAGAATATTTATTTAAGCACCCTTCTTTATTAATTTTGAAGAACTTCTATCACTTAAAATATTCTTGTATAGTTTATCTTTCAAATAGCTGGTGACTTTTACTACATAAATGTCATTTAGCCCCCCCCCCTTTTTAAAAAAAAATACTTTTGTTGTTGCTGTTATTACATCGGAACTTTACAAGCCCGCTGACATTGTCAGTGATTCAAGCTGAAATGAGTCTCTTGCTTTTTCAGTATAGGCCAAGTAGGGACAAAAGTACGACTTAAATACTTCATGCTTCACATTCGCTCCCTTGAACATTCACACATGAACATTCAGAGGCACATTTACACCACGCCCGAAGCGGGACTCCCAGATCACGGGGAAGATGCGCTACTCCTATAGCAGGACGCCGGCTTTATTAACTTAAAAAAAAATCCCCTCATTTCCATTTATTATCCAATGAAATTGATTGAAATATTTTTTCTTCGCTTTTCTAGCATATTAATACTTTAACAGTGTGGAATGTTTTACATATCCATTGTTTGTAGACTGTTTTTAAAATGTTCAACAAGTATAATATTATGGTAACAATATCACACGCCAGACAGATTTGTTGCACTTTTGAGTTTTCATATACATATCTTTACGAATAAACAGTTTGAAGTGCTTGAAATAACTGTTCAAAGGATTAACTTCTCAAATCTATATACGCTTTGAATGGTGTTATTTAAGAAACTATATTGCTGTTTTATCAGTAATGTGCATACGAGTATCTTTGCTGCGTTCTATATCTAGTGATTGTAAAAATCAATTTTTTATGTATTTGATCTATCCTCAAAACTTTCAAAATATCTTTCGGAATTTCATCTACATTAGAAACTATTTAATCTTTTACATTTATTTTTTGCTATGTTTGGGAGTTTTATATTTTCTGAAAGTTAATAATCATAAGATTAAACAAAACTTACACAATTAATAAATAAATTAGGAAATGGAGCTAATATCTTTCTATTAGATTATGACACAATTAGTAATCATTATTGCAAAATATATTTGCTTTAAATTCACTGCCCCATTCTTGATTCTGGATTTAATATGTTGCTTGAAACTGATTCGTGCGGAATTTTGCTATCTGCACCATTTCTGTATTTGTGTGATTTGAATATATAAAGTCTGTTACGTTAATTAAAATTCCCAGAGTTTGTAATGAAAAGTTTCTGAATTCAATAACAGTTTGGATGAATCTAAAGTAAATTTCTAAATGGTCGCACGTTCTGAATAATTTATTCTCATTCTGTAGAGAGTGATTTAGATTAGAAATCGTGTAGTTTACATTTCAATTAAAATGAGGAAATTGATGGTTTGCCTGGTTCATTATTGCAATATGGATTTATTTAATAGCAAATTCTATTGGTAATTTCTGTAAATATCAGTTCTTTATCTTCCTTTATATTGTTTCTTTATATCGTTTCTTTATTTTTCTTTATAGGAAATGCTGAGTATGAAAGTAAGAGAATATGAAAATCTAGTAATTCCATGAAATTTTTTCTCGTAATTCCATTTTAATTTAAAAAAATTCTGCCATAGTTATTTTTATTCCTTCTGGTAATTCAGATATCACCTAGAGGAAGCTTTTAATTCCTTATCTGAATATTATTCATTATTAAATGAATGAATGCTTTGTGCCGATGAAATCATTTGATAATTATTGAGAAAATGTTGGACATTCAGTTTGAAATAGGCGATTTACTTTTCCGTTTTTTGTTGTACAACCTAAGAGAATCTGGAAAACTTTCTAAGAGTTACAATTGTTTTTTGATGATATTTCTATAAAGATGCATTCATATTTGTAAGTGAGAGTGTGTTGGCGTTTTAAAGGCTAAATAGTTTCCCCTAGTATTGTCAAATTTGGTACATATACACTTCGAAGGTTGGAATGTAAATTTTGGAACTATTTTTAAAAATTTGATTACAGCTTTAATTAAAAATAAAATAAATGTCAGACGCTTTCAATACTAACGTGAAAAAATACTCATAAAAAAGATTTGTTGTAATTAAGTGTAAAATTATATTTTTAATGATATTTACGATTTTGCTTTATAAATATTTTCAATATAGGATTTTGAGTAATCTTTTTCACTGATAGAGACAGGTATTTTCCAAAACATAGAAAATTTTGAACATTGAAAACAAACATACATTTAAAATATAAACCACGACGGCATAGGCGGGAACTTTGATTCAGTCCTAAAGGCCATCAACTGCCACGGAACAAGTTTCCAGTAAGAGGTATGTATTTTTATTGTTAGAAGGTAGCTGTCCCCACAACATTTCTAAGTTCACTAAGACAGTGAGGAAAAATTACATTACTTGAAGCTTGTTATTTCCAAATATGACATACCGTTGGGAGGAATTAGTGACCAAGATGCAAAATTTGTAAAGTCCAGACTTTTTTTATTTGTACAGCAATTATCACTGATATGATATATAAGTGAAATAATATTAATAGCGAGCAAATGAAAAAGTTAAAGAAAAAATAAGTTAACGTGTTCTTGTTGAGTTAAAATATCATCGATGAAGCAGGAATTTTTTTTGCTGATACATCGTCAAAATGTATTAACTGAAAATAATTATATTTATCTAAACCATTTGTTTTTGTCAAAGACAAAAACATTAAACTTTTGACATTTTAAGAAGCCAAAAACGTATTTAATCGTTATTTTTAGCAGTCTACAGATGGTATTTGAACTTGGGAAAACTTCCTGATCTTATCAACTGCCAAGTATGAATTGCACCAAAACTATAAAAAAAAATCGTATTTAGTATAAAATATTTATGTATTTAATCGTTGCTTTATCTGAAGTTTTCTTGACCAAAACCATAAAGAAATACAGGCGTTTGCCTTTCTGTAAAGTTGTGAGGCTTAATCCTTCTTAAAAAATGAGTGGCAATCTCGTGTTATTCGATAAGGATTCTGCTCACTCTTGTACATTTCGCAAGATTTGAGATTAAGATATGGGACTTAATCTTGTTTAGTAAAGGTTGATACCTCTCAGATTGATAGAGATTTTCGTCGTTCTTTTATATTTCGAGTTTTTTAAGAGAAAGTTAAAAGTCCATTCAACTTTTCAACCGAAGAAGAGATTTTTAAATGTTACTGAGTAGCAAATAAGATTTCAGATTCTTCTTTATCTTAATATTTAGCGATTTATAAAAGAAATTGAACTTGAATAATAGTTTTAATACAATTTTATATCAAAAGCAGCGACAATATCCTCTGGAAACTTAATCGTATGTTTTTTAATAAACTTTTCATGTCAAAGAACGCATCTCAGTCTATTGGAATACAGTAGTTACGAAATGTTAACTTTTGGCGTGAATTGAGCATTATTGTTGAATTATTCATATCATCCTTTTCTAGTTTTTTTAATGATTAATCCTTGATAAAGATTGAATATCGGAACCTCCAATTTGAGTTTTAGACATAAAATTTTTCTTAACCAATTAAAACAAAGATTTGACACAAAACTGCACTTGCAGTTACAAAACATTATACCAAATTTCATATATTTAGGTAACCGTGTTTTTCAATTATCATGCTTACTTTTCTGAAAGTACAGACCTACAGACAATGAACGCATTGTTAGATTTGGCTCAAAATTTGGTAGATATCTAGACTAGAAAGTGTTAAATCTGTGTAGATAATTTTACCAATATAGCTTTCTCTGTTTCGTAGTAATCGTGTTAACTTATATTCGAACAGCCAGGCAAACAGACTTCCTTTGAAAAGATTCTGCTCCAAAGTTGATAGAAATATACAAATTGGAATACCTAATTTCTTCCATCTAGATCCAATAATTTTTAGCTATTTTTTCCCAGATAGCAGATAGATAGACGGATTAATTCCAGAAATGTATTTTTCGAATTTAGGAAGATCTCAAATGAGGAGATTTTTCTTGCATTTCAAATTTTTTAACGATTACTATAATTTTAGTATTCTACTTATTCGAGGAAGTAAAACATTCTGTTCTGCAAAACTGCGTACATGTATGAAGATATGTAAAACATATTTTGTCTATACCTACAGTTCATATTTGTATTATCTTATTGCTTTTAAATATTATGTTGATGGTTTTAGGATGTTCTTTTTGATTCTGAATGTTTGTCGGATCACCTGAGCCTGTGTCACCTACCCCTCATTAAATTTTCAGGATTGTCTGACGACAGATTAAGTGTGCAATAATAAGTTTTGGTAGAAATATTTTTTTAAAAATCAAGACAATTTATTGACGATGATTTTATTTTACTTATTGAAATAAAAAAAAATGTTAACCTTTAGTTACTATAAATTTTATTTTTGAATATTAACCGAATAAGGAAAATGCCTTTTTACTAATTTTTACTCTAGAAAATCCCTCAGAGGTCATTCTTTAATTCAAAAGTTTAAATTTGTAAAGAATTTTACAAGATAATATTTCTACACTTCTAGTCTTTATAATCAGCCGGAATTTTAGCATGAATTGCATCGATTTCAAAGCTAAAGTTTTTCGGAACTTTTTGATTCGAACTCATTATAAAAAGTGTTCATAATTTTAAATTATATAAGAGTTTTCTTTGAATTAATAATGCTGTTTATTATGATTTCATTTTTACTTTCTCGTATACGTAGAGTAAATAAATTAGAGTGGAGTAATTATTGAAGAATTCAAAATCGAACTTTCAACGACTTCTCTGAGTTCCAAAAACACATTTTTAGAAAATGTCCATCCGTCTATCTGTCTATGACAAAGATAATTCGAAGCTGATTTCAGCTAGACAGTTGAAATTTAATATATGGTCTTACATCAAAGTTTGAGATTTCTATAAAATTTTAAGTAAAATCTATTCAGAACTGTCCGTCTGTCCAGTTGCAAAACTAAAAGAGCTAGGTAGATAAGATTTGACATTCAGGTGTAATATTTATAGTATAGAAACTTGTCGAAATTTGAACCAAATCCAACTACAGGTTGGATTTCTGTCGTTCTGTTCTTTGAGAAACATGTAAACGCGATAATTTAAAAACGCAGGAATTTAAATCTATCCAATCTTACTACAAAAGCAGTTTTGTGTCAAATCTTTATTTTAGTCGGTTTCGGAAAATGTCTCTAAGATATAAATTCCATTTTTGGACACTTTCTACTTCGCCTGCTAAAGAGTAATCGCTTAAAACCTAGCCAAGGATGACATGGTAGATTCAGAAATAATGTTAAATGCAAAAATTAATTAATCGTAACTATTGTACACCATTGTAATTTAAGGAGTTCTTTGGCGTGAGAAATTTATTAGAGAATAGGCGAGAAAGATTTAGAGAAATCCCTATCCTGGTTTCTTTGAGGAAGGGAAAAAAATCATGCATAGTTTTCAGTTTTATTTCTGTCTCAACAATAAATCTTACTCGCTATTTACATTAAATTCTTAAAAAGAAATTTTCCCGATTTAATAAAAAAATCTGTATCTTTATTCAGAGAATGTTTTTAATATTACAAAGCATACGTCTTTCTTCTCGATTCTCTGGAAATTTTCTATTTCACTAAAGTTTAATATTAAACCCCATGCTCTTCAATTTTTTTCATTTCTCTGTAAAATATTATACATAATATTATGAATTTTGCCTTGTGTTACATTAATAAACTAGCATAAAAATAGGTGTTTTTATTTATTTTCAAACATTTAAATATAAATAAATAGTTGTACGAATATTTCAGACTACTTCATTGAACATATTTACAGCTGCATTTAATGTAACATTTTGTTAAGCAATGAAAGTGCAGAATATTATTAAATATGCTCTGGAAATAACTTGTCGTATTGCTGTCCATATTTAATACTATATAGAACAACTTTTTCTTCTGAATTCTCTGAAAAATTTCCACTTTAGTAAGGTTTAATTTCTAAGTTGCATACGTTTCATACTTTTAATTTTCTCTACAATAGTATACATAATTTTGAATTTTACCTTACATTGAATCAATGAATTACGCTTTTTGTTAATACAAAATTCCTAAAAAAATCACCTACAATTTATAAAAAGTTTTTTTTCATTTCCTCAGAGGTTTTTAATGCTATAAAAATACCATATTACTATCAGCTTCCTGAAGAAATATTCCACTTTACTTAAACTTATATTCAAAATCATGTTTTTCAGTCTTTTCTTTTTTACACCTAGTTTTAAATTTTACCTTATTTTGTTATAATATCTCTAGAAAAATTACTAACGACTTTTCAGAAAATTCTAAATCATATTTTATCAAATATTTTGAATGCCATGATAAATGTTATTTTAATCTGGATTCTATGAAAACATCCGCTTTGCTGAGATTCAGTTTCTACTAGATATACAAACCAGTGATACAGATTTAAAATTTTTTCCGTGACATTATGCTTTTCCTTCCTTGAAAGAAACCCACTCTTCCTTACCTATCGTTCCACACTTCACATTCAGTTCGATCGTTTTCTTAAAAATAAAAATAGTCCCGAATAAAATTCTCCCAAAGATACGAAGAATATTTAAAGTGTTCTGCGGGTAGGTGAGAAAACGATCTAAAGAAACATTTCATCGGAGAGTAGTGAAATAAAGTCTAAACTTCTTTATAGTAAGAGTTTACCGCTTCCGTAACGCACTTCTTGAATGCGAAACGGAATTTCTGCAGATAATAAACGTTTATCACTGGAAAGGAAATGAGCCTTTTAAAATAGTAGCAAATATAGAAGGAAATAAATATTTGGAAAAAATTAGACGAAATCGATTACATGGCTAAAAATAAGGCTTATATAGCTTCACCTGCTGAAGAAATCGGCAGAATCGATAGACAGATAGAGAGATGGACGAATAATAACTTTTTAAAGTGTGGTTTTTGGAGTCAGGTTTAGTTTAGTTTAGTTATATTAACGTCCCGTTTTAAAGCAACACGAGGGCTATTTTGGAACGGACCTCGTCATTTTGAACCAAGATCAGATGACGAGGAAGACACCTGAACTGGCACCCCCCTCTTCACACTTCACCACACTAGCGGGAGGATATTTGGCCTGACAGATTTAACGTGCAAGAGACCTCCCTCACACGACGGTTCTTCGGTGGAATCCAGTCTCGAACCTGAAATCCTCCAGTTCCGAAGCCGAGACCTTACCACCAGGCCACCGCTGCCCTCTTAGAGCCAGGAAAGGTTGAGAAGTGATACATCAAAGATATTTTAAGATTAAGGCATTTTGAGTACTTTTTTTGTAAAAGAATGTAAAAATCTATCTATATTTTTTTATCTATAAATCTATATCTATATATATCTATATCCATCCATCTCTCTCTCTCTCTCTCTCTCTCTCTCTCTCTCTCTATCTATCTATCTATCTATCTATCTATCTATCTATCTATCTATCT
>JAPMOQ010055483.1:148936-201189 GCA_026543055.1 Argiope trifasciata | reverse complement strand
TCTATCTATCTATCTATCTATCTATCTATCTATCTATCTATCTATCTGTCTGTCTGTCTGTCTGTCTGTCCATCTATCTATCTATCTGTCAACATACATATATAAAATGCTAGTGTGATTGAGATAAAAATTGTTCTTTTTACTTATTTCCTATTTAAATGTAAATAAATCCCATTCCAGACTGCTCCATTGAATAATTTTACTGTTGCACTTTACCGCTTTAAAAATTAATGGAACTCTAAAACATTATTAGAATTGCTCTGGAGAGAGATCGCTATGACACCGTAAGCTCTCTTCATTCCAAGGAAAAATGAAAAAAAAATCTCGAAATATAAATTGAAAACTTAATATAGATTTATATAGCTTTGCGAATGTTTCAGATTACTTCAATGAATATTTTTCAAGTTGAACTTAGACGTAAGCAATGCTTTGCTGATTAATGGACCTGTAAAATATTATTAAAAATGTTGTGGAGAGAACTCCAGTTGTTACCAAAATCTCCATTCAATCCCAAGAAAAAGTGTGAAAAAGTCAAGAAATAAAATTCAAATAGAAAGTTTAATGTGGATCAAAAATAATTATCATTCAATGAATAATCGCAATGACTTCCTTATGAAAATTAATGACTATATCTTTCGCAAATTATTATTACTTAACATCGCATTACATTACAATTACATAACGCCACAAAAAGGATTTTTGCATTATATCCAAATTAAAAAGATTATCTTTTAAATGATACTCTTTTCGACAATAGTTTCTTTGAATAGATTTTTTTAATGTGACATACAATCAATAATAATTTTTTTTGAAATCATGATAAAATTCAAACTCATCCATCAAAACATTTAAATTACTTGATTTTATCAATATTAAAATTTGTATTTTTATACATTAACACAGGAAGAGAATTTTTACTTCCGCTATTACTTCTTAATACATACACTTTTTAATTTGTACTCATAGTGATTAGCATCAAATTGATTCAATGAAAATTATATTTTTCAATCGTATCAACAAGAGCATTAAAAATTCTTTTCATATCGATTGATTAATAGTCTGAAATGTCAATAATTTGAACGGTTGAGAAACCTGGTTGCCAAAGTCGGCTAATTCTTCTTTAACTTCCCTCACAGTGTGATTGATTATTTCAGCTGAATTAAAAGCATGCTAAGTGATAGGCGAAAATGTTAAAGATAATGTAAACGCATTTGATGTTTAATGTGCAATTCTGAATTTTTACGTTCGGCGGTGTACAAATATTTCAGAAAATATTAAATGAAAATTACTTCTGTTATTAAAACAAGAATTGCAGTTACTTACTTTTAATGACTTATCGTTATCATATATGCTGATTGGCTTGCAGATATAATTACCTCGAGCCAATTCATCTACTTTAATATTTCATGTCCAAAACTTATTTATATCAGCAATAAGGATGAAAGTATTTATATTAGAGCCATACTGGCCAAATCGTTTGATTTTCAGCTACCAAGTTTGGTACACACACATATATATACATATGTACCAAATATATATATACAGGGTGTCCCAAATTAAAGTTACCCTATTCAGAGCTACATACCGCCGTAACTATTTATCTAAAAATTCTGAAATTTTGCTTACTCATTAATAAAGGAATGGGCAAGACATTTTGTAAAAAAAAAAAAAAAAAAAAAAAAGTTTCAAATGTCGTTCCTAAAGAGCGTATCATCAACTACTTTATTATAAGAATTACACATTAGCTTGGAATTAATCCAAGTCATGTTCGATATGATGGTCACCATTGTCAGCTATCCTCTGAAATCTGAAAACGGCATGTTAACAGTAGAGCGTAGCGTCTGCGTGGAAATATTGAACACTGGCTTTAAGATCAGGCAACATCCTAGGGGTCAGGCAACATCAACCAGATCTTTCAAATATCCACAGAGCTAAAAATCGAAAGAATTAAGGTCTGGGGATCGGGCACACCAAGCATTATTGAAGTGGCGGCTTATTACTCTTTCTTCTATAAAATGTTTTTTCAGAATATTTTTTACACAATTTTCAGTATGTGGAGTCGCACCATCCTGCATAAAAAACGTTTGGTCAAGACATTGGCGTGATTATAGAGCCGGAACAACTACATTCTCCAATATCGATGCATATCACTCTTTCATGATAGTGCACGTCACTGCACCTGATGGAGTTTGTTCCTCGAAGAAGTACGGCTCCAGAATAAAAGAAGCATTAAATCCTAACCATACAGTTACTTTCGAGGAATGTAACGGAACATCTGGGCAGAACGGGGATGTTCTGTACCCAAATTCGGCAATTATGCGTATTCACTGAGCCATCTCAACGGAAATCAGCTTCATCGGATCACAAAATGTTCCAAGGCCATACAGAATCGATCTGACACCGTGCAAGAAACTACAGTGAGATCGTTAATCGTGCGTCAAAATCTTGTGCATGCAGGTGATGAACAAGTGAGATTTTATATGGATAATATCATAGGATATTACTGAGGATCCTATGCACAGTGGAACGTGGCCTATCCAACACTGTTGCAGCATGGCGAACACTACTGCTAGCCATGAAGTTTGATGTTTTGTCCTCTTCTACTTGAAGAGCAATCTCCTCAGCGACTTCTGAAGGAACTGATTCTTCCTCTTCCAGGACGAACACCCAGCGATCCTGTTTCTTCAAATTTCGAAATCATTTTCTTTAATCATTGAAATGTCGTTGGACCTGTTCGAAGATCCTTCAAAGTCAGAAATTTCCTGAAGGCTGCTGGTGCTGAATCGTGGTTTTGATAATGAATTTGACTAATAAAGCGCGAGATAGCAAACTTAGTCATTTTGAGTCACGAACACACTCGCATGAAGTTTTCAAAGAATGCATTCTTTTTCATACTGGCTAGCTGTTAAGTGGAGTTGCAATATTTGCATATGCTGTAATTTTAAATGTTTGGTTAGTTGGTTGGTTGAATTAACGTCGCACTAGAGCTGCGTATTGGGTTATTTGCAACGGTTCGGGATCGATCGCGTTGGACAGACCCGCTTTACATGAATACGCTCTCTAGTGGCAACATTTGGAACTAAATTTTTTTTATAGAAAAATGTCTTTCCCGTCCCTTTATTTAGGCGTACCCAAAATTTCAGAATTTTCAGATAAATACTTACGGTGGTATGTAGCTCTGAATAGGGTAATTTTAATTTGGAACACCCTGTATATCTTAGAAAGTGAAAATATGTTTTTCAAGACTAGTTTTTAAAATTTTTAATTAAAATTAAGTAGCTTTTTTTTCTTGAGTAATCTCGGAAATATTATTGCGCAAAAACAAATTTTATTCCATTTCAAAAAATACTTTAAAAAAATTCTTTTTTAAGGTGCCAATTTAGCAGGAATGCAAATTTTTCCAGAATTGTGACAATTTTTTTTAAAAAAAAACTGCCTTTTATACAGCAATACATTACATTGCGGCCCCGGAAAATTCAAGCCATGTATTGTTTCATCAAATACTGAATCTCGTGATTTTCTTCCATTGGTGGAAGCAAAAAAAAAAAGATTAATTTTAATATTATGCATTTTACAAGATAAATAAAAAATAAAATTACTGCATCAAGAAATTTAAAAGATAAATGATTTGCACATTTATGTTTTAATTTGCGCTATGGTGTCCAGGGACTGTTCTGTATGTGAAAAAATCCTGAAGACAATGTATAAAACATAGAGAAGACAGTTAAATAACATAGCTTTAATATTGGATGAACTAACAGATAGACAAAGGTGACTAATGTTTTATTAGAATAATTTATTTTACTATCACATATCAGTTAGTATAATTTCAAGCCTAAATACAAATTTTAACTAATTTCTTTAATATTTACAGTTCTCAAAATTTAAAGCATAAAAAAACCAAAATTACTTCATAGGTAATATTCCAAAACATGCACGATAAAGTAACAAATTGAAATTAAAAAATACACAAAAGTAAGTATAATATTCCAAAACATACAAGCTGAAAGAAATTAGTTTGAACTTTTACTGTAATTAAAAAGAGTAAAATAAAAAAAAATTATGAAAATAGCAGACGGAAACATTTGTGCTTATGCAGATTACGTTGTATAAGAACGTCATGGTAAGATGCATTTATACTATATTACAAACGGAATTTGTTACTTGAATGCTGTATTAAAGGAAAAACAATGAAAAGACTGGAAATAACTGAGAAATAATTTTGCAAGAATGGTTTTAGGTAGGCTATTACAGTTTTCAACCTTTTATACAGAAATATTTCCTCAAAATGTTTTGTCTCCGAAAAGTTAACAAAGAGTCTCTTTCTATAAGAGAGATGTTCTTTGAGATAACCGTATTATTGGAAGTCTGTCCATATTCTCCTTATGTTATATATTAATCATATTATTCGAATACCATAGTATAGATAATTTGACGAGAAACTTCATACAATTAAATAAAGAAATTAATTTCATGATATTAATACGATATGCGGGGTGTCATTATTTAGTCTTATTACTTTATCGTATACATAGTATAGAAAAATATACCTTGATGATCAAAAAATTTGAATTTAAAATCTTGATGAATCTCCAAGTCAATCCAATCATTAGACCTCCCTGAGTGTAAATAACACATTAAAAAAATGGCCGTGTCTGTTTGTTACGAAGATAAGTCCATCCCTCTTTAAGCTAAACGTATGAAATTTGATAAATGGTCGTTACTCCAAATTTATATATTTCTATCAAAATTTGTGTAAAATCTGATCAAGAGATGTCCCTCTGTGCAATTGTTTGAATATAAGTAAATACGATAATTACAAAACTTAGAGAACAAAAAAGATGAAAAAATCTCTACAAAGGTTTAACAACTATAACCATCTTATCAAATTTTGAGCCAAATTTAACAAAAGGGATTGACTGTTCCGCCAATATATGCTTTCATTAAACATGGAAATGCGATGACTGGAAAATGCAATGATTTAAATATATGTTCAGTATGAGATTTTGTGACAACAAGTGTAATTTTGAGTTAGTTTTGTTTCAGTCAATTGAAAAAACGCGCCTAAAGCACAGATTTAATTTTCGGATTCAATTAAACACATACCAGAGATTCCTAGTCAAAATCATCGCCAAGGATGAATAGATAGATCTAGTAGCAATACTAAATTTACACAAATAGTTAATATTTCGTAGCTATCGCATGTCCATTCTACGAAAGTTGTTTTCTGTGATATGACCTTTATTAGAGAGCATGCTTGTTTTGTGGAGTTTTTTGGAGACCACTCCTAATAGTATTATATTGAAACTATATTGTCAAAACGATGCATTATTGTTCAGAAATTCTGTCCAGTAATTGATATACTTTACGTAGATTTGTTGAAGCACATTTAGAGCGTGCAAATAGTGTTTTTAATAAAGAATTTGTATTAAAAACGCGTTGAAAATTTGCAAAGAATTAATACTGAGAATCGCAAAGACGAATTTCAAATTTTGCTAAAAGATTTTTATAAAAAACCACTGAAATTCCTATAATAAATTATGAAATTTTGTTTATTACTTTATTTTACATGAAAATTGTTTTCACATTGATATTGAAAAATAATATTAAATGCTTAATTTTAAAAAAAAATAATTGATGCAAAAAAAAATCATTGTAAAGCTGACGATCGTCAAAAATTTTCAATTTTAGAAATTAAATTAATTTAATGTTATTCTTATCTTATTATGTAATTAAGTTTTTTGAATTGTCATTATGTTTTCGGTCTCCAGTCTTTTTATTTTTGGTAGCATTACTGTATATAGAATTTTATGTGCCCTTCTTGTAAAATAAATAATTTTTTAAGAAAATAGTATATAATTTTTGTATAGGTAGGTAAAAGACAAATAAACACATTTAAAAACTCATAAAAAAATTTAAGACTTTAATAAATATAAAAATCAGTGGATTAGATGACCCTGATAATCACTATACGGTTTATTATTATGAAAAAGAAATCTTGATAATATCATGGTTTCATGGTGGAATTTAACTGGACATAGCTATTTTCAATTGAATTTCATTTGGTATTTTGATATGTAATTGCAGCAAATCAACATCGAGCAAATAACAAGAGTCAAAGGGAAATATAATTCATAGTACTTCCAAAAATAGCATAATAGATCTCAGCACTCTTATGTAAAAGTAGCTCTCCAAGCCATCATGATTCACTGCTCGGAAACCACTGATTTAGGGTGTCTGGTGTCGCTCCCCATTGTGTGTGTTTACTTCTACCAGCTGTGCGGAAGTGATGTGTGATGTTTGTTTTGCTAAGTGATACAACCGCAATCTGCTACACAACAGATTGCTTACAATAAAGTGATCACTGTTTGAAAACTGGATTTTGATTTTTAATATTTTGGAGAAACTACTAGATTTTAAAACAAAAATGTTGAAGATATCACCTTAGTATATCAACTTCGTTGTTTTTTAATGAAATATATATAACATTATCTAACATATATATTAACAATTATCTAACATTAAATATGTTAGATAATTTAATTTACAATGACTTATTACAACTAATTATTTGCAGTACATATTTAACGTTTGCATTACAAATGTTTATTGTTGTTACATAATTAATTGCAACACTACAGCAAGCTAGAGAAAAGTGATTAGAACCGATTAGGGCAATTTGGAATACATTTTTTTTACCTATTTGACATTTTTTTCTAGATTTAAAATGACCAACGTCGCATTTAAAATAGGTCAACAATCTATATGTGCCATGTCCTGAATAGTTAATTAATCATTACACTTTTTCCAAGTTAAGTCACTAATTCATTTTTGGACAGTCATAAGATTTATTATTACTCCGGTATGTTCCCATTTAACCACCGATGTTAAGTAATTGGGAACATATATTTTTGTTTCTGATCACAATATCGAGTAGATATGAAGGGAATATATTTGAAACGATAAGAAAAAATTGCTTATTGTCTCAAAATTTATTTTACCTTCCTTTTCCCCAGGCCTTATAGTTTTTCCTCAGAACTTTATAGTTATAGATCGTTATATATTCCTTTACAGAATAATGCGTATAAATTACCATATAATTATTGTTACTTATGGTACTTAAACAAGTCTGCTGATGAAGTCAGTGATTTAAGTTCAGTTTGAAAAGTAGCATCTGACTTCCAGCTAATATGAAGACGACACTCATATGAACAACCCCTTTTTACATGAAGGCTCTTTCCCACAGCAGACGACAACAACAAATCCTGTTGATACTGCTATGTTCATTGGTGGCGGGGTGGTTGGCTGTATGCAAGAAGAAGAAGGCTCTTTCATACACCTCACAGATACAACACAGGATAGAGAACACCTATGCCAGAACTAGAACCCGAAATGCCCAGATCTTGGAGAATGAGCGCTACCCCTAGCCAGCATACCAGCTAGTTATTTTATACCTTTAAATTGCATAATTTTAAATTGTCCTGTTACCATTTTTTATAAAACTCAAAATATGAATTTCTATAAAAAACAAATGGCTGAGAATCGTGAGAAGGAAATATCTAAGACTTAAACATGCATTTAAAAAAGAATATGGACTATTATTTCAGTTCAGGCGTAGTGGAATTCGTAGTTCAACAAGAATATTCAATGTATTTTTCAACTCATTTTGTCATCATTTTTAAGCTGAAACAAAATATCCTCATCTGCAAAAGTATCTAGTAATATAGCTATGAAACTTTCTAAAATCACAAGCTTTCGTCAACCATACAAATAAATTTTGATTTAATGAAATTGACTTTTCAAACCGTCTATCAGTATCTCAGACGTAAGTATATTAGGTATTTATTCTGGTGCTTCTAACACAATAGGTTTAAATAACATGTTAAACTAGCATTAGTGGTCTTACCAAAACTTTCTCGCATATATTTTACCACATTTTTTTTATGCCAGAAACAGTAACTAAATTTTAATTTTTGACTCGGAGTTGGCAATTAACCAATTATCATTCATAGAGAATTACTTGGCGTCAATGCCTGACATACGATCAATAGTTTTTGAAAAACCGGATTAGTTTATTTTTAGAAACGCTTCTATCAACTGATTCAAACAATTATTTGACACAGAATTGCCGTTGTAGTCACAAAATCCAATACCAGATTTAAAATATTTAAGTCATCGGTTTGTTGAATCATTGCGTTTACTTGTTTCTGTAAGTACAAACTGACAGACAGTCAACCCATTATTGAATTTTGTTCAAAATTTTAATAAGTGCCTATACCATAGATGTTAAATCTCTGCATCAAAGTTTTATCTATCTAACTTATTTCGTTTTGTAATTATTATCCTAATTTACATTTGAACAGCAGGACTGACAGACGTTTATGAGTAGATTTTACACAAAATGTGACAGATATCTGCAAATTTGAGGTAAAGATAGTATACCTAATTTCAATCTTTGAGTTCATATTGTATTTGAATTAGATTTGTCACATTATACACACCTCTCCTATAACAAATCTAATTCAAAAACACATCCTGTGACAAATCTAATTTAAAAAAAACATTTTCAAAAAATGTGTTTTTCGAGCTCAGATAATTCTAAAATGGGGAGATTCGTTGAAATCTCTATTTTCATTATTTTTTTATTGATTACTATATTTTCTCTATAATACGTAAGTGAAGAATTATAAATGAAAAAAGGATGATTGCTTTTTTTATCTTCATGACTTCATTTTTCTGCTTGAAGAGAGTCAAGATCCTGGTTTATAAATTTGTTCCTCATCTTCATATTTTTGTCTTCTTCAACATCAGTCTTCTTATTTTCTTTCCTTCTTGACGTTAATAACCAACTTTCATAAATAAACAATCAACTTTCATAAGATTATGTTTACATGGTATTCAACTAGATAGTAGATTCTCTATGAAAATGTTAGTTCATTTAAAATGAAATAATATTTTTTATTGGTTGGGAAGAGACATTACTACTTTCCTTATTTAATCTCACTTCGAATCAAATAATAAATTAATCTAAACGCATGAAAAATAAAGATTTTATTACAGTAAAAGCTTGTTTCTAAGAACTTCAAGAGGAAAACTGTCAATAAATTACTTCTAAACCTTAGATTTCTCATAAGAATACTTTCGCGTTTCCTAAGGAAAGTGCAAAAATGAAAATTGATAGTAACCATTATATCTTAACAGATCCAATAACTTAACAATTTACCTTAAAAACGACCGAGATGGAGAATGAATAATAAGACTTAAGAGAGAATTTAATTTCAGTTCTTTTTTTTTAACACGGTAGTAAAGACAAAAAGTAAATGTTAGAAAACAACTCTGAAAAAAGCAGGAAATTGTTTTTAATTTTTCTCTAGAGTATCTTAAAGAAGGTACATGTTCCCCTGCTCACTTTGGCTTCATGGGCACTTTTTGTAGTCACTGTTTCCTATTACTCCTTATTTTAAATTACCCTTCCTGACCTCATATTTTAAGTTTTTATAAAGATGTCATGTTCTTTCTAGAAAAGTTTTCAGAGTCGTCTTTACATGTTAAAAAATAATATTTTTATAATTTTACTCTAATACATTGTAATAATCTTTTAATTGCAAATTTTAAAAGGCAATTTTTTATCATTGCACTTTAATAATATTTCAATAACACATTTCTTGGAAACTCCTTGTTTAAAATGTTATTTTAATGTCCAATTATTAAAAATTAGTATCAAAGAGTATATTTTGTAACATCGTCAACAAATGTTTCGATACAAAAACTGAGTAATTTGATATCTAGGGATATCTTCATTAAGGATATCTGTATTCTGCATTCTAGGGATATCTGCATTGAAAATACCTTTTTAGTGCTCTATGGTCTGAATTTTGCTCATTCTTTTTTCCGTTTTGCTTTTTTTTAATAATACTTATCCAGTGCTATAGATAATCTAAAGCACTTTTTAAGGTAAATTTAAAAATGCTTTAATAGATTTATCCTATTTCATAGTACTATAAAAATTACATTAAATAGATCTTATCTGAAATAAGCAAAAAAATATTATGTAATCTAAAAATATTTGCATATCTATTCGATATTTTGCCTTTTTTTCTTCACTCGTCTGTTTTCTTCATTAAATTCTCTTTAATGATTAGGAATATGAAATGCTAATATATATTTTTAACAAATTAATTCTGTTCCATTGAGAAAAAATATATAATTTTAAAAGGAAAAAAATAATGGGAATTAAAAGTTCTTTTAAAGTTTATGCCTTTGTGAGTCATGATATTTCTATAAAAATGCTATTAAGTGTTTGACCAAAATACAAGATTTCGCACTTTTATTTTACGCATCTGATCTCCATGTGAAGTCTAAAAATTAATTATAAAAAAAATGCAAGATAATATTAAAATATTTACATATATATTTTTAGTTTGTATTCTTTATATATTTATCATTTGTTTTAATGTCAATGCCTTATTGTAATTTTTGCTTATATAAAATCCCCATTAATGTAATTGATTGCGGTGATATTCTGAGCTATATTCGTTATCTTACATTAACAAGAACATTTGGAACCAATAGCTTTTTTTAGAATGCTTCAGTCAAGTTTAATGATGTAAATAAATTCTCATTATATAATTTTTATAAAATATTCATTTTATAAAAACCTTGATATTTCAATATATCTATTAATTTTTTAAAAAATTAATATTTATTACTTATTAGTTTCAAATCTGTGAAAATTTTTTTTAGGATTGGATATTAAAATTTTTATATTCTTAATTCTATTGATATTTTTAAAATTGAATGTAACTAACTTTTAAATCTATGTTTATTAATGTTTTGATTGTTTAAAGTTAACATTTTTAAATTCGAAGATGCTTTATAATGTTTCTAGATTATTTGTATGTATATATAATTAATTCGTAATACAGTTTAATTTTTTTTTTAATTTTCTGCTATTGACTTTCATTTTTGTTGATCTTTTTATAATGCATCCTATAGCAGGACTTTTTAATATCAATTTAAAAAAATAAGTAGACTGAAATTATTATTTAGATACGACAATTTAAAAATATCTGCGTATGACTTAATCTTTCGATTTCACTCGATACAAACTGATTTGTATTTATGTATAGTTTTGATATTTTTGGATGGATCTGAACAGTTAAAAACATTATAAAAGTCTCATTTAATTGACATTATATGTGTACATATTTATAATTACGAAGAATGCAATTGCATTTTTCTGTTGTTTCTGCTAGTTTGGTTCAAATCAGTAAAAAGTTGTACATTTTCACCAGATTTTTATTTTTTTATTTTTTAATATTTCACCAAAAAAAATTCACCAATATTTGCATGATAGGAAATTTTTTCCGGCTATTGCTGATACAGAATTTTAAAGGAAATTCGGATTAATAAATTTAGAACCATGGAAGTATATTGGATTTAAATTCATGTGAAAAATAAGCCCCTAAAATGTATTGAAAATTAAAATTTTTTAATGCAGAGTAAAAAAAAAAACATTTTTCTGATCTTTGAAAATTTTTAAATTAAATATTACCAAAAGAATATTTGAAATGAAAATTACCATAAGGGATTTGGAAATAAATAAATATCTCTCAGATATAAGTTGTGTTTTTAAATTTGTTTAGTTATATTTAAAATTAGTCGCCTCTGGCTACCATTCGCCGGTAATGTTGGTTATAATTAATTTCAGATAAACTCTAAAATCCACGCCCATGATTCAGCCAACTTATTAAACATTAAAGTCGCATTATTTTAATTGTGTTATCATGTTCTGTTTAATGTGTATGTGAATCATTCTTATGAAAACTAGTCCCATAATATTGTTAGAAAAGTAAATGTTCGGTTCTACCAATTTCTAAATATGCAGCATCATTCTTTCTTTTTCTTCTTTTATTTCTTTTGTAAACTATATTAAAAATGAACAAAATCTTTTTTCTTTAGTTTTCAATAATAAAAAAAAATCACATCATCAGATTGATAACGAAACAATGAAAATGATTTAAATTTTAATTCAGTAATGTAATCTATTGTTGAAAATTAGATAATATTTTTAAAAAACGCTATAATTCAGGAAAAAATTTGCAAAGCTATGAAACAAATATCTTTAAAGAGAACTTTTTTTAGATTTTGAATTGGCGCAAAATTTATTTTTCTGTTGTAATATTTTCGGAAATTACAGCGAAAAAGTACCACAATTAAAATTAAATTTTTTAACTAATTAAAATTCTAATTATTTCTTTAATCTACTCGAGGTACCTATTCCTTGCACCGAATGTATATATTGTAACGAATCCAGCAGCTGTAGATCAAATCTTCTTCCTATTGAGAGCTAAACCACACACACATATTCATTATTATTATTAGTGATTATAAAATTTATATTGTATTTGCATCGCAATTAAATTTTGATATATATATATATATATATATATATATATATATATATATATTTAAGTAAAAATTTAAATTTATTACTTTCGGTACCTTATTATTTAGCAATAAGATACAAATTTTCTTGTAATGCTCTCCTTTATTCTTTTGAGCATTTTGGATTAGATTTTAATCATATATAATTGAATAAAAGGTAAATTATTTAAAATAAGTGCAGAATAATCATTTTTAAGAACCGTAATTTTATTGAAAAGGAGGACTTAAGAGCATCGAATACTAGGTATTTAATAGTTAGTGACTAGTGGAATATTTTTTTTCTAAAAGACTTGTTTTCTAATAGAATTGAAAATATTTTTAGTTTTTCACTCGCACTCTAGCAAACGGAGTAAATAAACCAAGGCTTAAAGTGTAACAAACAGCAAAGTAAGCCCGATATAATTATCTTGTTGCTCCTAAACTGAATGTTAATATTAAAGAAATTATAAAAATACTTAATTGGCTTAAATTATATATGTATTTCAAGTGATAAGCAAAATCAAGAAATTAACCCTCCAACGCAACCCCTCAAATGTTGTAATTCTACAAATTTTTACTTCATACATCAGGTCATGATCCCTTGGTATATCAACAATATCAAGAATATCTACTTCATTATTTTCAACATAAATTTCAAAGATGTAATTTAGCTATTGGTAAATATCATTACCTAGTTCCCATTCCATTTCGTCTTATTTTATTTTGAAGAAAACTCATAAATTCTCCATAAGTCATAAGTTCCTTGTGGTCTACCACTATCTATAATTTGAAGAAAATTCAAAAATATTATTCCACCGTACCTTTTGTATGAGAAGAAATTAATGTGGGTTACACTATCCCAATCACTGCAAAAAATTTCGATAATTTTTATTTCATAAGAAGTTGCATGATAAATAGTTATTAATGTTCGCCGGCTTCAAAACCTCTTCAGTTTTGCAAGATATCGCAAAATAAAAATTTGGCACAGCCACAATAAAAATAATTTCTTTATTTTTACTCATAGATTAATTTATTTATTTCAAATCATAGCAAATGAAAATGCGTTTTGTTAGAAGTTGATGCATTTTTCTTTTTTAGATTTTAAATGCTGTTTATCTCTGATGAATTGTATGATTATTTAGTGTCAGTTACATAAAAATACAACTGGTTTCTAAGAACATGCGAAAAAAGTTATTGCTATTTAAAGTTTTAATTTATGTTACATCTCGTAAAGGTTGAGAGAAAAAGAACAGTATTATCTAAAATTTAATAAAAGTACAATAAACCATGGGGAGTTCATATGATCTCCCCAAAATTTTCTCTAATAAACTTGTCATGTCAGCCAGCAGCTTGAATGACATTTGCATACAATAATTACGAAATATTAGCTTTTGGAGTGGATTTAGCAATTACTCTGAATATATAGCGTCATTCTTGGTGAGTTATCTGGAGATTAATCTCTTTCATGGTTTAAAGTGTCCAAACATTGAATTTATACTTTTATCTAACTGATTGGATTTGAAACATAATTTCACTTGTTATCAAAATTTCCACGTCAAATTTGATGTAATAAAGTCACTGAAATTTTGAATTATCGCATTAACATGTCTTGAAAAGTGCAAATCAATAAGCAGTCAACCTGTTATTGGTTTTACCATAAACTTTAACAGTGTCTACATAATTGATGTTAAATTAATGTAACGAATATTATCTACCTTGCTCTATGTTTTTTTTAGTTATCATGTTAATTTATTTTTGAACAGCTGGATAGCTGACTTCCTTAGAAAAGATTTTATTCGAAATCTGACAGAAATCTGCAAATTTAGTGTAAACACCATATACTTTAAAAGCTCCTTATTCGCGCTTCCTTCATTCGCGTTTCCATCATTCGCGGATTTAAAAAATGCGACCCAGTTCCTATATTCTCGGCTAAAAATTTCTTAAATCGCGGATCTAATAAGTACATACATAATAATAAAAGGATTCCAATAGATATTCAACCCAATATCCTTTGCAAATTCCGTGAAATGGACTAATAAAAAAGTAAAATAGATCTTATTACAACTTTGTCTAAAGTACGTTGTTAAATGCAAACTGCAAACATAGCTGAAATCGCCAGTGGAATAGGATGAGATGGTTAGAATAGATAGAATCAAGTGACATTCAGGAATTGCTTGAATCTGAAAATGAAGATTTGACTGAAATCTTTTTGGAGGAAATGCTAAATTCACAGCCCATTGAAGAAGAGGCTTCAACAAGAACTGGAAACGAGACATTTCATTTGAGAAATCTTAGTGAAGGTTTAATAATGGCAAATGAGCTTTGCGATTTCTTTATGAACATTGGTCCGTCTATGGAACGAAGACTTATTTTAAAGAGTCAAATTGCTAATGCGACTCCTGGATATCAGTCTGAATGGAAGGAGCTTTTAAAAACTGCCAAGCAAGAGAAAATTACAAAATTCTTCAAACCATTGCCTAAGCCTTAAGATAATTAATCAAAATGTTCAAAAACAATTAAATTGGTTTATATAAATGACCATTCCGTATTCACGGTTTCTGTATTCGCGGCATATTTATGGAACATATACCCCCCGAATAAAGAGCTTTCACTGTATTAAATTTCTGCTCAAAGCGTTTTTGAGTTATCTTTTTCACGGATAGACGGACATTTTCCAAATATTTGTTGTTCAAACTCAGTGAGGTCTAAAATGATAAGATTCGTCAAAATCTCGAATGCTAATTTTTTTTGACAATTTCTATATTTTCTACACTACGTGTATGAGAAAGTAAAGGAGTACCGATTTTCATTACTAAGAAAATAGGTAGAAAGTTAATGATTTTCTTTTCTTTTTACTGTGCCTCTCTCAAAATATCCATCTGACGAGGTTATTTTGAGAATTCCTGTAGCTATAATCAAAAAGTCAATCGTCCTAAATTATGGTCGATATATCTTACTAATATTGTAGGAGAAAACTTATTATAGTATTACTTATAGAAAACTTATTAGGAGTAGGAAATACCGGAATTATAACAGAAGCCACAAAAATTCTTCAATACAATATCCGTTCGAGCTTCTATAAACATCCGATCCAATGAGACAATTAGATAGAAAGCCAAAGAAAAAAGGTAAAGAATGCAGATACGCCTTTTTATGTCGGGAAAGGATCTTTATTGTTTACACTACCAAGGGTTAACCGGAATAGATTACTTGGTGAGAGGAAAAAATCTATAATAAAGAAGATGCGTTTCTTTATTATTGGGTCACGTAAAATATCAAATTTCATCCAGTACAAAATGTCCTTTATTCTAGAGAATAGACTACGATAAAATTATTTAAGAATAATACAATTTTATATAAATTATTTAAATATTTCATTAGACATTTTTGGCTAATTTGTTACAATCAAATTCAAAAATTTTATGAAAACTGTAGAATATATAAAATGATAGAACATTGGTCCCTCTTTCTCCAGAACCTTCAATAGATTCCACCAAAGTTCATACAATTGTTTTTACACAAAGTCCCCAAGAATGTCAAGTTAAATGGGTTGACCTTAAAAAACTTCATTGTGAATCTTCAATCACCCCAATTCATGATAAATACATAAAGAAGCATCGAATCAAAAGATTACAATGATTTTTTTCACTTGTTTTCTTGTTTATTAATGCATTACTATTTATTAAACAAGTGTTATTTTTTGTACTTGTTTACTGTCACAAGATTTAAATTTTAACTTGTTAAATATCATTGGTATTTTAATCTTTTAACCTTTTCGAGAAAAAAAACTCTTTCTGTGATGTAATTTGCATTTTTTAAAACCACTGATACTATTAATTATTGTATGTCTTTCATTTTATGACGAGAATTTTAAATTGCATAACAGAATTGTACGTGACGTTTTTAACACCATATGTTTGGCGCAGTATAGCCATGTTTGGCTCTTGCGCCATAAAATCCCAACATCCATCCATCCATCCGATAGAATATTGGCGACCATGACATGACATGACATTATAATTCACTAGATATAAGCATACATGTTCTTATGAATATTAGTACCTGTAGTGCTTCGATGGTAATTTTTTTCCTTTGTTCGTGCAGTAAAGTCGTGTTTTTTTCGGATATACGAATACGGAGATGCGAATTACATACTGATTACATATAAATCTTTTTCAATCTTACCTGCATATGAACTGATTATTTTCATTTCAATAAAAATAAATCTTGATTGTTCTTAATTTAACATGTTATTTGAATTGGTTAACATGATAAAGCATTGTTGCTATTATATATGAAAGAAAAACATTCTTATTTGGATAATGTTATGCAACGCCATTTCACAAAATTTTGAGAAACCAATAAGATCATCGCAAGACAGCAATGAATGTATAACAAATATTTACATAATGACGCTGTATGACAATGCTATCAAAAGAGCAGATTGAAAAAGAACCTTTTGTTTTTTATTGCACAAGTCATAAACAAGCCCGGTGAGGAAGTCGGATATTTTAAGCCGACAGAGCGTCTCTTGTTTCCAGGAGAGCCATCTAGAGACAAGAGTACGTCTTAGCTACTCATGCATTACAACCCCTTTTTACAGAGCGGATTTCATTCATACAATTCATTCTTTCGTCCGCAGATCGTAATTTAGACCTGAATCAGAGAACGATTACCTCTGATCCAGTATTCCTCAGTGGTATTGTCTCGACTTGGAGGGCTTTATGACCTTGATAAATTTATACGTCCGCCAGCCGTCATACTCACGGATCTATTGTACTATCGTTTTCTAACTATTGTACACAAATGACATGCAATGTGTTTTTTAGGATAACACCTTTGTTAGAGAGTGTAACAAAGGAAGTTTTGGAGAGGTCACTCCTATTGATTGTTATCTTTGTACTTTGATTAGTTAATTTGACACTCTTTTTCGGTTGTTATGAAGTTTACAGTTCTGAAACGCTTCACAATAAATTATTTTTTCATTAGCATTGAATAGAAATGTGTGCAATTATTAATCATTGAAAGAAGTTAACATTTTTTCAATTTTTTTAATAATAAATTCGATTTTTTGTCAAAAAAGTTTTTTTTTGAAGAAATTTTGGCTTAAAACATAATTTTTTAATTATTTTTATTCCCTGAAACTTAATAAGCTTAATTAGTTCATCATAAACATCATCGTTTTACCACAGTGTTAATTTGATTTTTTGTTCAAAATTTTATTTAAGTTAAATCAAAACTGTTTTTATTTAGTATAAATACCACAAATGACTAAAGATTGAAATAACGGCGTTTGTATAAAATGTTTCCATTAAAGAAAGAAAATATGTATTATTAATTAAGATTTCCTTCAACGGCGGATCCTGGTGTGAACCTGACATTAGTTTAAAAGAATTAACTTGATACTGTTGTTTACAAAATATTATGAATAAACAAATATTTCTGATATACCTATTTCGAAATGAGTTTAAAAAATGATCTCTGTAATTTAAGATATTTAATAAAGAAATGATTTAATTCATCTGCCTGAACCTATGTATGCTCGAAAATATGAAAGAAATTTTGTCTGGAGAGTCAGAACCAAACAGTGTCAAAAACCATTTAAACCATTCTTCATTTTCAGGCTCGATGCTGTGAACTTTATAATTGTGTAGGAAGAAAATTGAAAATCTCTTCGAGTTCTTTGATTCCTAAATCTACAACTATGAGTCTTCGGCTGGCGGGATTCGAATTCACGATCCAAGAAATGCAAATCCAAGGAATTACTAGATAAAGATCCTCACAGTCACATGTTTAAAAAGATGTGCGCGTGTTAGAGGAGAGATGTTGCAAATCACATTTTTTTCCCTATATATAGGCAAAAAGCAAAACCTGATCTAATTATGCAAGTTTACCCAAACTTTTAAAGACTTTTTCTAGATTTATTTATATATTTTCAATAATTACCCATTTAAAGTTGTAAATTAGACATTTCTGACTGATTCATTCCTTTAAATTCAAAATGTTTTTATGGATATATAAAATATATGTTGAATAATAGTTCATTTAATTAAATATTATAATTACTGGAAGTCTCTCTGGAAGCCACATGAAACCAGCTGGAGTGGTCTCTTCTAAACTTTCTTGGTTACACTCTAATAAAGATGTCATCTAAGAGAACACATTGCACAGCATTTGCGTATAGTAGTTACAAAATTTTAACTTTTTGCATCCATTTAACTTTTTTACTGAATCTATGGTGTCAAATTTTGTCATATTTTTAGAAGCATTTTTCCCAACCGATTGAAGCAAAAAAAAATTGACACAAAACTATAATTATAGTCTCAAATTTACACACCAAATTTGATACATTTGAACCATTTTATGTTTTGTTATCACACATATTTCACTACATATTTCAGAAAGCACAGAGCAACGGACGGTCAGTCTTTGTTAGATTTGGGTGAAAATTCAAAATATGTCTACATTGTAAATGTTAATTTTGTATAAAAAAGTTCTCTAACTAGTTTTCTTCTTTCGTTCTGCAGTTTTCTTTTTTTAAATTGTATTCAAACAGATCAGCAGAAAACTTCCAATAATAGATATTAAAGCTCTCATGCACATATTTTTTCAGATTTCTACAAATTGGCATAACCGTATATAACATTTCATCCATCTAACGCAAAGCTTTTTTTGATTATTTTTGCCACATATAGACAGATAGAAGGACGGATATTCAAATGTCTTTTTCGAAATCTGGGAGACCTAAAATGTGGAGATTCATCAAACTCCCGAGCTTGAGAATTTTGAAGATCACAATACTTTCTGTATATTATATATACTAGAAAGTATAAAACAGAGTATCTGAAAACAACTTCAGATCGTAATTGCATAAAATATGATGTTAATGTATAGCTTTCTGCTGCACAGCGTTTTTAAATAACGGGCTGCAACGAATCGTTACACGATTATTAAGGTCAATCATAAAATAGTGATATTACAGTCTGAATCATATCTTTCGAAATCCAATGTAGAGAATCAGATGAATTTACATCAATTCAAATTTTAACTTTAATTTTTTTAAGAGAACTTTAATTTTTAATTATATAAGTGTATTATAAGCATTATTATTGAACAATATTGCTCACTACACCAATTAAGAATGTTGAGTAAAGTTAATACAAAATATCAGTACATTAATTTATATTTGGTTTAGAATTGCAAGTATTCTTTTGACCGAAATTTTTACTTAAGATGAATTTAAATTGATTCAAAGGAAAAGTACATTTATTTATAATTGGATTAGGATCACAAGAATTAGTACCGAGCGATACTGTTCATCACCCCAGTTAATGGAATGGAATTTATGGTAACATCAAAAATTAGAGCATCAATTTGTAATGACGTACGGTAATACTTTAAAAAACAAATCACTGTCTTCATGAAAAAGTCACATAAAATATTCAAACACAGACTGCTATTGAACATATTGAATGACATTGTACCGAGTTAATCAAATAACATATCAATCAGAAAGCAGACTGAAACAAGTTTTTCCTTTCACTTCTTTTCAAAAGTTTATTCAGTGATTCAATAGGGGAAAACTGAACGACACATTCCATTTCTCCGGTGACCTTGAAAGGGGAGAGTGTGGGAGAAGTGAGGATTTACCGTCCCATTACGGTAAATCACATGTTGACTCACCTAACTGCAACTTCCCTCTGCGGCGCTTTTTACGCACGTCACGTGATCTTTGGAAATAACGCCCTGGAAAGAGGGGAGGCTTTTTGCTCTTATATACTCACTCGTAAAGTACTTTCTTCGATTGGATTCAGATGTTGGCTCGGAACCACAAAACCGTCTTCTTGGCTCAGATGTCGCTGTTAGAAATCTATATTTTTGGTTGAGATTTTGAAATTTTAAATCGCTAGAAAACTAGCAAATTTAAAATAATTAAATCTTATTTATTATTTAAATGTATTTGAATGTTTATGTGAATATGATCTAATGTGAATGCATTTTTATTGCTTGATATTCACTTATTGATAAACTTACTAATAATCTTACAGCGGGAGCGGTAGTCCTACCAACATGAAAGGTCGCGCTTATTTCCCACATACGCCGTAGTAAATTGTAAATTTTCAAAAGCGTAACTATAAAAATTATCTTGCAAAGAGCTTAGAATTAATAAGTACAATCACCTTAAACATTCTTTACTTAAAACGCAGAAGCAATATAAACATAGATTGCAATAGCAATATAAAATGACCACAGATTAAACTGAATCGATTTAAAAATAATATAAATGAAATTGTCGATATTTTGACAGAACAATTAGCATATAAAATATAGAAGTGCAAAAATACAGAATTTATATAAAAAGGAAAAAGTAATTGAAATTTAGATATGAAAAGGAGGAATATAGTTTAATTGTTATTTCATTGCAGCGTTGCAATTTGAGCAAATGTGTTTAGTGTACTCCACATAAATTTCTGTCAAATCTCACAACCGAACCTCGTGTTTTAGTCCGCTTTTCTTTTTGGCAAGGTTTTTTCCCTTCTTCAATACCTAGTTCGGCTTTTCTCTTTTAATTTTAGCTCACTTTGTAGAGATGTGAATACTTCTTTTCAACATTTTCCTTCGTGAGTGCATTTGCCAACTGTATCAGTCTAAAACAATACGGATTTATTTGTAAAATCATACAAAATGATATACAAAAACTGACATGAAGGGTCACGCGTATCTATAAAATACAAATATCTGATCGGCAGAAACATATTAACGCCACAAACTTATGACGAGAAACTGAAAGTAGATCAAAGAGAGGGGGACAAATAGCCAAAGACAGGCTTTCCCAGTGCCACCAGATCTGAAGGTATAAAACGAAACTCATCTCTAGTGTATCTCTCACATACGCGCTCCAGCTGGAAGGATAATATTGGGAAAGCTTAAAAACCAAAATTCCATTGGAGGAGATAGTAGAGAAAATTTGATTTCGAGTCACGTTAATGTTTTTCCCCTTTCTCGCCTCATCTTAATTGACTTTAAATAATGGTATAAAAGATTTTTTTCCCCTTGCAAATGGAGGATTTCAATATTTTGCGACTTTAGACAGCTCACACTATGTGGTTCCTCTATGCATAAACTGATCAATTGAATTTCCTGTTTCGATGCACTAATAATTTATTAAATAGCTAAGGATTTCTTTTAAGTTATCCAATTCTAGAATTTTTACAGAAATGTGTTTTTATTTTTTTAGTTGTGACTACGGTACGTAGACATTTATGCTTTTAATATATCTGACTACTTTAAAAATACTGGTTATCGACCACATTGGCGAATTTTTTTCTTATTCTTATTTCTTGCAGTTCGAACTTTCCTCTTTCCAAAGTAGTTTATATCTTCTAGAAAAAGGACGACCTGATCTAGCACCGAAGATCACATATTTTTCATTTAAAATTTGTCTTTAACTTCAGTTTTCTCAAAACTTTAATTTTCATAAAAATTCTCCATCGTTAACAAGATATATAAAAATCTAATTGAGGTATTTACATAAAAATTTCAGCTTGTGTTTTAAATGAACCAATCATTTGTTTCAATTAAATGAACCAAAAGTTTTATTGCTGATGAAATATACCTTCAGTTAAAGGTGTTTTTAGAAAAATTCAGTTCTAAAATAATGCATATGTACGTATAGAAATAAATACTAATGGAATAATGTAGAAATAGAAATAATGCATATGTACGTATATTTTTACACATAACTTCTTTGCATCTCAAAATGTTTCTTAGATTTTGGTTCATTTAATTCATCATTATATTCTATAATTTTTTTTCAAAGAGAAATAAGATTGCTGCATTAAAATAATGCGTAAATTGTTAACCGCTGTGGTTAAATTTCATTAAAATTTATTTCAAATTTTCCTATTTCAAAAAAATATATATATTTTCAAATCATTTTGTTGTATTTATAGTATTTTGTATTATAATTGACAATACATTTTAAAAACCATAGTTTTAAATAGTCTTTTAAATCTTAATCTTTCAAGAAATTTCCTTCGAACGTAGTCCGATACCTTAGTTTCATTATCCCAAAAGTATCACTTTGTGACTATTCTACTTCATTAAGATAATAGACACGGAAGAATAAGGGCATTTCCGAAATTCATTCTTTGACCTTGATTTTCACCCCCTCCCCCACACTAAATACTTTTTCATCCTGTTTTTCTCACGTATATGTTCATGTCGTGTTGTTTCTGAATGTATTATTTTAACTCAAAACTGTGCATTGATTGCTTATACAGTTAGTTTAGCTTTTATTGCAAAAATAATATTTTATATAATAACATTAAATGTGACTGAAATTATCTGCCGTTATTAATTTCAAACGTTACTAAAAAAATTCAAAAACGAATAAAAAATGAAGTGTTTAAAATAAAAATATTATTATTATTTCGTAAAAAAGTGATTGATCAAATTTCAATTCTTAACTGGGGATGTGAAAGTTTAGGACGTAACTGGGGATCTGCGGTCTTTACAATCGTATCAAATTTTCTAATGAAAGTATTAGATTGAAAATTAGCCAATATATTTTGCAGACATTTTTCTTACTATATAAATATGTTGTAGAAATTTTTCAAAATATTTTATAATTGAAAAGACTAATGTGTTGGAACATACATTTTCTTTTCAAATTACATGAAACAATAAATAATATTCTTGAAAAAACTTATATTACTTTATACTTTTTAAATCATATTTATTTTTCCAGTACATAAAGGTATATAGAAAACCATATAATGTAAAATTCACCAACTATACGAAAAATAAAAAGAATTGATAATGAGTAAATTTGGCTCTTTTTTTATCATCTTGTGAGACTTTCATAGCACAATTTTTTAGGGCATTTTAAACTAACAGGTTAAGAACTATTATAAAAATCAACCTATAAATTATGTTTATGTATCTCTCTTTATTAATATATTTTATAAATTTTTCAAAAAACATCACTAAAAAATTTATGATGTTTAAACATTCATATCAGAATCAGCTGAATGCGAGTTTTTATCGAAAAACTCTTCTGTACAATTATCCTTATCACTAAAATCCCTATCTACAACATTTAAAAGTGTTTGGAGCACTGCTTCATAGTATAATCAGTAAATTGGATATTTCATGTTTTCGTGCCATCTGCTAAGCCTTGTTGATCAATGGGACACTAACAGGGAGGAGCGGTCTCAGTGACCACGTTAAAAGAAATAATTGGATTATTTAAAAAAAAAATCTGCTGAAATCGGTTGAAATAGTGCAGGTGTATTGAAGGTCCCGAAAGAGGAAGTTACAGAGTTCAATCCATTCAATTGAGTTAAAACTAGAATAATGGTGAGTGAAAGTCCATCTCTAGTGGTCTCACAGACCTTAAGCTCCTAGTTAAGGGTTAAAAATAGATATCTTCGATTTATTCATTAGATTTTAATGTTAAAGTCTGTTTAAAATAAATATAAAGGGTTACAAAGTGTTTTATTGGGAATCAGAATTTTTTTCCACAATATTGCAAGTTATCCGCAGTTTTTTGATTTTCTAAGCTTGCGAATTATTAGTGTTCTCTTTATTGCTAAATTATACTACTTTATTGATAAGTATCTTTTCTTTCCATCTTTCCTTTCTCCTCAATTTTGGTTAAATAAGCGCATTAAGAAGTCTGTGCAAAAGTGAGGTGGGTTTACACAAAGATTCATCAAATAACGATAATGAAATTTACTGACAATTAAAGTATTATTTCTTTATAAATTTAATATACTAGAAAGTAAAAATTAAATAAGCCATTTTTAGATTAATGCATATGATTATTAGAAATAATACTTGTGACATTTCAAAAGCTGAATTTTAAATTATAAGGAAAATCCTAATAAATTCATTATATTATCAAAAATTTAAACTGTATTGAAATTTTGAATTGAATTGGCTTACTATATTGAAATAATAAATGCAATTCATTAATCTAAAATAAATCTAAAATATTTCTCTCTTTTTGGAAAAATACAAATTAGCATTGAGATTTCTGATACTAAAAATGTAGAGATTTATATCTAAACTATACTCTGCAAAACAAAAAAAAAAAAAAAAAAAAAAACATTTATCGTTGTTTCAACTATACCAATACAAATATTTAAATGAATTAATAAAATTTCTAATGGAATAAAAGTTTGTTTTCCACATCTATTATAATCACAAAAACAATTTTTTGCGAATGTTTTCATATTTCTTGATAATAAGAGATTAGATTATATTTCAAAGCTTTTAAAAACATAATCATTTTAATTCCGAAGGGAAAACTAAAGTACAAAAGACGGGACTATAGAATGAAAACACTGTTTCGAAATCCTTTAATATATTTCAAAATTTTTAACGGAATTAAATGACATAGTTGGAAAAAAAACATTTCTTCAATTTCATATTTCTATTCGTTTAAACATTATTATTAAATATTTGATACATTTTAAAGACAAGTTTTAAATTTCTTTCCTTAACCAATCGGTGATTTAAAGTCTACTATCTTTCAAAACAAGTGCTATTTCATGAAATATTAAATTGTAATGGAATTTTATTATCACGTGTTTTATATATTTCAAAATACTTATATAAAAAAACTAAATATTTTAAAAGAGATTGTTTTTTCTTGATTTTTGAAATAAAAGAAGATTAAAATTGACTTTTCAGCAACTCATTAATTTATATTTCCTTAACCAATAGGTGATTTAAAGTCTGCTATCTTTCAAAACAAGTGCTATTTCATGAAATATTAAATTGTAATGGAATTATATTATCATGTGTTTTATATGTTTCAAAATACTTTTATAAAAAAATTAAATATTTTAAAAGAGATTGTTTTCTCCTAATTTTTGAAATAAAAGAAAATTAAAATTAACTTTTCAGCAACTCATTAATTTATCTTTAACAAAGTAAGTCAGTGATTTAGATAATTTTTTTTTAAGATTTTCTATGGAATGCTCTGATTTCTTGGAAACCCAATTAAAATCACTAGCAGTGGTTTACCTAGAACTTTCTAGTATACTTTCTAATAAAGGTGTTATACCAGAAAACGGCTCATATAGCATTGGTGTAAATTTTAATTTTAGGTGGGAATTCAATATTTTTGCTGATTATATTGCGTAAGCGTGAGTCAGTGTTTTTGATGATTAATCTTTGGCATAAGTTAATCGAAAGTATTAAACTAAGAATATATACACCACATTTTTGGAAAATGTTCTTCTGTCTGTCTTTGACAAATATAACTCAAAAATACTCTTAGTTAAACGGATGAAATTAGATATGTTGTTTTTTACATCAAATTTTCAGATTTCTGTCACATTTTGAATGGAATCTGTTTTGGAAAAGTTCGTTTGTTCGAATTAGAATATAAGTTAACATATTAATTATAAAACGAAGATACCTACATAGATAAAATTCGGTACACAAATCTGTAAATTTTGAGCCAAATTTGACTACAGATGAACTGTTTGTTGGTTTGAACTCCATTATTCAAAAATGCAAAAATTTAAATGTACCTCATTTGGTAAGGGATTTTTATGACTACGAATGCAATTTTTGTTTCTATTGGATGAAAAAAAAAAACTTATCTAAAACAGAACTTCGAGTTTTGGAATTATTTATTCTTGCCAAATATCAATCGCCAAATAATTCATCACTATATATTTAGTAAAAATGAAGAATTTACAACAAAAATTATTTCATTAACCATTATATACAAACGCCATATAAGGTATTCTCTGGAGGGACAAATTTATGCAGGAATGTGTGAGAAAGTGTTTGGAGACCATTCCCACTTGTTTTTGTAATTCATTTTGTAAACTTCTCTATATGTAACGTAATTCTCATATACAATCATTATGATAATTGAATTATTTAATTGATCCAATCAGCCTTCACATGCAAGATATAATATCATTTCTACCAGGATACAAAATTTTAATATAACGAAATTTCTAAGAACGTATTTTGTCATTACCCTCTGTAATTTCATTTTAAATTAGAGAATAATATTAGATGTTTGAGGAAACATAGCTGATATTCACTCTGTGGGATACTATTTATAGAACCACTTACAGAAATGATCTAACAATAAAAATGTAAGTTTATTTTAGTTTCCATCCCAGTTAATTCATATTTCAAAGATTTAGCTTTGTAGTTAGAGACAGAAAAGAAAAGAGAGAGTTATAGTAAATCTTATTATTTTAGGATATCATCATTCATTCTCGCATATCTAATGTAAAGAAAAAGAAATGTTTGATTGCCAAAAAGTTCTATATCAAGGTTTTGCTAAATATGCACGTTTCAATCCCCACTTTTTAGAAAATGACAAGTACTTAAAACCATTTTGAGCTAGAAGGATGAAATTTGGTATACCGTCTTTACAACAAATTTGCAGATTTATATCAAAAATTGGTTTTTCAGAAGTCCGTTTGCCCGGCTGTTCGAATATAAATTAACACGTTAATTATAGAATTAACAGAACTAGAAAAATAAAATTCGGTACTTAGATTTAAAATCTACAGTGTAGACAACTGTCAAATTTTGAGCCAAATCCAACAAAGATTATTTATCTTATCTGCCTGAATTGTCTAATGGATCCAAACAACTTTCTCATCCAAGATACATTATTGCCATTTTTTAACAGGAATTAAAGTTTCATAACTAGTGTTTGTAGTACTTCAAAATTATTTTCTCTAATTAATGAAATTGCTTTAAATTAGAAAATAATAAATCTTTAGTAAATATTGCTGATCTTGACTCTAAAATATACTTTATATAGTACCTTTCTCCAGAAAAGATCTAACAATATTAAACCATATTTCCATTTCAATCAGTTCATATTTAAAACATTTAGGTATGCTATTCAGGATCCGTTTAAAAAAAAGAGATAGATTTAGAAGATTTGATTATTTTATGATATTATTCAACTAAGTATTAGGTTAAATTTATTATAGCGTAACTACTTTTTATATATTATACAATTCTTCATAAATTAATAAAGATATACAAAAATAAAAATGGGTTACTTTAAGTAGGTATTTGCAGATCCAATTATCTTAATAATATTTTCCGAAATCTTTCCCCTTCCACAAAAGGATCAAGCTGCAACAATAAATTTTAATGCGGTATCAATATTTATAACCAGGAAAAGCTACTTCTGTTTCTCTGAGGTAGTCCATTTATATCCTTAAGAATATCTATATATTTAACTCATATTTTATAGAATTTGAAACGATTCGAAATAATAGGTATCTCCACCGATGCGATATCTATTTATGTGGAAGTAGATTTGAGAATAGTAGAGGAAGTATATAAAAGAATTTGAGTTATTTTTAGGAATTCCAGGAAATGAGATAGCAGACGAAAGAGCTTTTATAAAAAGAGCTTATAAAGGTTTATTTATAAAGTAAGATCATTGAAAGAGAAAGGATTTCTTGTATTATTATGCAAAAAAGTATTTATTTTAATATAGTTATGAAATGTATTTTTCACTTATCTCTACTATTAATAAACATGAATGCATATATATATATATATATATATATATATATATATATATATATATATATATATATATATATATATATGCTATTATAAATCTACAGTTAAACTGTTTGACGTAAATAGACCAATTTTCCTGTAGTATATTTTGGAAAACGGATATATATTTAAAAATAACCATATCTCATCAAATTTTCTAGATAGAATTTCTAAATTTTACTTTGTTTGTATATGAATGGAAGATAAACCTTTTAAGTTTTTCCATTGCAATTATAATGTAAAAACATATTTTAGATAACAGTGTACATTTTGAATTTTTTTATTAACAGCCTCTAAAGAAGTGAAAACCTTCTTTCATACAATGCGTCATCTTATTTAATGAAAATTTGCAAATGGATTTCTAGATTTGTATGTTTGAGTACCATTTTTAGAGAAATAAATTATTTCTCCACTATTTTTAGGACACCCTGATTGCAGAATAATTCAAAACTAAATGATTAAGTTTTAATAGGAAATAGAAAAAGCTCTACTCTAATAGAAAGTGCGATTGGTAACAACAATTGTATAAGACCCAATTTTCAAGCGTCGTTAGTGGATCAAAAGAGCTGGATATTTTCAGTATGCATTTTTTTTTTTTTGAAAATCTTGCATCTATATAAATAAAAATGAATGTTTGTCTGAATTTCTCTTATGCCTTCCTAAACCGTTCATCCGATTGCGATAAAACCTGGTCAGCTTATTGTTTATAAGATGGTTATAGGGATAGTACAATTATCTAAAATTGAAAAAAAAAATCGAATTTACCAACGATTAATCTCCAAATAATTTGCCAAAGAGGAGGAATGGATTCAATAGAAATGCTAAATCCAAGTTAAAGGTTAATATTTTGTAACTATAGAACACAAATGTCCTGCAAATCATTCTCAGAAGTAAGAATTTTGTAACAGATTATGCGAGAAAGTTTTAAGGAAACCATCCATGTTTTTTTTTAATATTTTAATTAAATTTTATCTTTTTCGCAGTAATTACCAAAAATATTGAAGAACAAAGGATTTTGTTCCATCTTCAATTTCAAAAATTATCTTTTGAACTATATTGGCTATTTTATGGTATAAATATTTTCTATGTTTAATCAATTTTAAAAGAAAATATTTTAATCATATTTTATAAAAATAAACTTGAGAATTCTGAACGAATATTAAACGAATCACGAGATACAATAAATAATTTCTTTTATAACCATTTTGAAAGAACATCAAGCTTTACAATTCAGAATGAATACATAAATATAATATATGAAAATGAATATTTGTTTGTTCGTATTTTATATATTATCGTACCGTCCATCCTATTTCGATAAAGCATTGCCAAGTTATTGATTGATTGAATTTAATATTATTTTTTTCGGTGGAAATATGACACTATTTATTCAATAAAATGATTAATTCAAGCCAAAAATTAATTTTTCGTAACTATTCCATGGAAATTTCATACAAGATATTTTCTGGCATTAGAAAATGCGAGAAAGTTTAGTACATACGATTCTCGTTTGCTTTGATTGGACATAGGGCATATGATTCTGTTTTGTTTAAACATGACATAGGGCATATGATTGTCTTTTGTTTAAACATGAAATAGGGCATATGATTCTTTTTTGTTTTAACATGACATAGGGCATATGATTTTCGTTTGTTTTCATTGATTACGGTGAGCATACGAAGTCCTCGACGGCAAATTGTTAGCTTTAGAAATGTCAAATTTGTAACTTTTTCTTGGTCAATTGCTCATTAATATTGACGCTTGTATTATAGTGTTTTATTGCAACCTTATGTCCCAATTGGGTGCTCGTTTTCATAAGAGTGATTGAAATATCAGATAATATATTTATTGAACCATTCGTTTAAAATAATCGGAGGTCACCAGGAAGAATCATTGTCTTCGATAAAAAGTAAAAGATTGCTTAGAATTATTTTAAATAAATTTTATTTAATATTCAGTTCGAAAAAAATTTAATTAAAAGTTAATCCAAACTATAACATTTTTCAGTATATAACTTCCAAGCATAATATTTCACGAAAACCAATTTTCAACTAAAATGAAATTCAAAGTATCATGCTTTCTTCTATGTTAATTTGTTTCTCAATGCAACTGTGTTTCTTTCATTTTATTAATTTTTTCAGAATATTTTAAACAGCAATCGTAATTACATTTATTCGCACGCACCTTGTAATGATATGGACACTTATTTGCGCTCACCTTATCTATATTTTAAAAATATTTAGTAGTTAGTAGACAGCAAACCAAATTTAAAAAGTTATGCAGCTACAATGATTTAGATTAATGCCTCAATTATCATTTGTTTTGGAATACAGGATGATTATAACTATACTTCCTCTATAAACGAAATTATACAACAAAAGCGGGCGAACAGATTGCAACAAAATTTGGAATACATATTATACACGAGATGCGTTCACGGAATATTGAAAAAAATATTTAGTTACAAAATTTCTACTAAAGGGTGAAAAAAACATTAATTTTAACACAACAAATGACCAAAACGGAATACAGAACAATATTAACATTTATTGACGAGTTTCTGATCACCTTGTCATCGAACCACATTTAGTAAAGGTAAGGCAAAAAATAAGGTATGAACCTGTTTGTGAAAACAATTCAGTTTGTTAAAACAAGAACATATTAGGACTAAATTGCACGAGGGGAGCAGTTATTAATCTTGTCCAGGTTGTTGTAGGGAAAGTTGCTCCTTATGACCAGCCTTATTCACCTGCAAAATTTCAAATCGAAGGACAGTATGCTCAATCGCAGATCGTAAATTGATCAGTTTGTGATGCTTCGTACATGAAGCGTTAAGGAGTCTTAAAGTTATCCAATGTCGTATCAAGATACAGTTATCATTACAGCCAGGAACATCGAAATAAAACATAACAACGAAAGCTGAAGTTTCTTACCCAAACTTATTTTGCATAAAGCTTCCTTTACTTTGAAAGCATGCGAATCTCGACATTCTTTTCCTAGAATTAATAACTTTACATTTTAATATTCATAATTCTTGTTCTGGATTGGTAATATTGTTTCTGTATTAAATTTTATTTCTTTTATTGAGTTAAATGTAATATTTTTCCGGAAAAGAGCACTGTGATAAGCAGTTTGGAACTGATTTTAAAAAATCCGTGAGCGCATTTCGTTTATAGACCATATACCAAATTTTGCTGCAATCTGTTCGCCCATTTGCTGGGTATAATGCAGTTTTTATGGGAAGTTTAATTATAACCACCATATATACAGGCAATCTATGCATCACTGTGTTATCACCTGATTGAAAATATTATGAGCTTCAAAAATTATTGTAAAACTGCACGCTTTTGGATTGTTGAAGTGTCAATTTTCAGCATAAAAAGAGTTCTAACTCTGTCATTTCCTCATCTATATTATCTAGGGGCCTTTTCGGATCACGCATTCATATAAGACGTTTGCTCGCTTTTAGCTTTCTATTCTCCAAACAGATCGTATGTTTAATATTATTATTTTGTAGACAGAATAAAAAAAAATTAATGTATTCGAACACTAAACTTGTCAAGGAATTTTAAAAGATTTTCCTACAAAATTCAAATTTTCGATTCGAGTTCATTCGAAAACACTTATAAACATTACTCTCGTTTAGAAATAGGATTAAAATGTTCCATTTTCATTTTCTATAATATTTCAATTAACAATCATACATATATTTATGCAAATTCAGTAGATTAAACAGTGATAATTTGTGAATTTTGATTATTGCTCATCCTAAAGACGAAGGAAATATTTCCGTTATTAAATAACATATTATCAATAGCTTATTTCTAAATTGCTTTGATATTTACTTTAAAGAATATGACAACGAGTTTACTGCGTAATTTATGAAAAGCCGTGTTTTGGAAATACAGGTATGCTCGCTGCATTTTGGCAAAGTTTCAAAATATTGATTCTTTAAAGCGCATATAGATCCTTTATAGTCATTAATCGTTAAAAGAAGTTATGAATATATTAAATAACTATATGATCATCTATTGTTCACAATTTTCAATTAAAGATTGGCACTCTTTTCAGACTGATTGTATTTAGACATTTGTAAGATACTTTTTTGAAATAAAAATTTTGCTTTATAGCATTGTTACTGAAAAACATTCGATACTTTATAAGTATAAAGTAAGTATTAAATGAAAAAGCAATTAATGATTTCATTTTAAAACGCAATTATTTTTTTCATATGTTTGTATGTATCTATAAAATAGTTAGCTTCCTATTCCTTTTAATTTCTGGACTATGATAAAAACAATCGCAAAAGTGGTACTAAGGTATTGAAAGACCTATGGTAAGATTTCTTAAATCGACTATATTGTTATGATTTCTACTTTTTCTGAAATTCAGAAAAGTAGAAAACGATATGATTAAGAGCAAAAGAATTACAATATGTTGTAGATAAACATTGATTTAGAGCATAAAATCCTTTTGAACATTAATGGAATGAAATTTAGCTATGATTTGCAAAATTACAACATCATAAAATTAGGAAAAATATTTTCTTATCATTATCTTTATTTATACTTCGTATTACTATGTGCTTTCAGATTCTGCACATCAGAACTTATTACACTTTATGCAGTATGATGAATCATTAAATTTCTGTGAAAATGAATTTTCTTGAAACTATTCTCAAATTCTGAAGTGCAAAAATGGAAATACCGGAGGAAACAGAAAAAGAAAGTTTAAAATCTTCATTTATACTTTGTTATGTGAACGAAGAAGAAAAGGCATTGGGTAATTACCGTGAAATAAATATCAAGTAAATAGATTCTATTTATTTTCTATTTCATAATAGTTTGGAAATTGTTTAAACTATGTGTACAGAAATTGTATATACAGCATGTATATACAATATGACGAAGCAATCGATTACACACCAGTATGTTATATTTGTAAAATTATTTAAAACACAAGTTACAATTTAAATTCAGGTTTTGGGTCATTAAGTTTTTGGGTGAGGAATGTTTTCCGGTTCGAACCCCATTTCCACCAAATATCAGGCGAATACATGAATTTTAATTACACTAATTCTAACTTCAGGAATTAATTGCTTTCTTATTGATGTGGTGCAGAAATTTGAAGAAAAGGTTGGGATTAGCAAATATGCTAACCAGGTTATCTGATGTCTGCTCAAAATTCGTACAAAAATAGTCATGTTTATCAGAAGAAGACCAAACCAATTAAATAATAATGTCATTCGCAACTTTGAAATTTTCCATTCACTCGAACGATGACACTTGCATCATAGAAAAATGCTACACCCTTATATGTTACAACATTTATTTACAAGAAAATTTACAGAATGCAATTTATAAGAAGAATTCAAACCCTAAGAGCTGTATCATGCTAATAAAAAAGTTTCTTTGGAAACTTGTTTTGGTGTTAATTTTAAAATTATGTTTTTTGCGCATGTTATTATCATTGGCCAAACTATACCAAAAATTACTTCAAATTTCATTAGGTAGTAAATTTTTTGTTCATAGTTTACGCTTTAAATTAAGTTTGAAAATTTATTGAAATTTGAGAAAAAAAAAACTGCATTGAAATATCATTAATTCTATTGAAAAACTTAGATTTTCCTTCAAATTTAAAATGATTTGATAACAGTTTATTTACTGTAGTAAACTCCGAAGTTGTTGTGGAAACATATCAGAATTTCGATTAATTTTTTATCGATAAAAAAATGGAGTTTCTCTTTTGAAGAGTAAATACTGTTTTCGAATTATAAACGAATCTGCTTGAGAAATTTGATTGAATGTTAATTCTGCAGACTATCTGTCTTTTATGCATTACAATTTTCATATGACGCAATTCATTAAAAATATTCTAACTTAGAAACTTTACATTTAAAAAATAATACATTCCACACGATAGATTTAAAATTATCTACAAGAATTTAGTATATTTCGCAAGTTGTCATATAATGTGTACAAATGCAAATACAAATGATGCAAAGTATTAATGCTGATTAATTATTATTCACATATTTAATATAAAAGTGTATTTATCATATTAAAGTAATACTTTATCGGCTAGAAGAGGCTGAAAGAAAATTTTATCATATGATATGAATTATTAAAAAAAATCGAATAAGACATTCAACAGAGTAAATTTTTTAATCTAGAGGTTTCAGACTTCTTAAATATTCTACTTTCTTTATTTAAAGTACTCATTGAGAAACTCTTCTTAAAATATTAATAATAAGTTTTTTAATTAAAATTTTTGAAAAACTAGACATTAAGGGAACACATAAACGCTACAGAAAAAATAATTAAGGGAACTAAATTAAAAATAAATTTGCAAGCGTTAAGCTCTATACCAATCATCGGTCACTGATAATGAATTTTCCTTTTGGTCTTCGTTAGTCATCGATGAAGGCAATCTGTGTTCATTTCGTATCTTTTCAGTTACCAGTGAATTGATTGTACTTTTTGTTTCAGGTCACATCAGTCACAGATGATGGTAGTCTACGTTCATTTAGTATCTGATCATTCACCGCTGATTGACTGTTTCAACCCACACCAGTTACTACTGTTGACTATCAATATAATTTTCATTTTGACTACGTTTAGCAATGTTTACTGAAGTTTTATATTTAAAAAGATTATATTCTCCTTATAAGTTTTATTATGAAAATCACTACATAGTACAACTAATTGCATAAAAAAGCGAAACTTTACATAGATTTCTGAATGACGGTATATCAAAGAAATCGGATATCGCTTGTTAAATTTTAAAAAATTGCATTAGCCAAAAATAGGTTTTTTGCTTAACCAGTAAATGAAATACAAGTTAACAAAAACTCAAGCAACATTTTTTTTTCATAAAAAATAGAATTATTTGTTAAATGCTTATTCACAAATATGGCGGTAAATAGAAAACTGTATAAATTTAAAAATATATTGTCAAAATGTAAAGAGAGTGTTCACAGGACGTGCATCCCATAAACCCATACAAGCTTTGCCTGTTGTTATTGATGAATTTATGAAATTGCTCCATTATAAATTTGTATTCCATTAAACTTGTCTTTCACAATATATTTCTTTTAAATAATACAGTGGCAAAGAGCCTTCATAGATTATGTTAATTATGTTCATGACCCGTTTTTAAAAAACACTAGGTCTGTTTTGGAACTGACTTAGTAATTTTGAACAGTGGTCAGTTGATGAGGTCTACATCTAAGTTGGCACGTCCTCAACAAATTTCCACACCAAGACAGAGAGAGGATGTTTAACCACGACGGCTTGAACGTGCACCAGAGACCAGCTTAAGTGGCGGTTATTCGGTGGAATCAGGTCTCGAGCCTGAAGACTTTCGGTTCCGTAGCCGAAATTTTTACCACCAGACTACCACGGTCCGAGTCACTACACAAACCCATGATCTATTGTAATAATATTTTATAAATCTGAAATAATTTGGTGAAAAGAAAAGTTCATTGGTTTGGATTTTTCTGGCGCAAGAGCCATACTTTGACATTGCTGAGCCAAATCATTGTTAAAACCATATCAATGTGCAATAATTAAAAACGGGTAATGTATAAAAAAACTTAAGAAAACGAAATTTAAATGAGTGCATAAAATTTCTTTTTCTTTTCACCATTGTTACAGTTACTCATGTGTAATTTTTCGTATGTTAAAGTCCTTTTTACATCATTTTTTCGAATTTGCGTATCTGTGATAGTCTCAAAACTTGTTGTTTTTAAAAATAATTTTATACTTTTACCATTTGATTGGCGCAATATGGCCAGATATGGTTTTTGCGTCAAAAAAACACAAAAAATCAAACCTGAAATAATTTAAAAGGCTAATTAATCTTCAAATTTTTACAATTATTGTGTTTTTGGGTCGTGCATGTTCCTTCATACCATAGCATTAGTTTACATAATAATCGCATAAACGCATATGATCAATAAAGACACAATTACATCGATTTAAGGAACGCTGATACCTTTCAATGTTCTTCTATTAGATAATAAAACTATTAGAATAGCGAAACAGATTTTCTTAAATAAATTCCCTTCTCGTTCCTCAATTCCAGACGTTATCTGTTGCTTCCAATTGATTCATGCGGAATTTTGTAATCTAAATTATTTCTGTGTACGCGTGGATTGCGTTTAGAGAGAGAAAAGAAAGTTGCATTAATTAGAATTCTCAGAGTTTTCAATGGAAGTTTCTGAATTCTAAAACATTCTGAAAGATTCTGAAGTAAGTTTCTAAACGATCTCAAGTTCTAAATAATTTGCTTGCAGTTTGTAGAAAATTAGTTAGATTAGAAATCGTATAGTTTACGTTTCAATTAAGACGAGGAAATTAATGGTTTACTAATTAACTGTTTCCAGTTAGATTTTAATTTATTTAAGTATTATATTAGGTATTTGGGAAAAATTAAAAGGGCTCAAATCTGCATTTTTCATTCTGGATTATAGAAATGATAATGTAATATGAGCAATGCAAGATATTAGATTTCATCGAAATGCTATGTTATAATTGAAATTATTATCAGCTATTATTATTTTTGTTTCGTCTGGAAATCGATACAGCCTTAGAAGGAAATTTCTAATGCAAAATTTGAATAATATTAGTAATTATAAAAATTTCCATCCTATGAGATCATTTAATCTGTCTTAAAAATGCAGAAACTTTCCGTTCGAAATATAAAATGTACTCTGCTACTTTTTCTTGATCTTTCTTAGAGGAGTTTCAGATTGGTCGTAGGAAATGGTTCTTTAAAAATTTCAATTAGATTTTTAAGTAAAAAGTATTCAAAATTTATATGTTTATCATCAACAATGTCGAACAATATTGATGCTCAAAGTAGAAAATTTTAAATTTCAGTTTGAAATTACTTTTGAAGAATACTAAGCTAAAATAAAGAGGTTTAGCTTCTTTCAGGAAACAGTTGAAATTAATCTTTTTGCATTTCCAATATATTTTTTGAATCAAGAAAAAGTTCTATTAAAATTTCATTTCGATTTCAAATTAAAAATATATACTAAATTTATTAACTTTGTTCTCAATAAAATCGAACTATATTGGCATACAATAAAAAAATCGAAATTTTACGCTTGGAATACTTTAGAAGAATACTCAGCTTAAACAAGCCAGAATATTAAAATAAAATCGAAGTATTTTTAACTTCTTTCAGGAAATAACTGAAATTAATCTTTTTGCAATGACAGTGTATTTCTATATCTTAATAATATTTAGATGGAATTTCATTTAAGTTGCGCGGCGTATTTGTTTTAACTTATTGAATGAAAAAAATTACGCCATGCTTATTTAACAATTATATACTAAGTATCTGAAAAACCAAGCTTCTCTCGACATTTTTTCTCAAGAAATATTCAGATAAGAATGACATACTGATCACATATGAATATTTTTTTTTCAGTCTCATTTACACATAAACTAGTTGATTAGATGAAAAAAAAATCCTAAATGCACTTAGGTTAACATGCTATTCATAGCAATCTGATGGATCTCAATATTTATTTTACAGTTTACTTCTCATTACTAATTTTTGAACATAGACTTGTTTGTTTTAACACGGCAAAATCGGTCCCGAGATGGCGTTATATGACATTGTCAGCTTGAAAAGCAGATAGAAAAGGGCAAAGGAAAGGAATAGTTAGTTATAAAAAAGTTCTTGTGGGTGCAAAATAGCTTTTTAAAGGAGAGATATCTATATAGATAAAAAGCAAAACCTTATCTGAAAATAAAATTTGATTCAAATCGATAGAGCCGTTTCCGAGATGGACGAAATAAATCTATACGCATTACAAGAACTGATTGTTTAACATTTCACGATAATATTCATATTTCCTATTATAATATTAGCAAAAAAGGGAAAACGAAAAGCAATGCAATGTATTGTTTTAATGATTTCTTTGCTCATATTACTTAAATTTCCAATTTTATTGAAAACTAGATTTTAGAAGTAAAACGTGTAGATTCATCAAAATCTCGAGTTCTAATTTTTTCACGATTGCGATTAGTTCTCATATATATGAAAAAGCAAAACATTTTTTTCCATGAATTGTTTTTGAGAAATTCGAAAAAAATGCATCAAACCAAAGTACTGTCTCTAAATATAAAATCATCTTTACTCGTAGATTTTCTTTAATTTCCTCGGATAATATATTTTTAACGTTCATGACTTTTGTTTAAAAATAAAAATTGGCTTATTCTCTCTAAAACAAAGCCTTTATTATCTAAAATCTATTAAAGGAAAGTAATTTAGTGTTTAGATGATTGAAACCTAAATTATTAAGAAAAATGTTATGATGCTGATTTTTTATGCTGATGACTTTATGATTGTTGATTATCAAATGCCCAAGTATTCATAATTCTTTCAAAAGGATTTTCTTAAAAACCAATAATTATTTTGTGAGCATCCCATGATTTTCAATTGAAAGCATTAAAATATTTATCATTGTTTTTATTAAGTAAATCCTAAAAAAAGAAATGAAACAGTAACGTTTTTCGATTTCCCGTACACAAATTAAATAGTTATCGATGCATAAATAATATCTACATTATAGTTTTCCCCTCAAAGTTATTTATCTCTCTTATTTAATCTCAAGGTAATACAAGGCAAAAGCAGAAATATTCGTGAAAAATGCAACAAAGGAAACGAGATGACGTATGGGCTCTCGTTTCTTTTCTTGAAAAGGATTAATACGAAACGACGACTCGGAAAACATTAAATTAATTCACTTTGTACCGAGAAAAATGTTCCGGAATATTTTCATTCATATTTGATGTATATTTCTACCGAACAAAATTCTAGAATGACAGATGGTGGAATATCAAAGCTGTAACCATAATACTGCTTTGATTAGAGACATAATGTTTGAACGGAAAAAAAAAAGATACGTATCTTTACGAAAATTGGAAGGAATGCAAAAATAATGATATTTAGGTATCTATCTAAAATTCATAGCAATTAATTTTTGAGATATATTTGACATCAGAGAATAGAGAAAGAAAAATGAAAGAAAAAACCAGATCTTATGCATTTGACTATTAATTAATTACTAATAAGGCTTGTAGTTCCGGAAGCTTGTATAGTTATATGGAAATTAATTAGAGAAAATAAAATTATTGTGAGCTTGAAATAGAAATTACAAGTATAAATATATCGTACATTTATATTCCAAATATAAATGTACAAAATTATTTTTTAAACTATTTTGCTAGTGTTTTAAAAGGAAAAAAATTCTATTATTTAGTTACTTTCTAAAATTTAATCTTTAAATTCTAATCCCTTAGATGATAAACCAGTATTTTTTAGAAATGAAAGTTGATAATATACCTCATATTTTTAATGTAAAAATTACATTTATATAAAATATTAAATGCGCGATTTTTTTATCGCTCGCAGTTTTTTATGGAATTAAAAGGAATGAACTACTATGTCATAATATATAGGAAGATATAATTAAATCAAGAAAACATCAAAAAATTATATAATAAAGTTTTTTATGAAATTAAAATCAATTACCAACAATCTCTTAATCTATGGGAAAATATATTGAAGTAATGAAAACAAGAAATAAATTTCTCGAATGTCCAAGATTCTAATGCGTCATGTTTGCTTTTAAATAATTGTGAAGTCCATAATTGTCGGAATAATTTAGATCTGACATCCTTTCAGCATCCGCTAGAGTGTAACTGCCCTCCTAAACAGGAAACTAATTGCGCATAGAAGCAACATTACAAGTTCTTAACAATATTAAGAAACATAAAATGCGCCATACAGCTTACTCAAAAGAGGCAATTGGGGTTTGGAAGGACTCATGCTTATGGACTGACTCTAACTTTTATATACTTATCCAGTTCTGCAATATAAAAAGATAGAGGGATTTTAAAAAAAGGAGAGAAATCAAGAAATTAAAATAATTTAGTCAATACCTGCAACAAAGAATTTTTTATTTTATTTATTTTTTATAAAGTAATTATCAAAAATATTAATAAGTATAAAAAATTATGGATTTTTGCAAGAATTAAACTCGCACTCTTCACATTCACTCGAAAAATACTGAAATCTTTGCATTTTACCAGGATTTTAAGTTCCATTACAAACTTTCAAAGCTCTATTTAAAGTATTAAAAATTAATTAAATTTAATGAATTAATTAATGTTTGAAATATCTGCATTTACATCAAGTGTCATGGACTACAAGTTTTAAAAAATGTATTTGAACTTGAGTGGATGAATAAAAAACATTTTATTTACGATTGAAAATTTGAACAAGGTATATAAACATATAGGGAAAGTGCGAATTAATAACAGGAACTGAAAAAGATGATGATATCCAAGCCTCTTTTAATTCAAATTATACAATATAAATTCTTGAAATAGATTTTCCTAAATAGTATTAATGAAAAATACACGAAAATCAAATTATCAAAGAATTTGAATTACCCAAATCCTCCTCCTGCAACTCCTATTTTTAAAATTAATGATTAAATGAATAATTAAGTCAAATGATTAAATGAATAATTTTGGAAAATAAACTGTAAAAATTCATTGCGATTTATTAGTAATCTCAGCTTTGGCCAGATATTTTTAATTTTCAAGACCAATCTTAAGAAAATCCTTATGAGAGTGTCATGTTAAATTTATCGAGAGTCAATCCTCTTTCTTTGGTTTAAAATAGAAGGTAAGAAGCTTCAAAATAGGATATTAATCTTACTAAGCTAAACTAAGAATATATCGAGAAGAGAACTTATTCTTGATTACTTACTTGAGAAGACTTAATCTGTATTAGTATTGATATGCTACGGTAAGGGAAATTTATCCTGAATGATTCGCTTAAAATTCATCTACAGAAAATATCAGCTGCAAAATCATCAAAATTTCATCAAAGATATTTATGATTACTGTACAGATCTAACATAAATTAGGAATTCAATTCCATTTTTCATTTGAAAATTAAAAACAATTATGATATCCAAAGTTAAAATTTATTGATTTTTCCAAAATGGCGTACATAAATAAGAATGTGCCATAAAATTTATTTACGCAAAAAATATTTAAAATGTGATGTAAGGTATTTGCTTATCAAAACAAGAGTGCTGTTGTATAGAAAAATGTTTAAAGAAAATAGAGAATCTGTCATAGTGAAATCTTTTTCACGAAAACAGTCCACTGTTAACATTTCGATCAAATCAGATTGCTGGCACTTAATGATCTTTTAACATCTAGAGGAATTACTGAGCTATTTTCTATATGAAAACCTTTGGACAAAAGAAAATATTTGAGGGATAATTAATTCAACGATTAACATCATGGTAACAAATTTTCCCACATTTCCATTATTATTCATAATATTTTGATCCATCATTTACTATGGATCTACAAGCTCCTAACTCAAATGATATGCCACCGTGTGATTTTTTCTTATTTCCTTGAAGGAGAAGGCCTTTTCATGATCTCAGTTTTGATACAAATAATTCTATAAAATAATCCTTACGAGTTACAAAAGTCTTTTAAAAAACAGACTTTAAGCAATGCTTTTATGATTGAAAAACAGTTGATAAAAGTGCATTGCAATCTAAAGACCTAACTTTGAAGGATACGCAATAAAATTTCAACGAATAATTTTATATCTTTTGTTTTATGCCACCTTACATTTTAATCCTAGAAATTTCCAAAAAGTAAAGAAAAGAATTCAAACATTTGCTAAAAAAGTACTTTTAAATGAAACAAATATAAATGTTGCTTATATATAGATCATAAATGCTCATTTAAACGCAAATATTTACAAAGTTGTCTTTATATCAGACCTGCTACTGAAAATAACTGAAACAATTTCTTTTTAAATACCGCATTTATTCGTATTTAATTAAGATGGATTTTGTGCACATACGCACAAATTCTTAACTAAAAGAAAGAACGGTTTAACTATGCCATTTAGTAGCGCCCTCAAAATAAATAAAAGAATTTTTAACATCCTTTCCTTGAATCATTTGATGCAACATAATCTAATTAATAAAGCTATTATCTTTCCATTGACCGTCTTAAAAATCATTAGTAACCTGAGTTTTCAAAGTGTATCAAACATTCCAGACCAAGCGAAATATCGAATTCTCTCACCGATGTTCTATATATCTAGTTTAGTTTAGTTTAATTTAGTTATATTAACGTCCCGTTTAAAGCAACACGAAGGCTATTTTGGGACGGACCTCGTAATTCTGAACCACGGTCAGATGACGAGGACGACACCTGAACTGGCACCCCCCTCTCCACACCACGCCACACCAGCGGGAGGACATTTGGCCTGACAGATTTAACGTGCAACAGACCCCCTCACACGACGGTTCTTCGGTGGAATCGAGTCTCGAACCTGAAACCCTCCGGTTCCGAAGCCGAGACTTTACCACCGGGCCACCGCGGCCCTCTATATATCTAATACTATAATACGAGGAATGGTTGCTAAGTCGAAAATCGCCCCAGAATTAATAAACTCCGGTAAACTTGGGGGTCTGGGGCTTTTGGCCACGAGGGATCGATTGGCGCCTGTTTTGAAGCGCTACGGTCGAGCAGTTCGGAGTTGCAGATAGGATATTTTCAAACTTTTTTTGTTTGCCATAATGGCTACTTAAATTTTCAAGCAGTAACGTGCTGCCTTCTATAACCAATATGGCGAACTAATAAAGTTTTATGTTTATGCTGTTATAGGTTTATAATATGTTTCTTATGTATGTATATATGTTTGATTTTTCTAAATAAATTTGTCAAAAATATTGAACTTCAACACACTTCAATCTTTACTTTTGTATAGAATAGTTCCCTTTCCAAACTCTAACTTTGTTTAGAATAGCTAAAATGGTGCACTTTAACCGGTTATCTTTTCACCAATGGTTTCACAAATTTTCTTATGGCATGTATTGTTTTGATAAATCACAATTGAAAATTTAAATCTTCGAGTTAGCTTCGATACCTGTTTTCTCCGAGCGGAGCTCGGTCACCCGCTGGTTAATTTTTAAATAAATTTTGCAATCTTCTTTACGTACTACATGAGTCTAATGAATAATTATTACGCTAATTGGATTGCTTATTAGATCCAAACAACCTTCATATGCAAGATATAATATTACCATTTCTGAAAATATACAAAATTTTAATTTAACCGAGTTCCTATTTACGTATTTCGGCACTATCCTCTCTAATTAAAGTATGCGTTTTAAATTAGAGAATAATCTTGGGTGTTTTAGAAAAAAAATGGTCTTTACTCTAAAGAATATTATTTATAGAATCGCTTCCAAAAGGATTTAACAATAATAATCCATGTTTTCATCTCAATTAATCATATTTCAACAATTCAGGAATCTTAAAACTGGTTTTAAAAAATTAGATAGTTAAAGTAAATCTTAGTCTTTTAGGATATTATTACTTTCTCCTATACGAAATGTAGGGAACGAGTAGTAATCTTAAAAAACTTTGAACTCATGATTTTAACGAATCTGCACGTTTTAAACTTGACTGTGTTTAAAAAACACATTTTTGGAAATTTTCTGTCTAATCATCAGTGATGAAGAAAACTCAGATATACTTTCAACTAGATAGAGATTTGTATACGGTTTTTATACCAAATTTTCAGATTTCTATCAAATTTTGAGTAAAATCAGTTCTGAGGAAGTCCATCTATTTCAATATAGGTTAACACAAAATTAGTACATGAACAATACAAGAAGTTAAATAAGACACGAACACTGCTACATAAGTACGATTTTTTAAAATAGATTGATTTCGATTGACTATCGGTCTGCCATAGTTCAAAAGCGCAAAAGATTAAAATGTACCAAATTTGGTGCAGAATTGTTGTGACTGCATGTGCAATTTTGAGAGATTTTTGTTTCAATCAGTTGAAAGAACTTGTTTGAAACACAAATCCAATATAAATTACTCATGCCGTGGATTAATCGTCAAATAACTCACCAATTCAGTAAAAGGATCACACGATCGATTCAGTAAAAGTGATGAATTTATGGCCAAAAATTATTTTATTACCGTTATATACCAACGGCATATAAGTTATTTTCTGGTATGACAAGTTTATGAAAGAATATGCCCTAAAGACTTTATCTCTAATAAAAAGTTTATTGTCTTTAAGTCTTTTAAGTCTATGGGAAACCACTCCCGCTAGTTTTTGTAATTAGTTTTGTAATTTTCTCAGTTTGTAACGTAACTCTTATAAATAACTATTACGCTAATTGGTTGTTTAATGAACCCAAAAAACCTTCACATACAAGATATAATATTTCTATTTTTACCAGGATGCAAAATTTAAATATAAGCGAGTTTCTATTTGCGTATTTCGACATTATCCTGTCTAATTAGGGTATTCATTTGAGATTACAACATAATCTTAGATAATTTTAAAAACATTGCTGATCTTGACTCTAAAAGATACTCTTTATAGAATATCTTCCAGAAATGATCCAACAATAATAATCCATGTTTTAAAGATATCTTTCAAAAAGTTCACATTTCAAAGATTTAGGCATAGCATTTAGAACCAGTTAATAAAAAGAGATAGTTATGGTAAATCTTATTTTGTTAGGATATTATTACTTTCTTGCTTATGTTATATAATGAAAGTATAGTAATTGTCAAAACTTTCGAGTTTGATGTTTTGTTGAATCTCCATGTTTTAAACCTTTCTGTGCTCCAAATTTTTGAAAAGTGTCTGCCTCAAAGTCTGTGAAAAAAAACTCAAAAATGCTTTGAGATAATGAGGCGAAATTTGGTATATGATATTTACACCATCTTTACAGGTTTCTGTTCGGTGTTCAGTTTGCCTGTTTGATTATAAGTTAACAGGTTAATTAAAAAAAGAAGAGAGCTAAGTAGATAAGATTCGGTACAGATTAAAAATCTACTGTGCATGCATCTGTTAAATTGTACGCCAAATCGAGCTTCTGGTTGACTGTCTCTCAATCTTTACTTTCAGAAGCATGTAAACGCCATAATTCATAAACGCAAAGATTTAAATGAACTGAATTCGGTACGGGATTTTTGTAAGTAGTTCAATTTTGTGTAAGATTTTTCTTTCAATTGGTTGAAAAAAAAACTTTTCTAAACCACAAATTTGATTTTTAGATATTATTTACGCATGCCAGGGATTAATCGCCATATAACTCGCCAAGTACAACACGATAGATTCATTAAAAAAGATGAATCTGGGTCAAAAATTATTTCGCTACCGTTATGTACCAATGGTATGTTGTGTGTTCTCCGACATGACAAGTGTATTAGAGAATATGCGAGAAATATTTTGAGAGACCACTCCCGCTAGCTTTTTATCTTCTCTATGTGTAATATAACTATCATAAATAATTAGCACGCTAATTGGGTTGTTTAAGGGTATCAATCAGCCTACATATACAATATACAATATTATTATTTCTAGCAAGATGCAAAATTATATTATGACCGACTTTATAATTGTTTCTCGACATTATCCTCTATAATTAGAGCATTTATTTTAAATTAGAGAATAATTTTGTCTTTTAGTAAACATTGGCGACAGTGACTATAAAATGTGTTATTTATAGAGCCTCTTTCAAAAAGTACCTGTAATAGACCATATTTCCCTCTCAATTATTTCCTATTTCATAGATTTTGGTGCAGTAGAACCAGCTTTAAAAAAATGAGATATTTATAGTAGAACTTAGTTTTGGATTATATTATTCAAATATACAATCGCATTACCTACTTTAATTACTGCTTACAGATCCAATTATCTTAATAATCTGTACTGAACATTCTCCCCTAACAATAAACAATATTTATAACAAGAAAAGGCCATTTCATCTAAGATAGTCCACTTATATCCCTAAGAATATCTATATATATTTAACTCGTATTTTATAGAACTTGAAACCAATAGAAATAATAGATATCTTCACAGATACGAGATTTATTTATGTGAAAGCATATTGTTGAAAAAAATGTGAGCTACTTTTAGGAATTCCAGGAAATGAGATAAACCTTTAAAAGCTCTTTCATCTTTTATTTTTAAAATGATTCTTTTGAAATAGGAATGATATCTTCTGCTATTATATAAGAAAGATATTTATTTTAATGTAGTTTTGAAATGCAACTTCCACTTTTTTCTACTATTAATAAACATGAAGATGGCTTATTTGTTATTACAGATATACAGTTAGGCCGTTTGACGTAAACAGGCCAAATTTGGAATTTATATATTTTGAAACATGGGCATATATTAAAAAATAAACCTATCACATATTAAAAATATATGTTCATATATTAAAAATATATGTTCATATATGAAAAATAACCTAGTAAATAGAAATTCTAATTTTTACAGTGCCCGTATGAGTGTAAACGAAACATTTTATTTTTCTTTGACTCTTTTACATAACACGAGTAGCATAAAAATAGATATACGGTAGTATAAATTGTTTAAACTTGTTTACACCACCCTTTAAAGAAATCAAAGCGTTTTCGTACAATTTCTCATCTTATTGAAGGAAAATTCGCCATTGGATTTATGTATTTGAGTATAAAATTTAGGGAAATAAAAACTTTTTAAATCTTTTTGGGATACTCTGAATACAGTATGATTCCAAACTAAACGTGTAGATTTTAAGAGAAAATAATAAAAAAAGCTATACTCAAAAACCTGATTGGGAACAATAGTTGGATGACAACAGACTCCAGCTTTCCAGCATTGTATATAGTTTTACAACGTAAATAGATCAAAAGATCCAGATTTTCTGTAAGCCTTATTGAATGAGAGATGTCTTTTCGCGTGTTCACGTAATGTTCGATATTAACTTGATAATTTTTCCATAATTTTCCATATAAATTGTGAAGTCAGATACGCGACAGACGTGATATTTTCCATTGTGTCTTTCAATCTTTGAAATAATCCATAAGACTGATTGTTAGACTTTGTATTGCATAATACAGTAGGGTTATGAAGTAGATGTTCGCTTAAAAATATTTTTCAAAATGTTTAAATAATTAAAAACCAAAGTTTCAAAATTGGATCTTTGGACCCTATTATTCTCAAAAAGATCTTCTTTCCCCCTTTTAAGATCCAAAAATAAATATTTTCAATAATGGCAGTTTTATTTCTATCGATTTTATTCAAAAAAATTAATTAAGTTTTTAAAGATTAATTTTAAATACAATTTTGTAACATTGGTTTTTCTTTATACAGTTGCAGATGGGAAGATTTTGAATATTCAATGTGAACAGTGTTTTGTTTAACATTTTAATAATTCGACTTGAGGAGAGGTGACGGCTCAGTTATCATCCTCGTCATTGCACCAAAATTGAAAAATACGATGTCCAACACAAAATGCCACTTTTATTGTTTTAACCCTTAACTGGGAATGTGCAATGTGAGACCGCTAACGGTGGACTTTCGGTAACTCCTATTCGATTTTTACCTCAGTTAAATGAGTCACTGTAGCTTATTGTTTAGTGAACATCAATATACGTGCATTTTTTCAACCTGTTTCAGCAAATACTTTTTTGAATTTTTCAGTTATATCTTTGAGCGCAGTCTCTACAGCCGCACCTTTATATTAGTGTCCCAGTGATAAATAAGGCTTAGCAGTTGGCGCGAAAACTTATGCCTCGAAATATCCAGTTAATTGATCCTATTATGAAACAGTGCTCAGAGACTTTTAAATGAAGCAAAAAGTGATTTTAGTGATGAGGATAATTGCACAGAAGATTTTTTCGACGAAATTTTGCACTCGACTAATTCTGATATTTATGTTCAAACATGATTCATTTTTCTAGTGATAAAGTACTTTGAAAAATTTATAAAATACATTATTATACCAAGAGAAATATATATAGAAATTACAGCCTGATTTTTATGCTAATTTTTTATCTGTATGTTTAAAATGCCCTCAAAAACCGTACTATGAAAGTCACACAAACCGATAAGACTTTTACCCATTGTCAATTTATATATATATAATTGTTGAATTTTACATTATATCGTTTTCTTTATGCCTTTATATACAAAAAGTAGGATGTTTTTTCAGAATATTATTCATTGTAACATGTAATTTGAGAAGAAAATGTATGTTTTAACGCATTTGCTGTTTTCAATGATAATATATTTTGAAAAATTATAAACTATATCTATATACCAAGAAAAATAAATTGGCAGATTTTCATACTAATACATTCATTTGAAAATTTAATTTAAGTGTAAAGGAAATGTAGTCTCATAGACCGCAACTCCCCAGTTAAATTCTAAAATTCCCCCTCCCCTAATGCAGAACATTGGGTGCTTCTTTAACAAGGCATTGCATTTAGGCAGGTACTCTTTTTGTTAACTGCATGGTCATTGCACAACTAATGCAAGGAAACAGAAAATCTACAGCATTATCATACAGCTAGGAATTCGAATTTTCTTCATTTTTTTGTCATAATATCGTTTCCGGTCAGCATACAAAACATTCGACAGGGCAAACCTTTAAAATTATAAATTTCAAATTTGTAGCTATATATTGAAGAAATTGTGATCAACGTTAATGTTTACATTACAATGTTATGCTGTAAAGTGAAATCGCATTTATGCGCATGTTTATATAGGAATGATTGGACTATCAGATTTACTGCAGTCACTCGTGCAAGAAAATCTAATTCTTCCGGGCAGGAACACTATTTTCTATAAAAAGGGTTAATGGATTGCAACGAAATTCGGTATATAGACGATATACGAGATGCGTTGACAGAATTTCTAAAAAAATAAAGTATTTCTTTATTTCTAAATAGTACACAAGAAGGCACCTTTTTCGAAAAAATGTTAATTTTAACATAATGAACGAACGAAACGAAATGTAGAAACAATATTAACGTTTATTGACTACTTTCTGATCACCTTGTCATCGAATCACATTAAGTAAAAGTAAGGGAGGAAAAGAACAGTATGCTCTTTGAGAAAAAGTGCTCAGTTTGCAGAAAAAGAACAGATAATGACGAGAAATTGCAGAGGAAAAGCAATTGCTTCTGCAGTTGCTCTCTGCAGAAGAGTAGCAATTGATAATGTAGTGAAAGGTGCTGCATGTGACCAGCTTCATTCACCTCAAAATTTCAAGTCGAGGGACAATGTGTTCAACAGCAGATCGTAACTGAGCAGTTGTGATGCTTCGCGCATGATATTTATGGAATTCTTTAGGTCATTTAACGTCGCAACAAGATACCGTCATAGTTACAGCTGGAAACATCGACATAAACCATGAAAACGACATCAAATGATGCTTACTGTAACCTGTTTTGCATAAAACTTCCTCTTCTTCAAGAGTATGCAAATCTCGCATTTTTTTTCCTAGAACGGACAGGTTTTCCCAGTTTTATATTTTATTACACAAAATTCTGGATTATTAATATTGTTTCTGTATTCCGTTTTGGTCGTTAATTGTGTTAAAATTTATGTTTTCCGAAAAAGGTTTCCTCAGGTAGACCTATTGAAGCTTTTTTTTCTAAATTCCTTGAGAGTATCTCGTGCTTAGTCTATACACTAAATTTCGCTGAAATTCGTCAATCTGTTTGCGCTGTTTGAGGCCTTTTATAGAAGTAGACTAATTATATCCACCTTGTATATTATATGTATTTCGTCCAATGTACAATTCAAAAACATAATTTTAATTACAAATTAATCCAAATTCTAATATTTTCCAATCTTTAATTTCCAAGCATATTACTGCACGACATCAATTTTGTGCTAATTTGAAGCTTGAAATATCAGCTTTTTTCGTATACTAATTTTTCTCCTTACAATTGTTTTTCTCTTTCGTTACTAATTTTTATAATAACCTTAAACTCTTTTCCCCACAATATATTTTCATTATCATCAAAATTGCATTTATACACACGCAGCTAATGACGATATGAACATTTATTTACATGAATCTTACGTTTGTTTAAAAAGAATTTTGTAGTTTAGTAATGAAACGTACTTAAAGAGTAATCTTAAACGCTATATAACCTTCACCATAACTGGCTACTAAGACTCACCCGAAGACACAATGGAAACGACTGAATGACTGAACCCAACAGTAACATTGGTGGGAACTATGGTTGAGTACTAAGAGCCATCACCGTCCACGACACAGACTTTCCGTGGGAAGCACACCCAGTCATCTAAAGAATGTAGCCGGCCCCCTCTTTTTTTGTAACCACATAGTTGGTTAGAATTAACCAATATACCTGAAACTTCTTCCCCTCATTTCTGATATGCCTCCCCCCTAATCACTATATATAGAATATGCAAATCAAATCTCAAACGTTATGTATCTACGATGATTTGGGATAGAAGCTCGAACATTGTTTCAGAATGTAAAAGCAATCCCTGCATCACTGCTTTATTGCATAGTTACAATTATTAAAAGCTTTAAGAAATTATTGAGATATTGGACATGATTAGATTACTTGTGTCAATTTTTGTCACATAAAGAGTTTTTATTCAATATTGAATTATTATAAAACTGTCATAACCCTTATCTTATCCAGATGGAGTTTGTGATTACAAAATTTTGTGAGATTCTTGCTTGTTTTTAACGTTCTATTCTTCTAACAGACGGCATGATTAATATCGTTACTTTGTAGACAAAGAGAAAAATGAAAATGATAATAATAATATTCGGTATGTATTATATAATAATAATATTAATAGTATTCGGAAACTAAACTTGATTTGGAATTTTAAACAATTTGCTTACAAAATTCTAGATATACACTGATTCGAGTTCATTTCATGTTTGAGAATTATTCGAATCATTAAAAATATTGAGACACTTTTAAGCATCATTCACTTCTAAAAATAGGATTAACCTTTTCAAGTTACATTATGTTTTATTAAGATGTTTCATCTTGCAATAAAATATCTGTATGTAAATTAGGAATATTAAATGACGATAATTTGTGAATTTTATTTATTACTAATCTTAAAAATGAGGGAAATGTCTTCGCTGTTAAATCGTATATTAGCAATTGTTTATTTCTAAAATATTTTGATATTTATAATTAAGAATATTACGACGAATTTACTGCGTAATTTATGACAAGACTTGCTTTGAAAATACAGATACACTAGCTGCATTCTGGCAAAGTTTCAAAATATTGATTCTTTCAAGAGCATAGAGATAGATTTGTCACAGTCATTTAATATTTCAAGCTTTTATAAATAAGTTAAATTATATGATCTATTTTTCAAGATTTTCAACTAAGAAATTAGTTCACTGAGACTGGTCATATTGGGAGATATTTATGAATGTTTTTGAATTTCAAAATATACTCTAAAACATTTTCACAGCGAAACATTCGATACTTACCGAGAAAAGTTAAAATGTCCAGCCTTAAATGACTAACAAAATCAATTATTTTAATTAAAAAAATTTGCAATGCATCTGACCTCTGGACAAACTTCATATCAAAACACCATATACATTCTCGAATATCTAGTTACCGGCTATCCGGTTTCCTTATCATCCGGCCTAAATTTCTTTGATCCCAATTAATTCAGTGAATAAAGGCATTGCATTCGCAGCGTTTCGAAGATATTGGAAGTGGATATCTGTTACAGTTCTCCTATTTGTGGTGTGCAACATGCATGTTGTGATAGAAACAAAGCAGCGTTCTGCTTGTTGCTCATTGTTTTGTCAATGTGCTGCAGATCTCATTTGATCAAACATCCTTTTTCATTTTGCTATTCCTGATTGTATGTTTACAGTACATACAATATTCATAAATTGTTCTTGGTTTAATTTTTTTTAAGTGTGCCAATTTTTAGATTACCGAATCTGTATTAAAATGTGAATAGCTTATAATCCTTTAGCTTACTTTTTCTCTAATAAATTCTTGAAACGTGCAGGGCAATATATAAGCATATAGTAATTATACGTAACAATATAGAGTCTTCTATTTTAACCCGTCACGCTACAAGTGACTACTTTTATGATTCACATTCTAATGGTCTGAAATAAATGGGAGGCTTAATACTTATTTTTAAATGAGGAAAAAAGTATCGTAACAATGAGTTTTGGTAAAAAAACTTTGTCTTTTGATATTGGTGGGAAAAGAACCGAGTTCATAGAACTTCAGTCTATCCGTCTTTTTTGTTATCCAGTCTGCCTGCCTGCCACATTAGTTCGGATACTGGGGAGAGTACTGCTGTCATGTTGATACCGAAAAGAAAGCCAA
>JAPMOQ010055483.1:128804-142324 GCA_026543055.1 Argiope trifasciata | reverse complement strand
TACATTATTTCCGATGAAATTATAATAAGAGCATAAAACCGGCTAATAAAACCTACTGTTTATATATAAAAATTCAACATTTAGATAGATTTTCCTTAAATTTCTCGAATAATATAATCTTAATATTTCAGGTTTTTATTTAAAAGTAAAAACTAATTTATTAATTACTAATTAATCCATTTAACAACAATAATTTAGTGCTTATACGGTTAAAAGCTAAAAAGAAAATTTTATAATTTATTTATATCGAAGTAAAGAATAATGTTTTCAAAAAGATGATTGAAATACTAATATTCCGCTTAAAAACATCCAATATTTTTCTATAGGGAACATTAAAATATTTATCCTTTTCTTCATTAATAAATCGCAAAATAAAGAAATGCGACAGTCCAGTTTTTCGATTTCTCGTACGCAAATTAGATTGGAAAAGATGTATAAATAATATCTACAGTACATTTTCCCCCTCAAAGTTATTTATCTCTCTTATTTAATCTCCAGGTAATACGTGGAAAAAGCAGAAATATTCATGAATAAATGCAACAAAGGAAACGAGATGACGTATGGATTCTCATTTGTTTTCTTGGAAAGAATTAATACGAAACGACGTCTCTGAAACATATTAAATTAATTCACTTTGTACCGAGAAAAATGTTCCGGAATATTTTCATTCATATTTGAAGCATCTTTCTTCCGAACAAAATTCTAGAATGAAAGATGGAGGAATATAAAAGCTGTAATCGCAAGACTGCTTTGATTAGAGACATAATATTTGAAAGAAGAAAAGATACGTGTCTTTAAAAAAGTGGAGGGAGTGTAAAAATAATGATATTTGAGTATCAATCTAAAATTCATTGCAATAAATTTTTGCAAAATGTTTGACATCATAGTATAGAGGAAGAAATGTGAAAAAAAATCCAACCTTATGCAGTTGGTTATTAATTAATAATTTGTAAGGTATGTAGTTCTGAACGTTTTTATAGTGATACGGAAATTAAGGTAACCGACTAAGTTCAAAGGAAAATTTTTGAAAAATTTGATTTTTTAAAACCCATTTTTGGTTTTCAGATGTATTATCAATTATAAACACTATAAAGACAAAAAAATTATTTGAGAATATAAAATATTTTGAGAAATAGGAAAATGTGTGGTAAATTTTAGTGAAATTTAACCAAAACGGTTAGCATTCTACAAAAAAATTGTAATGCAACAATCCTATTTTTCTTTGTACGCAAGTTCTAGAATATAATGATGAATAAAATGAACCAAATTCTAAGAAACATTTTGAGATGCAAAGAAGTTAAGGGTAAAAATATACGTATATATGCATTTTTTTTTCATAAATTCGCAACTTAATTTTTCTAAAAAATCCTATAACAGAAAAATTATTTCCACAACTATAAAACTTTTTGTTCATTTCATTGCCCCTATTATTTAAAACACAAGCTGAAACTTTTATATAAATACCTCTATTAGGTTTTGGGATATCATGTTAATAGTAGATAATTTTAAGAAAATTAAAATTGAACTTAAAGATAAATTTTAGCTGAAAAATGAATTTTACTTAAAATTTCTCTGGATAATAAGTTAGACCTTCCTTTTTTAATAAAAAACAAACTGCTTTGGAAAGAGAAAAGTCTGAATTACAAGAAATAACACTTTTTAAAAAAAATTGTCAATGTGGCCGAATATCATTGTTATCAACGTAGTCGGATACCTTAATTAAAGAAAATAAAATGAGTGTGAACTTGAAATAGAATTGGATCCTTTAAATATACAAATTTAGATTTTAAAAACATTTTTACTACTTTTTTAATAGGAAGAAAATTTTTATTTAGCTATTTCTTACAATTTAATCTTTAATTTATATTTCTCCAGATGATAAATCGGAATTTTCTAAAATAAAAATTAATATTCTATCTTATATGGGTTTATGTAAAAATAACTTCTGTATAAAATATAATGTGAAATTGAATTGTTACGAATCTGTAACAATTGTTGCTTCAAGGTATAGTCAGTTCCATCGTATGAAATGTAATTTTACAGAATCTTCCAGAATTTTGACGATAGAAATAATAGGAAACAAATTATGCTTGATTTTTCGAGATATCCTTTTCCAACTGAATTGTATCAAAACAATTTCAATAATTTGAATAGTGTGAAAGACAGATTTCAACAAATGCTATAAAGACAGTTGAATCAAGCCTGAATTATGATCGAATTTCAATGAATTGAAGAGAAGGAATTCGAATTTTAAAGTTTAAATTTAAGTATATTTTTATAGTTTATATTATTAGAAATATTTATGCAATATCTTCTATAGGTTTTTTAAAAACTATCCTTATTTATAATATTTTATTAAATAAAACATCTGAAAATTGAATTTTAAGAGTTCTTATTAATTTTTAATGAAAAACAACAAATCAAGAGAGCAAGGTATCTATATGTGATTAAAGAAAATAAAAAACTTTGGAAAAACATAATGTCATACGCTTTTCACAGCACTTTGTTATGATAAAAGTTTCTAAAGCGATTTATTATTTTAAAATTTGATACGACGTATAATCGCCCCATTTATTAAATTGCATTCCAGCAAATTTCATCCTTTTATTGATACTTAAAAGAAACTCACTAAAATTTCAAATGATTGCTGAACTTTTTCTGAAGTTGAGCTTTTCGTCTGAAGTTATTTCACAGAGAAATGAAAAAAAATATAAGTTATTGCACTTTATAGTAAATACGTAATTTGTTGAGCTCTGCAGTTGAGTCAGCTCTGTAAAATTTAAATTTTTTCAGGTGTATTTACTGTTTTAATTATACGTGAGTTTATTTGTTGTTTATAAAGAACTAAACCAATCAAATCATAAAAAAAATCGATATAATATTCTAAATTAGGATAATATTCAAAGTGATCTCTAGAACATTTTAATAAGTATTATGATTTGAAGTTTCTTGGAAAACAACCTTGTAATCTCTTTACAAGCGGTTTAAATGTTGTTTACGTACAATATGCAAGCAGAATGAGATTGCTAATTGATATTTGGCATAATGCTCTATAGAAGCTCGTAATATTATTTTGAATATTTAGTTTTTAGATGTAATGAGTTAGAATTTTTTTTCTCATGATTAAGACTTAAAGAATCTACAATCGTGAAACGCTGTTATTTCTGCAGTTTCTGGTATTTGTATGTAAGTGTGCAAAAGAATAAAAATATCTTTATGGAATAATCGTTGTATTTATTCTCGGATATCTTTTAAACTGCTAATAAATTGCGCTAAGAAATACCTTACATGCGTAAACAAGAATAAATTATATAACTATTAATCCTTTTCCTTTGAAATTAATTATTAGTTAGCAACAATAATGGGAAGCAATACTTAATTAAATTAATAAATCAACTGACAACTATATAAAAAAGAAAAATTGAATTCTTTGATATCTTAAAAGACAAAAAAATATCTCATATCTCCCCAACATCAGAAAGCATTTCGTATCTATTCAAAACTTGATATTTATCTACAAAACTGGAGTTCAAAACCCCACGCCGAATTTCTTTTACATTGATTGTGGAATTTCACAGATAATGTGTTAATATGAAAACTGTGGACATCTAGATAGAATTCCAATAAATATATTGAGCTCAAAATTTGATTCGATAGCTAAAATTTTGATATTTAGACCATATGTGTTGTTCGATTACACTTTAAAAAAGTTCGAGCTATCATAAACTGATAGACATAATATGTATAAGATAGATTGACACAATTCTAAAAATGGATTCTTCATTCAGATATAAAACATAAGATTGTTTAAAATCCAATATGGTAATTTAAGAATTGTAATAATTCCTCTTTGCATTCTTTCTATACGAGAAAACAAACGTGGTAATTTTTGTTACTTTTATGTTTACATCTTATAGAAAACTGAGATACATGTGCTGTTACTAAAGTGAATCTTTTTGAAGCCTATTTGAACACCAGGAATTTTTTTTGCCAATATTTGCATACTTTACAGTAAATTTTCAAAATAATTTAGGTTATATGTTTAGGCTTTCAGAACAAAATATGTTTAAGTTTTCAAAACAAAATAGGTTTAGGTTTACGGAAAACGAGTTTTTAATTTATTTTAATAATTGTTTCTCTATTATTTGTTCTTTTTTTACATCAAACCTTTAATTGCACTCATTATTGTCAATTTACTGAACATCCAATAAGTTCACAATAAAAATCAAAACTAAAATTTCTCTTCAACACTAATTATTGCTCTTTTTCTTGCCCTAAGTTAGCCATATTCCTTAATTAAATATTTATCATTCTATATTTAGCAAAATAGTTATTACATCATTACAACTATTTAAAAAATTAATAAAATAGTATTTTATTAAAACATTATATACATATAATTAATCACTTATAGTATTTTAGTTTCATACAAATGAGAGCTCAGTCATCAAATTAATTTAATTATTCTCGAATTTCTTCTACCAAATTAAGCCTCAAATCAAATTACAATATATAAAACAACAGAGGAAAATTAGGTTCAAAATATATCTTGAACTAAATTTTTTTTATCTTAAATCCACCACATTTCTTCATTAAACGTTATTTTTCAATCTGCCAAATATTTATTTGATTAACATTCTAAAAATAATTTTAATAATTTAATAATTATAAACATATATACCGAAGGAAATATTTTTGAACTCTATTCTATTGAGTTTCGCACTGATTATCGATTTTCAAAATATTTATTCGATAATAATTTGTGATAATAAAATAATTTAATAATTATGTTACGGTAAATGGGAATAATCTGTTATTATTAACACAAACAGGTCATTAATAATAATAAACAAACCGGTTACTATTAATATTAATTGATTATTTCCATCGACCATAGCAATTAGGCATATAGAGTGAATAAAATATTCTCCAATTCTGATCTATTGAACTAAGAACTTATTATGAATTTATAAATGAATTAAATTCTATAAATTCTCAATAAATGCAAAATATTCAAGAAGATGTTAGAAAATATTAAATCTGAAATTCATAATTTAAAACTTAATGCTCTTTAATTTGCAAAATATTTATTCAATCAACAATTTAAAATCTTTCTTAAATAGGTTAATGGCTCAATCAGCAGGCCTAAGGAAACATTCAAGATTTCTTATTCTGTCAAACTATTCGTGATTTACCAGAAAATGTGGATTCACAAATTCATTTTTTTTAAAATCTTTTTAATAAGCAATTATTAAAAGTTCTCACATTTAACTTCAGATTAATTTGCTTGAAGAAATCATGTAATAAAAATAAAACATGCTCCAAAAATACTTTTTAATTAACTATTATAAACTTACTTTTCTGTAGGAAACGACGTTCGAACGCTAACAAAACATCATGCTTCGTTAATTGAAAAAGTTTATTCTATAAACATTCTTCTCTCTCTCGACAATTCAATCTTCTTTTTTATCGCCATCAAATTGCTGTTTCAGAAAATTAATTTAAACATAACAAATACTTGAGGAAGAGCATTATCTTTGTGGAGTAATTGGATAATTTTGAAGAATGGGATTTTTAATATTTATTTGCTGGTTTTGCTTTTTGCTATTATTGTTATGATGGAATAATTTTATTGTTATCATTTTTCATTCTAATGCGCCTCATTATTTTATTCGTGTTGAAGATAATCCGTGTGTTTGTGGTTGACTGTTTCCTAGTTAAAGATCTTATTCATTTTATCAGTTTTAATTATTATGTTTCATAATAATGTATCTGGTTGTATAACAATACTTAGGTGTGAGCACTTGAGAATTCAAATTTTGTATAAGCGTTTTGATACTCCAGAGACAGAAAAAAAAATTTACAATCTAAAGCTATCTTTCGTGAATATAAAATCTGAAGTTTTCTATTCATGCTATTTCTTAATGTTTTCTATTTTCACAAACCCCTTATCATTAATAGTGTTCTCTTAGGAGTAAGGGGGAATTTAAATGCCATATTGAAATAAATATTGAAGTTTACTGTTTCTGTGGTAGAGAAATAATAATAGTTGATTAATGGCTCTGCTGGTTATTATTATAATTATCAAATTACTGATGGATGGTGGACCAATACGATAAATAGCATCCCTTTGAAGTAAAAATGATATCAGGATATATATAAAAAACTTTTGGCAAGTTGGAAGACAAGGGTAGATTCTTTTACATCTAGATTGCTATTGGTAACAACAATGGTTGATACTATAAGCAGTCAAAATTGGGGTTCGAAAATCTCTTTCAATCCTTAACATCTAAAATATTGCAGTTATGTAAAAAGTTTAAATGCTCAAATTATTCGTATTGATAATACGCTTATTTGGCTATTTAAATATATACAATATTAAGAAAGCTGTAACGAAATAAGAATTACAAGTCATTACCACCATTTCCATTCTCTTTAAGCTAAATGAGCTATTTAGAAATTTTTACCTTGCTAACATATTCCAAGCCAGTTAAACTCCAGATGAAGTTATTGCAATTATTCTGTCCACCAGATGTCTAGACATGATTAAGGGAGATTGAATTATCATGCTAACACATTTGGTAACAGATCAGTGAACATTTTCCCTAGAACTCCCGGATGTTTTTTATCCCAAGAGCCATGAAGTTTAGTAATCAAAAGAGTTCTAGACGTTAATGGTTTCTTAGGAAATGATTGAAATAAGCTGAACAACTGCTGAAACTTACCGGAGAGATTGGCTGATGACAAGGTATATCTTCTCGAAAGGATTCAACACATGAGAAATACTTATTGGATTAATTTTATCTGATTTATAATTTACGCTTATTTTCTAGTCACCTTTAGTTGTCAGCTGGATCACCATGGATATGGATTACATTTGATTGTAGTAAAAATTATATATATATTCCCACTGTTCTCCGAAAAACAAATCAACCCTCATTATTTCTGTATCTCCAAGAATTTGAGGTATTTCTAATCTAAAAATATTGTTGCTTGTACTGGGAATCTTACAATGTGCAATCTTAGAATCAAAAATGAGGTACCTTCTTGTGCTATCCAGGATGAATTTAATGATTTTCTTGATGAGAGTGACACACACAGTGACTAAATTTTTTATTTTAGTTACTTTTTATTAATTACAATTAATATAAATTTGTATATTGGCATATGGAAGAATCACAATATTAAGCAGCAAAAGAATTTTTTTTCCAGTGATCTACGCTCTTTGCCATTGAAGTTATTTATTACTAAATTTAAATCATGCTAAATACCTTATATAAGCGATTTTTTTTCTCCCTATAAAACTAAAATTAATTCATTTATCAAAAAATTACTGATTTTAGAAAGAGTTAGATTCTTTAACTTCACGTGAAAAATGTTGAAATTCTCGCATTTTACCGACTAAGCAACTGCCTGTTGATTTCAATTTTCTTTACAAACTGCTAAAACTTTATTTAAAGTATTAAAAATTAATTAATGAATTACTAATCTCAAAAACTGTATTAACACCAAGTGTCATCCACTACAAGTTTAAAAAATGTATTTGAACTTGAGTGGATGAATAAAAAGTATTTTATTAACGATTGAAAATTTGAACAATATATATATACTGAGAGCGTGAACTAATAGTAGGAATTGAAAAAAAGTTGATTTTATTATACTTAAGTTTTCTGCGTGTGTTCATGTTGTCATTCTTTATGCAAGCTCCAATTGTACGCCAATTAAAACTCAGAAAAAGAGAGATTCTCTAAAGTAAAGTATTCTGATTCAAAATTTTCCGAGTATGAAAATAGCATTTTACATGAAGGAGCTTCACAAGTAAAGGGAAAAAAGTTTTAGAAAGTTAAAAAAAATGTTTTACGCATATCAAATGCCCAAGTTTCTTCATGTCTGAAAAAAGCCTCATGTAGCACAAATTTTTTTTAATCACTCAATAATTTACTTATAAAAAGACCCTAACAGAAGCCTCTTTTACATTTCTGACCCCGTGTTGTTTGGCTAAAATTACTCGTTTCTGTATAACTGGTTTATGCTTGAAATTTCTTCAATGATTTTAGAAATAATATTCATATAAGACAAGAATAAAAAGAAGGATTTTGAAATGAGTTCATCATACGCACTCAAACTTAGAAACCTTTAGAATCCTGTATACGAATCTAAATAATCCAAGATAATTTATGTTATTGTAAAGAATTTGTAATATCGTTGCTTTGTACAGTTTGTCTCCTAGGAAGGAAAAAACATTTACAGATGTTTTTAATGCATGCTAATGCTCAGTGGATACCAGCCAATGTCCTCTGACCTTGATGACAAAATTAGACACCACTTGATTACAAGTTTGGGGAAAAAAGAATGTTCAAGTAAATTCAAAAATTATGTAAATATTTCTGTTAAGAGCTGAGATACAAATATCCGTTTAAAAAATTCCATAACTTGTGACGAAGACTATATAAGTAGAGGCGCATGCACAGAGCGTCAATCCGGTCTATGAAGTATTGATCGTGTAAGGAGCTCTTTAATTTCATTAACATTGCTTCTTTTTCTCTGCTTGTTTTAAGAGTTTTAATGAGTGCTGCTCTTTGTACATACCTCGATTGGAGTTTTTTCTTCTTGTACTTTATGCTTTTTTTGTGGAACTAAGCTTTTTTTAAAAAAATATCCATCGTGTCGCTATGGAGTTTATAATAAGATGTTTTAGAAACAATATTGCTATGAAAGTTTTATGATACATCTTAATTCTCAAAATATGAAAGAATAACTTAAGCATAAAGCTCAATGTCTTTGTACTAACATGTTTTTAAAATGAAAATGGTTTTTCTATCATAGTTTTATGATATAAAGATTAACAAATAGAGAGAACACGGCAGAGAGAGGGGCTTGATCGAAAATGTTCTTTTAAAAGTAAAAAAAATGCTTAAGATATGTATTAAATCGCATTTCTTCAGATCTAAAAATGTTGTAGTAAACAAAGATCATGAAAGACATGTTAAAAATTTATGATTATGATATCCGGAATTTCTTTTATTTCGTTGCAAAATAGCGTAGTGAAATGAAGAGCACTTCGAATTAATATTTACAAAAACTTTAGTCGGTATTTTTTACTGTTACGTAATTTTTTTTTTACAACGCAGGATAAAAACAGGAATAGAAATGCTATGATTAATATTTATGGAATTCGTAGTTTTCTTTTTAAAAATCTATGCTCATATCCATAATAAATAAAATAATTCCTTAAAAACTATTATGATTGTGAAAGTAAAATATTCAGCAGAAAACCAATTAAGTTGCATTCATTTATAAGAAGAATGAAAGAATTCTGTGCTCTGAATTTTTAATATGACATAAATAAATTTGGTGTTTGTTTTGCGTTCGTAATTAAAATAAAGTTTTCATTACATAAATTTCGAGATTTTAGCGTAATTCAGTTCATTTAATTATTTCATTAAATATTAAGCAACTCGTCGTCAAAGATAATTAGCTTAAGTCAGTTTAGTTGGAAAAGCAGGTACAATATAATGTAATTAATGAAATCTTGTAATTAAATATATTTTTATTGTAATTTGTTTTTCTTTTAAGAATAACATTTAATAAAGCAACAATAAATGCATTTTTAAAGTACAGAAAATTGGAATTTTAATCTAATCCCATAAACTAAAATTCGTTATATATTTATTGTAAAGAATATTGACATTAAAATACGTATTCATTCTTTGGTTGTCAAATTACTTTAAAAAATTCTGGGTTTGATATTCCTGCTACTGAAATATGGTATACTATATAAAACTAATAGAGTTTAAAAAAATTAATTTGGCACAAACTTGAAAAAAAAAAAAGAAAACTGTGATATATTTTATTCTAAATAGGGGTTATTTAATGTAAAAAGTTGAATAATGTCAAAACAGTTTTGAAATTCATTAGTTTATATTGCTTTAAATGGAAAAGTGATGTCGCTCCACAAGTAGATAATGAAATTATTCTAAAACGAGATAATATAATTACTCCATAACGAACCAATGTAATACTCCATAAGGGGCTAATGAAATTACCCCATAAATAACTAATGAAATTATGTTACATAACAAGTCATAGCAGATGCGGCTCTGCCTTTTTTATAATTCTATAGGCATGAAATAATAGTTAAAAATTTCCAATATTTCTTTTTGGTGCAGAAGCCTTCTTTTAAGAAAGCTAATATTATAGGTCTAGTAATGACTGTCAAATAGATGTCAAGTCTTTGAACTCCGACCTTTGTGACTGGCTACAAGAATGAAAGATCCAGGAAATTCGGGAATCTTGATGATAACTCCATTAGGACTTCACCTTCAGTTTTTTTTCTTCTAGAGAAATTGATTTCTTGACACGGGGTCTAGGGTAATTTAAGAAATGGAACCATTTGTCAATTGAATTAAGTACAAATGAATAATCGAACGAAGTCTATTTGAACTGTTGATCTCATACAAGTGCATCAAATTTTCTATGAGCGCTTTGGGCTATTAAGATTATTTAATAGCTGTTCGTTGCTTTGTAGTACTGTTAATTTCAAATGCTTCTTTGTGTATGCTTCGTCTGTGTTTTCGTGACTTATGATTCGTGCTTTTATATAAATGAATTGCTCCAGTCCTCTAATGAGTCTCGATGACTTTTTCACCCTACACCAATAGATGGACATTTTCTATCACAATATATATTTTGAAGACTATAATTTCCGAACCTTTTAACGTAATTTGTAATATCTCAAATAATAATGTAATGATGATTGATATTTCTGCCTAATTAGTTCTATTCTGTTCTCTAATTAATAGCACAGGCCTGCACACACCATGCAATACATTTTATAATAAAAAAACCGTTTTAAATCTGCCAATATGTTTCATATTTTCGATGTTTTGCAACATATTACAAATTTTGAAAATTGCATTTCACAAAAACTTCAGAAGTGATGGAAAAAAACTAATGTCATATTCAGATTCAGCGTGAAAAAATACATAGGAATCAATAATCAAAAATTAAAAAACATGACATCACCCGAAAAATGCAGGCCTGTGTAGTTAATCTAAAGTTTCCATTAATGCAATATTTTTAATCTGACACTTTGGCTCAAATATGTAAAGACCTCTTGGTGTTTCAGTCCGTGAATCTGCTACATAAAATTGATCATTAAGGTTAGTGTAATTGTAAATATTGCCGTCAACTTTAAGATATTATTCTTCAGCTTTATTAAGCTTTTGTGGACAAGCCGATCTCACCAAGCATATGCTTTTGAATTAGATGCGAGGCGAAAGTGAATTCTAGAAATTAAACAATTCCATTTTAATCTTGATTCGACTTGGCTGAGAAAATGAGGCTGTTAATATAATGGCTAATGAAAATCTGAATGCATCATTTTGTATAAAACTCTGATTATGAATAATCTGCAATTATTAGGCTGATGGTACAACAATCTTCAAAAATCCACTAACATTTCACCATATGAAATTTGGAAACAAAAACAAATTAGTAGTTGCAATTGACTTTAAACATCGAGTGGTTTATTTTTTAAGGGAGGGGAATTCTGAGAAATATAAAATCGCTTTTATCTTCTTTATTATCTTTAAGTACAGTTACAAGAATTGCATTAGACATACATCTTGAGGATGAGTAATTTTTTTTTTAATATCTGGAGAGAATCACATTGTTTTTTGCAAAAGGGTAGAGATACACGAAAATCAAAAATTTAGACAAAATGAATTCAATATCAGGATATAAATAATTAACAGGAAAGGGGTTGTCTTAATACGAAGTTAAAAAGAGCTAAAAAAATTGCAGTGAATTTTTCATCACGTTTTAAAAATTGAAACGTAGAAACCGATGCGATTAAATATATAAAAGCACCATTAAGTCTGGTGAATTAAGAACGAAAAGTAAAATCTATAACTATTAACTTGAAAAGCAATTAACGCTTGTTTTAAATATCTCTAGTAATAAAAAAGATGAACATGTGGATATGCTTTCAACATTCTGTAGACTAGATCGTTTGATAATAATAATTCTCAAAATTCAGGAAGTGATTTTTGAGTAAAACTACCCAAATTCAGTCATATTTATTTTGGAGAATAAAAATATATATTTCAAAGGGATTTTTACACATTTTTATTTTAATTAATTAAAAATAGAGCAAAATTTTCGAATCCTTTGAAGTATATATTTTCTATATTACACATTTTCTCTCTTTGACTTCTGATGCTATTGTTTCATAAAATTGAACTTTAGAAATCTTAGATTTCAAACTTTTATCTTCCCAATAATATGAATTTATTTGCCAACCTCTTGACTGTGAATAACTGAAACGGTATCCCTACCAGTTTCAACATAACCAAGAACTGAAACCTCCTGACCTTTCCAGACTACCAAATTTCTACATTTAGGCTACTGTCTGCTGTAAAGTGCTGCTATATGCAGTCCTGTGTGTTCGTTTTCAATGTACATATTTGTCGCCTTAGTGCTGTTCTGTCTTCAACCAATGAACAGTTTATTGTGTATATTTCACACCATGACCCACTATACAGAAGCGAAACCGACAGACTGGAAATCCGTAACAATAATATAATATGGTGCAATGAGGCTAATTTGAAGCTCGTACAATCAAAACTCAAATGAATCTAAAATTTTTAATTAAAAAGGATTAGCCTCATACATTCATTAAAGAATAGTTCATCTCTAGTTTTTGATGTTTAATTAGTACTTTAATGAATTAAGAATTTAAAAAACTTGGCCCTTTCCTGAAAATATTGCAGTACAAAAATGATGTATACATGAATTTACACGTTCAAGAACTTATTTTTCAATGATATTACTTCATTCTTTTATTTTATTTCTTTTCTATTATCAGTTGTAAATATATTTTAGGCGTATTTCACATCATTTTTTTTCTTATTCAAATGAAACAAATTATTTTCATTATTTCTGTTGATATTTCATCCTTTTTTATTTTAAAATCAATTACTGAATGCCAAGGTATAAAGATTCAACTTATTTTTCTATGTTGAGTAAGTTTCTGTATTCTTTTAATGAATTTCAGAGTGTTTCTAATAATTTTTTTAAATATTTTTTTTCATTTTTGTAATTAAGGATTTATTTTTTAATCAATCAACAATAATAAAAAATTATAGTTTTGATCTATCCTGCATTAAAATTGTAGTCAGAAAATTAAAAAAATTCGTAGTGTAATGAACAGAACTATGTAAGGCTTTTAAAATGGTATGACTTGTTAAAATTGGAATTTAAGAAAATGTTCTAATGAACCCTAGAATTTAATAATTAAAAAGTGACGTTTTAATTAAAAATGAAATGATTGTCTGTAACTTCAACTGAAAAAGATTCATTTATTTTTAAAATTATTATTTTCATGCCCATATATTTTACAACTTTTTGAATATAAAAATTGTACAATAAAATTACAAAATAAAGGATATGAATAACTTCCATCGTGTTTAATATTTCTTGCAAAATGAAAACTCTTTTATTGCATCTTTAATTGAATA
>JAPMOQ010055483.1:90073-113804 GCA_026543055.1 Argiope trifasciata | reverse complement strand
ATTATACATATTCAGCATAACATATATGCATCGAATTATTATATTTCACTGGCAAAAAAAATTCATCAAGATTGTGGTGATGATAATTATTTTAAAATTATAAGTTGTAGTACTTTCACGCATTGTTTCTGTTTACTTTGGTGAGAAAATTGGAAGTTACTAACTGATTTTGATAAAATAATTTTTAACTTTTTACTTTTTTAACGACTTATCTCTTCATATAAGTCACCCAGAGAGGAACTCTTCCATAAAGAGGAATTCTTTTGGAGTCTGGCCAACTTCTGATTTCTCGTCTGGAATTTCTTTTATGTATGCGAATAATAATTGCTCCCGTGAATAATAATTAGTTTTTATTATGCAAGTTTACTTTTAGGACATGCAAAAGCTTATAAACACGCATATGGATAGCAATGAGTTATTTTTCTTCTTTTTTATGTATCTTTATTTTCCTTTAGGTATTTATTTTTATGTATTTATTATATTCTTTTTGGTATTTATTTTTATGTATTTATTATGTTCCTTTTGATACTTTTTTTATGTATTTATTATTTTATTTTTGACAATGTATTTTTTTATATTAGTACATTCCCGTTTGTTTCAGCATAATTTTATTATTATTTTTACTTTGAGTGCTCCTGAACATCATAGAGTTAGTTACAAGACAGTGAAAACTTTGCATTCCATTTATATTTTATGCCGGATTGCAACAAATGTGAATGAGCTGAGGTCTATTAATATTTACTTTCAGCATCTTTTTTTTATTTTGTCTTTGACATTACACTCAGCGTTATCAAAATCAAATTTTATTGTTCTGAAATAGAGAGATCGATTATTTTCACTTTATTTAATAACTCTATAAGGATTTTATTGCCTAGAGCACTTTCTGTATAAATTTGTTTATTTTTATTGTTTTATCATATCTACTTCTCGGTATTTATGTTTGGCAAAATTCTTTATTTTATGAATTTCGTTTTTTTTTTTACCAAGACTGAATTATTTACGATTTTTTCTGTTAATGGATCACTGTTTATTTCTAAAAAATTCTGGTAACTATTTGATTTGAGAGTTTTTGAATATTATGAATAAAAAAATTCACACTGCAAAAATCAAACAATGTTTCTAATGTTTATATATTATTATTTTTTATATTATTAAATTATTATATTATTAAATATTATAATTTTTTAAAAATTACTTAAGCGCTTTGTTAAGGGACATGGTATTTATTACTACAACTTTCGTTACTTAATCTGTGACAATCATATTTGATATATAGTACACAAAATAAAAAACAATATAGAAAGACACTTTTCCAGAGTTATACTAAGTACATAAGAAGGAGTTTTCCAAAATTATTAAAAACGCAATCTATATTTGCTAAGTTTCGCGATCTTTCATTTCTTGGCGATTAGAGAAAATATCTATAAACATTATTTTATTTTCTGTTATATTTCCAACATATTCGCTAAAAAAATTATTATTTCTACTTTTGCCGCCTTTTTAATTGCACCTTATTAGGAACGACCTTCAACATTGATACCAACTCAACTGGTGTCAAAGTTATTTTTCAAAAATAGACAGCATTTAAAAACCTCTACATGTAGAATTTCTACCATCTTTTCATCACAGATGAATCCTCCTAATGAGAAGCTAAAAATATCCGTCTCCTCACATGTAGCCATAATTTTTTCTCTATGAGATTGGAGACACGTCCTTTTAGCAAGCAGTCCACTGTATTTAATGTGAGATTAGGTGTAATTGTCCATCTTGGGGGAAAATGGCTCTTTTATACTATCGGGCATTTTTACCAGCTTGAGGTGTATGAGTTGAAAAGTCGATAATTTTGCGAATGTGTGATTTTTTATTTCATATCCTTAATGTTTGAATAGTTTACTTTATAAAATAGTTAGAATTTTGTTTTTATGTCCATGTTTTGGGAAAATACATTGAATTTTATACTTGCATTTATACATGTTTTAATGCTACTTTACGTCTTAAAATACTATTTTCTCACGTTCTAATTTCGGATAGAATTTTCTGACGAAAAATTTCATATATTAAAATCTAATGCATATTTTGTTCAAATTTGGTAGATTACTTATTTAATATTAGATATTATATTTCTTAAGGTATATGCATTTTTTTAATAAATCATTTGATCAATCCCTAAATTAGAAAATTTACGATTTTCTATATAGCGAAATAAAGAAAAAAGTTTTTTTTTTTCTTCAATTTTTTTTGTAAACTTTTAGTCCTTAAATGGCATATTTTAGCTTCAAAAAACAATTTTCATCCTTTATTATACAATTATTTTTTAACGTTTTTCAAAAATTCATCTCGAACGTTGCTATAACCTTAAATTCTGATTTCGTTGACATTACTATCTCAATTAAAGTAAATCGTCACTTGAAATTATTTTAAGGCGACACGGTACCATCTAAATTTTATTAAATCTTAATATTTGAAATTAGATTGTAAGTGTATCTTATCTTAAATAGCAATCTAGAACTTCCTGCAAAAATTTTGAATTAGTTCAACAGTTTTTGAAAAATTTAATTTTTTTTTAAAAAAAGGAAGTTTTTTAAAACCCTAAAACTTTTTTAAATATTAAAATTTTTTCACAAAATTTTTTCCAGGTAGTTAGTTATGTATTACATAAAAGTTACTATGGAATTTATCCTCCTGATAATAATTATTTAATTACAAATATTTTCATTGTTAAACAAAGAAAAAAACTGAAAAAAAACACATATTTTGAGTTTGAACTCTTAAAAAAAATAACTAGGCCTCTTAGAGCAAATTCCATAGTAAGTTTTATAAAACTTGTATTTAGGAACATTCACAAAAAATTTCACATATCAACATCATTTTTTAAAAAAGCCTTAGGCTTTCGAAGAATAGCACGTAAACAAAATTACATCAGGGAGAAAAACGAATTAAAAGATTTCAAATTGCAATAACTTGATGTGAAATTCATAGAACAGCCTGAAACTTCTACAAAATGTATATTTATTTATTCTTATCTGCATTATGTAGACATATTTAGAAAAGTCGTCTTTATCAAATGAGACAATAAAAAAAATTTCGATATTTTTATGATTTTTCATCAGAATGTGTTGCCTTAATCGTTTTAGTTTTAGAATCTTAGAAGTAATATTTGTAATTTGAGCAAAAAGAATGTAATGATTTCATCAAATTATAAGTTATCTCTTCAATTATGTTCATAATTAGCGCTGATCTTCTAAACTGGACATAAAGAAACAGCAAGACATCTCTTTCAAAAAATTGGAAGAGGTGTCCCCAAAACTTTCTTGCTTTTTTTGCAATTAAGATCTTATCCTCCCCTTCCCAGCATAAAATCTTAGACTTAGAGCAAGGTCACAAAAGTTTTGCATGGCCTTGGAGAATAACAGTTATGAATTGTGGATCTCATATTTTTATTGAATTCGTTGTGGGAATATTTATTTTTAAAACTTATTTGTCGACCTAATGAAACCAAAATAATATTAATAATATGCAATTATATTTTATCACACTATTCTAACATGCACTGTATTTGGTAATAATGTACATAATAATTCAAAAAAGTGCTGTTTACATCGAAGAAAAACTATTTTTAAAAATAAGTGACCATAGATATATTTTTAATCACGATTTTGAAAAATCATAAAAAATACTCGACATTTATTATTAAAATACATTTATTATGATCGATAATATTTTAAGTATACCATAATAAAAAAAAGCTTCAAGGCTGTATGAAAAATCTCCAATCATAAATCAATGTAGAAAGTGACGTTCACAATTTAAAATCATGTCTAACGTTTCTTTTTTTTTTTTTTTTTTTTTTTTTTTTTGTAATTTGCTACGAGCGAACTTAGAATTTTCTAAGCATTTTGATCATCGATTTTATTATAAATAATTTAATATTTTGTTGCCGTCATCGAAAACAAAATCCATAGATCGATCCTTTATAAATTCACTACCTCTTTTCCCTTTAAGATACAAACTGAGGCGATAAGCAGTCTTGTTAAAACGTCTTCACAGATGAAATTGAGAAAAATAAAATCATTGCCAGAACAACATTCTTTCTCAAATATGAGTATTGTTACTAACTTGTAATGCTGTTTTCCAGCAAGGTTAGTTCTATCACCAAAAATACCGATTTACAACCGTCTATACTGGATGCAGCTCAGGTGCCGAGACAGTAACCCCAGGTCTTCGCGACCTTGGTGATGAAATAGATAATGCTGGAAACTTCGAAAATTTTAGCAACTGAGCCTGTAAAAATCGATATATACCTAATTGGTCCAAAATCTTCTCGGTCTGCTTTCTGGGAACTATAAAAGCCCAGCAGTCTCAAGTTACAATGAATCGTAGTCGGTGTCGTACACAATTAAGTGGTCTAATGTCAAAAGGATAACGAAGTAACGGTGGAATATTCCAGCATTGTGTTATAACATCTGTAGTTAAGTAATAACAGATGTAAGCATAACATCTGTTATTGCTTAACTAAGCAATGTGCTGAGTTCTGTTGTTTATTGTGGAAGCAGCATCTAGTCCTGTTAGGAGTAGCCAGTCATGTAGTAGTGTGTCTGCAGCTGTATACAGCTAAAGCTAGGTGACAGTGGAGAATTACAGCCATTTGGAGAGACCATAGTGAGAAAAATCTCCAAAATAACTACATTTATTCCCTCTGCTGCTGAATTCTGTCTGGCCGCTTTGTGTGCTGTGGCTGTTATTGCTAGCGATTACGACTTGTGGAATACTGCTGGTTGTAGTGCACTAACAGTGTTTTTGTCCTAGTTCTATATATATGCCACCTGTATATTCATGTCCTTTGTATTAAAAAACATCACCGTTATTTTTTAATAAATGACTCTTTATTTTATTTCTGCATCAACCATCAAATCAAAAGAACCTTGGCAGAGAAAGTAGAGTCAGTAACGGTACAAATCATGACTATAATAAAATAAGCATGTTACGTAAAGATTAAACAAAATAATTTGTCTTTAGCTTTTAAAGATGGAGACAAATCACATGATGAAATAAATATTTTATTAAAAAATGCATTGTGAATTATGAATTTTAAAGCAACATTTTAACCCATTGTTAGAAATTAGGCAAAAAAAAAAAAAGGAAGAAAGAGAAATCAAACATCAAAGAAAATTTGATCTAAGCCCAACAAATATCTCAGAAAATGTGTTAAATAAAGCAAAAAGATAATTGTTGCGATGTGTACATTCCCTATTCTTAATTAACTCGAAAAGAATTAAAAACACAAAAAATTGTTCTTTATAATTTCTTAATCATCAAATCAATTTGAATTAAATAGAACTCAATACTTTGGGAATTAATTCCAAACTAAGATTAGAAAATAATTGCTCTAAGTAATATCTCATTGAATTTCAATGTTATTACTTTTAATATTCATCCAAGAAAAATTAAATTAATGTGAATCACAAATTTATTACTAGTCGATTTCGGTTTCAATAGACTTCTAATGCACAAGGATAATTAAGAAATTTGAAATCATTTATTTACGAATACCTAACACAAAAGGCCAATGAAAAATTAGATTAATACAAATAACTAATTTATATCTTTTCAAATCATTCTATTGTTTCCATTCATTTTTCAATCATTGTCTTAAACAAAAGTCTTTTTAACCGCTCATAGGATCAAATTACGAACAAATTGTTTCTTAGTAATTTCGATGACAGGCTAGCATAGAATATTAATATAGTATTTAAATGATAATAGTTACTTGTTTGCTGCTACATATAAATGTCATTGAATTTATGATACAGAAAATTAATTATATTAGATAATTTACTATTGAGAATCACTATTTTATTATTAGTAAGATTTCAATTTAATAAAATAAGTTGTTTATTAAAGGTTTAACGAACTTCCTCTAGATTGGATTTGCAATCCAGTACATTCAGTTATTTTCAATAGTTTTAGCAATTTATTAAGGTATAAGAAATCTATCTTTTTCAAGGTCTCTATCTGGAATTAATTCAGTAACAGAATTTCATGACAAAAAAAAAAAAGGTTTAAAAAGGAAAACAAAAAAAACACATTTATATGAATTTTCAATGAAAGTCATATGTTTGCACACACAAACTGTTATTTTCTAATTTCCGAGATAATAAAACAATTTCATAATGGAATAATCATAGAACAAGAGTTAAATCCTTCAATGTTTTCCACTTAATTATGAATAACGTAATATTTCTCCACTGGGGAAAGGGAAGATACTTTCGCTACAACTGTTATAAAGGCTAAGGAAGTTTTTTATAACATATAACAGAATTTATATTATTTCCTTTCCTACATTAAAAAATTACATTCCCTGAAAATAGCAGCTATGATATCATAGTTCTATGTCAACCTTTTAAAAAAGCATCTGCTATCACAGAAGCATACATAATAACAATGCAATACTGGTAAAAGCAAATTAAAAAATATGTGATATTAAAAGATGAAATTGAGAATTGCCATTTATACTTAATTCATTGCCTACGTGATTACGGGCTTCAAAACTCCCTAACCGAAACAAGATCATGTTCTCACATGAAATTTTATATATATATATATCAGTATATCATTTAAATTATTTCAGTTACTTGTTTGGCGTTACATAAAATTTCATTGAATGTTTGATGCAGAGAACTAATTATATTGGACAATTTGCTAATGAGAATCCCTGTCTTATTGTTAGTAGGATTTCAGCTTCGGAAAATAACTGATAAAAGTTTGATCATTAAAGATTCAGGTAACTTCCTGTTAATTGTATTTGTGTTCCAGTAAATTATTTCAAATAGTTGCAGTAAATAATTAAAATTAAAGAAATTCAGCTGTCTAGAACAGATTTAATATGAGAATTTTACGACTATTCTTTATTCATTTCTTATTTCGATGCTCTTTATCCGTATTACTCAAACGATCATGTTTAACGAAAAAAAGGCGACAATATATAGTTGTTTATGTGATTTCATTATTTTTTAATTTTTTGATTTAGTTAATTATTATATTTATATGTCTATTTTTTTGTAAACAACCATATCTGATGTTGATGTAAAACTGGTGTAAGCAGGCGTCTCGCTCGCTCTCCGTTAGCGGCAAAAAGTTTTATCACGTGCGCTCGTTGGCAGCAGTATAATTCTATTTTTTAAATATAAAATATATAAAAAAAGAATTCGATGGTTTACGTTGTTCGCTCTAGTTAACAGTATTTTAAATATATTATGTGTTATCTTGTTAGAGGCATTCTTTAGTATTATATTCTGTGTTTCTTTTTACCTATGTGATCGTCTTCATGTTTTGTATATATATATGTGCATGTCTGTGTGAAAAATAAACAAGAAATTAAAAGAAGAATATTTCCTTGGAGTGAATACACACACACAGCTCTATACCATATACGTGTAAACAATAGTTAATAATATTTATTTGCAACATTTAAAGCGTTCTTTAATAACAAATGCACAAACGCAGACAAAGAATATTAATTATATTAAATCATTTACTGATGAGACTCATTATCTTATTGTTAGTAGGATATAAGTTACAGAAAATAACTGATATAAGCTGCTCCTCAAAGGTTCAACTAACTTACTAAAGGTATTTGCATTCTTGTAAATTTATCTTAAATAGTTTCAGCAATTTATTAAGATTTGAGAAATTTGTCTATCTAGAACAGATTCAATATCAGAATTTCACGGGAGAAAAAAAAAGACAGAAAATAAAAAGAAAATAAAAAAAAATGTTCATATTTCATCGACTCAGCGTCACTTTTTTACAGTGCGAAACTTTTTAACAGTTTATTATTAATCGAATTAAGGCACAGATCTACGCCTCAACGATTAATGCATTAAAAAGTAAAAAAAAGTTCTTCATTCGTATTCGTATCACTCAAACGATCATGCTTAACGGAGAAAAAGGCGACGATTTCTTTAATCATATTAATTCTTAACATTTAAAGCGTTCGTTAATAACAAATGCATAAACGCAGACGATTCTTTTAATGAAAAACCGAATTACTAAATTTTCCTTCCGAATTTTTCTTCGCTATTAAATGAAATTAAAAGATGGAAATGTGCTCTTGCTTAGCAGTGAGTTATTGCAATTAACGAATCTCCTTTTTTTAATACAAGGAAATGATTCTTTAATGCCGAGTAACAAACTCGGAATTCAATTATCAGTTCTTCAATCCCAAAACAATCTTTGAGAGAGAGACAGAAAAAAAATCAGTTCCATTAATTTATAATCTATTTTCATTTGAATGAATACTTACTTTACTTGATGGCGGGTATAAAATTGAACAACATCTTTCAATTATGTTTTTCTTGCCTCTAGGAATAAAAAGGAAGTTCTATCTAGGCTTATGCATATGCTCTTTTCATTTTTGTCGAAGGCAATAAATCTTTAATGTGTGTCGCTCCGGCTTAATAATTTATATTCGAAATGAATAAATTATTTGATTGTTTTAAGTGAGTTATTTCAATCAAGAGCAACAAATTGTTTATCGGGATTTAATCAGGCACTCAAAAAAGAGGGGGGATTTAAGTCATTTCAGTTCAGAAGCGGATTATTTGGCTCCAAAAAGCTTTCACTTTCGGAATTATTAAAAATGTAAGATGAAATAATCATTTTTACATCTTCTGATATAATTATTAAGTCAAAAGCGTCGAATTAAGGCGAATAACAAGCACGGGTGCCTGGGACATAAGTAAGTTAATTTTAAACAAGTTAAATACAAATTTTATGATTAAATTTGAATTCGTTGAAAACAAGAACAAATTATTAATTACGATCAAAATGGCTTTTAAAAAGACAGTTCAAAATAATGGAATTAAGTTTAATCAACTTTTAATAGCTTAGTTATTTAATATGTATTGCTAGTGAAAATGTCATGTGTCCGGACTGAATAAATTAAGCATTAATATTAGATTAACAACTGTTTTAAATTTTCTTTTCACAAAATTGATAATTTAATTTTTGTTTCATATTGTCTTATGATTATTTTCCTTTGGTTTTTTTAAAACTCTATATTATCGTTAGATATATTTTCATATTCAACTTAATTTAAGTTAAGATTGCGTTTGGCGATTAGATGAATCGTCAGAAATGTTAACCTTTTTTTGTTTTTATTGTGCTATCTCAATAAAAATGAATGTTTGTGTGCTAGCGCTCCACAGGAAAGTTCGTTTGATTTTCAGCTACCAAATTTGGCACATTATATACTTAATACGGGTAAGTTTCTATGATTTTTTGAAATTCTCGTCAAGATTTTAATTAATTTTAATTCAACTGTAGCATTTTTCGGCAAGAATTTTTGGAAATATTGTTACACAAAAATAAATTTTATGTTGCCTCAAAATTTAAAAATTCATTTAATCGTAAAAATTTTATAGATGTTCAAAATTTTTCAGAACTTTTTGCAAGATTTTAAAAAGCATTGCTTAATTTGCACAATGAATTGCATTGTGGGCTCTAAAATTCAAACCATTTTCGTTGTTTCATCAAATATTTGCTCGTATGATTTTTTTTCTTATTGTTGAAAACTAATTTAAAAGAATCCTGTTAATTACTAGTGAAGTTTAGAAGACAAATAAAAAGTTACAATACCGAGACATATAGCGTACAATACCTCATATATGATTTTAATAGAGCTGTGACGTCATGGAATTAGCATCTGTTAGAGAGATGCAGTCATCAAGAAAAAAATAAGCACTTCTGTTACTTCTAATTTATTATCACATCTTCAAAAATTTTGTATCGATGAAAATGAAGTCAAAGAACAGGTTTGTTCCGAACAACAAATTGATTAACTAATTTAATTAACATAATTAATAAACGACTCTCACAAAATTTTTCGTGCACGGCTTTAAATTTTTTTATTGAATCAGTTTTTAAAAATAACTTCTCAATAAAATTGGATGGGATTTTGAGGATTATTTTGAAAGTTATAGGTTTTTGAAAAATGGTGCTTCCGACGTTAAATGAATCGTATTATCTTTCTTTGTCACCATGGAAACAATTATCTGTATATTACTTAAAGAAAATTATCATATTTTGTTAAATAACAAAATAATTGTATAAAATTAAAAGATTTAATATTTTTGATGAAAATAAGAATAAACAAATTGACGTATAATAACATTTTTACGTGAGAGCAAACTTGACACGCTAAATTACAGGAATTCAAAAATTGTACATGCATGCCAAAGTGCAAACCGACAGATGGCCGATTCTTTAACAAATATGATACAATATTTGCTGAGTATATACATTTTAGACATTAAATCAGTATTCTAAACTTAATTTAGCTAGGTATTTTTGATTTGAACTTGTCGAGTTCATTTTCACTCGAACGGGAAGACACAAATTTCCAATGAATGGATTTGATAAATATTTGAAATTTTGTTCTTGAGTCCGTATACTAAATTCATTCGTCTAGTTGAATGCAGATATGAGTTAACGTGATCAAAGGCAGATATAATGTGAAAATGGGGTTTTAGGATTCATATGAACTGAAACATGGAGATTGGTTAAAAGAGGTGTTAAGAATTGTAAGACTTAAAATCTTCGTATATGGAAAATAGAAATACTAAAGAATCTATTAATAATAGTTTATATACTAAAGATTCAATTCAAATTCTGGAAGGAAAATATTCCGATGTTTTAGTTTTATGATGATGTCAATGATATTTATAATTGAATAAGAGATTTAATGAATTTTTTTTTCAGATTGTTAGTTATCTTTTCAGTTAGTTAGTTTTAGTCATCTTATCAGTTTATGTTTTAATTTAACATTTTCTAATGAATGCCGATCTGGTAAATTCAACATGAAGAAAATGCAAGAAGTCTTTTATTATGTTATAATTATAAAAAGTGATCACAATTTCTTTCTTGTTGTTCTATAACATTCAAGAAAAGGTCTAAGAAAAAGATGGAGTAAAATGTAACTTGTAAAATTCTTTGTATTTCTTATTCATATTAGGTTAGTTTGTAAAAATACTAACCCCATATTTCAAGACAAAAAAAAATTTAAAGAAAAGAATTTTTGTAAAATATATCTATAAGCTATTTTATATAAAAAAAAATTGTATTACTTTTTATTAGATATTTGGATTGCATAACTTAAAATAGTCGACATCTTGCAAACTTGATTTTCTTTAGACCCAAGAATTTAACGTAGTATACATCTTTAGAACTTGCTTTCATTTTGACCAAAAATGTTAATATGATCTGAACCCTTGCATTTACTTTTTTTAGTCCAAAAACTTAAAATGGTCTATATCTTTCAGAAATATTATTCATACAAATTTTATCATTCTATATGCATAGATTTTTATTCCAACACATCATTTCAAATCTCAAATAATAATCTGATTATTAGCCGCATATTGTAATGAATTTCCTCCGTCTTCACAATAAATAGTATAATTGTTATGTAGAATTTGTGGAATCATATGTAATATTTGTAAGAAATTTGTAACTATTATATATAGTTTTATACGGCCAGTTTAAAAATTCATTAAACTGATACACACCTTGAAAGTGTGAGAGTTTAATGCCTGTGAATGTAAAGTATGTGTGCAATATAAGTATTAGTACTTTGTTTTTAGTGTTTAATACCAACATATTTAATATCGACATAAATCGTCTTCACCACTGAAATATGAAATTATTTAATTGTTTATAATGTGAAAAAAGAAAAATAAAGAAATTATTATAGATGTACAGAGATCTGGAATATTACTGCCTTCTTTGATATAGTTATACACTTCTTCAACATAACATCTTTCCTTCGAAAATCTGGTTGGCTTGATTGACATCTGATATCTGATTCAAAGACACTTATTACAAGCTGCCTTTTAGAAAATCTAGTCTTTTTAAATAATAAAAAAAATGAATTAAAATTATAGGCAAGGTATGTTTAGGTATCTTTGAGAGTGACTCAAAATGTTCGATTCTTGTGTAGAATACGTCAGTGAACCATAAACTTCAATATAAACCTGCTTTAAAACGAAGCAAATATTGCTGTAAAGTATTGCAAAAAAAGCGAGCTGTGAATGTGAAGTATAATTAAAACATATGATTAGTACATTGTAGATAGTGTTTAGGGTTTCAAAGAAAGACGGTTGAGATTTCACAATCAATTTCAATTCTGTAAGAATATCTGTTACAAATATGTATTTACCTCTTACAGAATTTTCTACAGCATACACGACGCTGCATGCAATTAATAGCACGTAAAACAGAAGATTATGACCATAAATCTTTTTCAAAGTGCTGGATTCCATGCAGTTTGCAGAAATTCGCAATGATCTGTTTATCATTTCTAAAATATCCTTCTTTCTTTTTAATAATAGAATTCGAAAAATATCAAGAAGCATTGTGTGGATTATAATGGTGGTATCTTCTTTTTCATAGCTGAGGGTCGTCATGGAAACCACTTTAATAATAAAATGAAAAATTGTAATGACATTGAAAGCATATTCTACGCTTTTCCAAATAATTCCATAAATATATTTCCTTTCTATTGTATCTTCAATGGGCATATTAATTCCATTCACTCTAAATAGCATGATTAAAATCTGAGAAACAATTTTTAAAGATTTTTTGGAATTCCGTTGAAATAAATACATTTTTTTTTGTCAGCTACTTTTCATACAATGGAAATATATAGGTTTTCATTAATGATAAAAAGCTCATTCACTCAATAAAAATAAGTTCCCATACTATTTTTATCTGTTTTTTAAATGTTTATAAGTTTAAAATATCTTTTCATTAAATTTATACAGTGATATTTGCAATAATATCAAAACTTAAAGTCCACAAGTCACATTTTATCTTCTGAAGGTAAAATCCAAACTCACATTGCAGTTTCCTGAGTTCTAATTGACAACGATGTGGAAGGGTGAGTCCTCGCAAAATTTAAATCTAAAAATGGATAGACATTGATTTTCCTTTAAAGAATTTTTTTTTAAATTTTCTAAGTGAAACTCGAGCTTATTTGGCTATTTTAAAAAATCTGAAATAGGAAACACAGCAAAATTTCACATTTATCCACATTGTCTCCTAATGCATTTCAACTAATAAATGACAACAAAAGATAATGCAATTTTAAGCGTACCAAATCTAGCTTTCCTAATTTTTTTAAATGATTTGTTTATTAAATTGGTTGGCTTTGATGCAATTGCTAAATGAAATGAGGTGCAGTCGAGATACAAAAATAAGTTTTTATAGATTTTTATCATTTTTGTTGTACCAAAACAATAGATTGAATCAGTAATAACCTGATTGGTCATAAAATAAATGAATGATTAGGTATGCAAGAAATTTTATATTTGAAATGTATGCTTGCACTCAATCTAATTTTCATCTGAAAAATATAATATTTTATGGATGAATTCAAAGTTAGTTTGTAAAAAAAAAACCAATAAATTAAAATATTGTCTGAATATTTTGTTTTCTTCCATTTAAATTTTTTTGAATCTCTCTCATTTGGTGAGTGGTACGATCTATTTATTCGAAATGTTGCTTACTATAAAACAATGAAAATTGCTTTTGTTCTTAAATTTAGATCTATTTAAATGCGAATCATTTTGATTATTGATAAGTTATCATGTTCATGTAATAAGGATTTCAATAAATGTTTAATGTTAGAAAACTTTTACGCCGTTACACGCAAATACCTGCTGTTTACACAAAAATAACTGAATTATAACAAAGGATTTTGTTCCACACACACAGCTGTAAAATAAAGGTAGCTGAAATAGAGAATTCAGGAATCCATGTTTTTATTTGCAATAAATAAAAATAACAATTAAGAAGATCTTTGATGAAAAGGCTTAAAGTATATGAATTACTAAAATGTTCATGATACTGCTGTGATGACTTTAGTTATCGTTCTCACTCTTCCTTAGAAGGGTACCTGGAGTATGTGGATGATAAATCGTCGTGTAAATTAGCAGATTTTCGATATTTCTTGGGCTACAGCAATGGTGTCGGATTAAGTTACCTTGAACTATTATCAAACTATTCGCCATGATGACTCAAATTTCTATTTTTGGAATTCATAATACAAATAGTACATTTCATAGTACAATAAAAAATGATATTTGCACTACCTTAGCGAATTTTTTTAAATTTGTTTAAGAGCATTTTTTGACGATTAATTGGTAGAATGCATTAATTTATAAATTGCTAGAAAATTGAATATATATTTTGAAAAACTTTTTCCCAATTGAATGAAACAAAAATGTGATACAGAAATAAAATTATAATCGTATGATCACATAACAAGCTTTATTTCCTTAATTTGTCAAGTAGAGTTATCGGTTTCACATGCATAGAGAGGTATATATATTATACATAGATCCATATCTCCAATGTTAAACTTGTGTAAGAAATCTGATCTCTTTTGCTAATTTATGTTTTGTAGCTACCGTATTAGCTTGCAGCCGAACAGTTAATATTTCTTTAAATGGATCTCGCTTAAGCTGTGATGAAAATCTACAAATTAAGTACAAATACAAAATTTTACTCCTTTTCAGACATAATCACAGAAACGTATTTTTTAAACTCAATGAAGTTTGAAACAGGGAAATTTGTTAAAACATCGATATTTTAACGATTTTTTTTAAGATTACAACTCCCAATTTTCTCAACGATTAACAATCTTTACACTTCTTTTACGAGAAAAAAAATTATGTTGAACAAATTCCAGATTAGCATGTGGGATTCATAATTTTGATGGATTAGTTATTGTATTATGAAGTTTGCTGGTGTAATATGTAATACTTAGCCAGGAGTAATGTATTCTAAGATTTTCAATTAAATACTTAGGTTCCTAGTTATTTTTATAAATTCTCAGCCAAATATATTTTTATTCGATATTCACGTAACTCATATTATTATAGAGACCTTACCTTACGATTATTTGTTCTTTGCACGACATATCTCTGATTCGCAATCAGTTGTCATAGAATTATATGGAAAATTTCACATTTTATAATTGTTCCATAACATTACGCTTTTTTGAAACACATGATGAACATCACACTTTACTCCGTTTAATTTCAATAAGAGTTAATTTAATTATTCAATTTGAGTACTTGTCAAAACGACGGCAATCACTGATTAAAGTGCTCTTGCAGGATAAATTCTACTTTCGTTTTATGAGAAATTGATTGCTGAAAAATATAATTATATATATTTTTAAATCATTAAAAATAGAAACTGAATTTATAGATTAAAACATTGTTATCAATGAAAAAAAGTCTTTTTTAAGAGTATTTAAAAAACAGTTTTAAGCTGTAATATTTTCAAGAGTTATCGCTGAAAAATTTCAAATGTTAGCGTAATTTTATTTAATTAAACCTTTAAAAGAATTTCTTCTAGGTATACTTTTTAATTCTCCGAAGTAAATATGTACATGCCAAGAGCTTTATCTCTCGATCATACGGTCTGGTGTAAAGGGCACTAACACACACACACACATTGAGCTTTATTATAAGTATAGATGTGTAACCAATTAAGGATTATCAACTAAGCCGAGTTTGGACTTCTGATAAGAAAGTTACTTAAAAAACAGTCATAAGCAGATCTTTTAAAAATTACAAATTAACAAATAAATAAATTTGTAAGAAAACACACACTTTGAGTTATAACATTTCAAAGCAAAATACATGCTTCTGTTACAATGTTAAAAACATTATTGTGCTAACATCAATATAATTAATTTTTATAACATATATAAATACAATATGGTAATATATTAAACGAAACAAAAAAAACCTAACATATTAAACTTTTAATATTCTAGCAACCCTTGACTAATAACAGATTCACTGAGAACTTCGGTTGTGTTTAATTTTAATTAAATTTAGCAAATATAATTTGTTAATCAAAATTTCTTCAACAAAGCATTTTTAAGTACTGATTTGTGACAAATCTGATATCCATTTTCATGATTTTATACTAATTCCCTTTATTTGGGCTTCTACATTCGCACATTCTACATTTTAATTTATGATTTTCTCATGATGTTATGATTTTCTCATTTTTTATGTTCTCATCAAAAATGGCGAAATATAAAGAACCAAGATGTTAAATAGAATATTTCTCCTTCCATTTTCAATAATAAAAAAATCCATCTATTTAAAAATTTGACGAAAGAAAATATAAATATTTTTGAAATTTAGAGCAACAATAAATTTTATTGTTATGAATTGAGCAATAAAAAATATTTCAAAAAATTATCAAAATTTCGGGAAAAAATACAGGACAACTATATTGATATCATTAAAAAGACTTTTCTTTAGATCTGAAAATAGGGTAAAATTCAGTTTTGCACGATAATATTTTCAAAATTTTTATTTTGGAAATACGATAATTTTTAATTAATTAAATTCGGATTGTAATCGCATACAATTCAATCCAAACCACATTGTTTCCATTTTACAAAATATATCTGGGCCAAATTCGGTTGTTTTGGATAAAACAATTTGCTCCATTAAACTCCAACTTATAATTTATTTTTATTATAAGCAGAAATTGAATATTAACTATTAAATTAAACTGATTATTTTATATTATATTTAATAAACTCTATAAATCAATCTATATAGTATTTAAAATAATGGAAAAATCCTATTAGCCAAAAATTATTATTTAATGATATTGGTTGTAGATTCCTTTTAGATTTTATGATATTAGATATTTCATCTTTAAATTTTAACAGATATTAAATACTGCAAAATACTTTTCTTAGATACAATATAACTAATTTTATCTGTATAGAGTCACAGTGAAAGGTGATTAAAAATAAATTACCATTTAATTTTGCAATAGCAATAACTTTTTTCTGAGCATTCGTTCCATAATTTATAGAATAATGTTATATACAATTTTGAAATGTTGACATTCGCTGAAATTGTAGATTATTTCATGAATATTACTTACTTTTGAGTGTTATGCATTAATTAAGTATGAAATAATATGCTATTCGTTTTTATTTCAGCGTTTTTAATTAATGTCTTTAAAAAACCTTTGTAAATTCTTTATTACTCAAATTGAGTCACGGTTGAGACAAATCAGTTTGAGAAATTTTTAAACACATCTTCTTTCCCCAAAAAATGAAAGGAAATCTCAAAATGCTACTAAATCTTTTACAGTCAATTCTTCAAAAAGGGAAAGCTACAAAAAAAACTAATATAAAAGATTGAACAAAAATTGTTTAAAGTAAAGTTTTAATTCCATTCATCACTGGGTAATTTTCTTCATAACGGGAAAAAAGAGGGACGTGCAATGCACTTTTAAAAATTGAAAATAACTATCTTTTGAGAACTATAATACAATGTTCAAAATTGATTAATTTATTACATTTAAAAATATCTAAATTTGTGAAACTCTAGAATAAATGTAAATGAATTATATGAGGAAAAGAGCTCCTTTTTACCAAGATAAATTTTATTATTTTTAAGTCAAAAGCACACGGGAAAAAAAAGAATTATTTTCTGAATGTCTTTACAATGCATCCCTTGAGATATAGTAAAAGACAATTAAGTGAAAATGCAATTATTGGAGTACATTTTTGAAAAAAAGCACTTAAGTTAAAGGATGTAAAAGACGAATGAATGAGCATCTTTAGTATGAAAGGTGCTAAAAATTTAAAAGCTAAAATTTTAAATAAAATTAGGCAGCTTCATTTAGCATTTTCTTTAAAATTTTCTAGAAAGCCTTTCTTTCCTGCGAGTTTCAGCAGTAATAAGATTTTTCAAATACTTTATTACTCATTTACAGATTTCAAGGGCCAGAGAATAGTAAAATAAATGACTGGAATGTGCAAATCACATTAAATTACTCAAGTGTATGAAAATGTTTAGGAAAAAAATTCCTATTGGCAAACTGGAAGACAAAAGTACTTTACTATGAGGTGTTCTCTGGTATGAGAACGGCATTATTAGAAAACATTCAAGAACGTTTAGAGGAGACCACTTCTTTTGGTTTTTAAAAGTATGATTTTAAAGTTCAACATTTTATCCAGTTGTGTTCTTTTCGTCCAGTTAATTTTTAAACATATTTAAAGCAATTCAGATTTTTATTTCTTTCTCAAAACTTGCAGGCTTTCAAAATTTAAAAAATGTCAATAAATATGTATCCCTACAATTTTTCAGTAAAACTTGGATTTGCTTTTTTTTTCCATGGAAGAAAATAATAAACTGAACAATATGTTCAGAAACCATAAATAACATTTTACTTAATAGTAAAATACTTATTATAAAATTATGCAAAAATGAACAATATTCCTCTCTAAAGATTTAACAATACATTCTAAACATACAATTAAATATTTAGCGAATGAAATTATTTCAATCTTAGCACAGCAGTAATAATTTTCAGAATCCAATTTATTTATTTTTTTCAAAAAAAACTATTACATTTAAAGAAACTTTACTATTTAATTCTTAAATTACAAATAGCATTTTACAAATAGCCCAATTATAAATTACTAATAACTATTGTGATCCTCCATCCACCAGATTAAATGAAAGTTCATGAATCAAGACCGAAATTGTTATCAATAATGCGCCATGTTAAGAAATGTTTTCTTGATATCTATTTATATACCTAATACATGCAAAATAATCCAAAATTTACCAAAATTCCACTTCGTCTTGCAACGATATTCGAACATTTTCTGAATGGTTCTAAAATTATCTGAATTGTTCTATATTAACTTTGAAATAATAACGAGGAATCATTTTGACTCGAATTGTCAACCAATTGAAATTTTGCAATTTCTATGAGAGGCAGAATCCCCATTCTTCCAGCTATGTCATCTACAGACCTTGATACAGTTGAGGATCAGATACTAATCATCGTCCACTATCTGCTACCTCCAGTTCAGGAGGTAATTTTCAAGCTCTAAGGAGTCATATTGATTTCCCGTTTGCAATAGACGACGTAGGCTGTATAATATCACATCCTATGTTTCCATCCGACATAAGACGAAGTTTGGCTCTCTTTATCCATCTTGTGAACATTACGTTACTGATATTCTTTCTCCTATGAATATATATAATAGTCTTAAAAAATTTATTTTTATCTGAATTTAGTTCATATTAACACATTAAAGGCAGGAGTCGTAGAACTACGATTTGATACGCGTTACCTAGCATACTTTCGTCAAGATCCTCCGCCTTTAAACTGTTAACTTCGTACTAAAATGTTTTCTTCATTCCTGGTTCATTTCCCACGTTTTATTTCATTAATTCTACTCACGCTTTATAAAATTACTGAAATCAACAAGTTCCCAAACGCCGAGTGAAAAGAAAAAATCCTTAATGCTTACGACATTCTTCAAAAGATGCTTTAAATTCCCTTGCCTAAATCTTCATGTATCACAGAAATCCCTATCAATATCTGATTATAGAATCACCGAAAGGAAAAGGATCTTTTGTTTTTTTGCCACAATGTAGAATGAAGTATTTTTGAAAGATATTCTTAGCACGTTAATTATACCGATCAAGATGAATAAATTGAAGGTTTAAAATATACAGAATAGCATAAATTATATTATAGAAGACAGTAAAATAGAGCAACTGTTAAGCAAGAAAGTGTGAAGTGTTTTTACTTCTATAAGAATTGTAACCGAAGAAGGGGAAGGTTTAATGATCTATAAGGCGATAAATAATTCCTCATCCTAATACATCGAAGCTTGCTTTAAAATGTTGTTTATTTTCAAGATTTTTTTTGCGAACTATATATATATATATATATTATGAAAGTTGTTTATAACTTATTGAATAACCATATATTACTTAGCTATATGTATTGCGGAAATGTTTTCTTTTTAATGATAACTTCTCTTTCAAATAGAATTTGTACATTTACTTTTGCTTTGTAAATAGGAAGTTCATGTTTGCTGCATCTTACCATTCGCTTACACAGAACTATCTCCTTTGAATCTCCTAATTTTGAATTCAAAAAATTGCATTAAATTACGGTTGTTGAAATTTTGTATTGCTTTGATTTTAGGATTCCAATCAAGAAATACAAATGTAGCTTTACTATTTCCAGATTAATATTAATTTTATTATAATAGTACATTCTGTGTAATAATAATCTGGTATTGCTTATATTGAGTCTTATATTTCCTATATTGAGTAAATATAAGCAATACAAGATTCAAAGGCACTAATAGAAATTTTATCTTCAAATAGTCTGTGATTATATTATTACGGTTGCAAGTTCGCTATTTTGACTGTTTTCATCATCTATCCTTATCATTTTGTCTTAGGTGCATAGAGATAAAAAGTACAATTACTCAATGCGTGTGACTCCTATCAGCGTCACAGATAAATTTTTATCGGTCTTTATTACTTATTTCATGTTTTGTATAAAATGAATAGTTAGAAATGACTGAAAAACACCGTTCATTACCGTGTATTCGATGAATTCCATTAGGAGCAATATTTTCCGATAATTCACTTGTAAACATCATTTTATATTGCAATGCAATCGTTATTGTTTTAAGCAAAAATACCACATATTGTTTGTATTTTTACCACATATTAAAATGGTATTAGGCTTAGGCAACTACTTATCGTTGAATGGTTATCTGTATATTCGGAATTTTTTTTTTTTAGAAACTCAAGCTGCTTTTTGAATACGTGATTTTTTTCTTCTTCTGGTGAACATGCGACGCAAAAGCGATAAACCTGAAAACAAGCAATCCTTTTGGGAATTTCCATAAAGCAGACAATTTCAGAAGAAACGATAAAGCAAAATTCATTGTTATTTTTATTAATGGATTGAGTTGTTTGGTTCATTTTATAATAATATACTGCAGCGGTATAGAGAAAATTTTTTGAATCACCAATTGTAGTTTAATAGAATAGATATTTAGAATTCATATTAAATGGAAAACAAGTTCCAATATTTAAATGTCTTTATATAAAAATAATTAAAATTAACAAATCCTGTGAAATAATTTTTAAATGGTCAGATTTTTTTCTTAATATTAAATACTATATGTAGTAACACAATTTTTTTTTTGCAGTTTTTGAAACTTCGATTTTAGCTGATAGGAAAAAGTAGCTGAAATATAAATTAAATGTTTTCATTTATTTTTCCTTAATCTTCTGACATTAAGAAAAGTAATATTTAAATGACAGTAATAAAGATTTTAATTACCAATATTGCAAATTCTAAAAATAAGAAAATTCTCGTTCGGAATTATAACTCAAAGAAATACAAAACCTAATATCATTGCGTCTGTTTGGCCATCTTAATAAGATTTTAAAAATTATAAAATTATAAACTATTGAATTATATGTATATATGCATAACAGAGAATCATGCACAATATTCTATGAAAAAGATCTTTCTACCAAGAGGAGCTATATTTTGCAGATTTTTTCTGCTAATACTATAATATTAGATATTGTTAAGATTTTAAATAGATTTGTAACTACAAATTAATCCATATTTTAAAGTTTCTCCACAAAAATTTTGTTGCTTTTCATTTATCTAAAATCTTTTGAATACTTCTTTTGTTTTGTCTTTAAAATAGTAAAAGTAAAAATTGTATTTTAGGTAAGTAAAAAATTGTATTTTCAATTATTCGAATCTTATTTTCGTAAGATATATTTGAGGGATTTATAAATATTTTAAATTATTTTAAACTGCTATTAATTATGGCATTGTAAGAGTCCGTTGGCAGACCGATCAGTGATTTAAATTGAGTGAGCTTTTCTTGTTTTTTCAGTAACGCTAACTAGGGCCGAGAGTACAACTTAGCAACTTCATGCATCATTTGCATAATCCCTTTTTACACGGGAGTACATTCACGTATGCCGCATCTCGGGGAAGACACGCTATTCCTATGTCAGGGCGTCGACATTATTTTAAATATGATTTCTGACAAAAATTTTATGCTTTTTACTATTTACAAATATGCATTACAATGGCGTTAAATACATTTTTATCTGCTCGCTAGTATTGCAACGATTAAAAATAGGGGTCACATTATTATAGATATAGAAGTATCAATTTTAAAATATTATTATGTTGCGAGGTTTTGAACTAAATGCGAGACTCTTCTTTTTTATATCAAAGCGTGTTTTTTAGAGGAAAAAACAAAAGAGAATTTTACAAAATTCCAATACAATGATTTTTTTAATTAAATGTTCTTTTACGAGCAATAAAAGAAAAAAATGAATTCACTTTAAGAGTAATAAAAGAAAATTTTATTTCAATTAAAATACTAAAGTGGCCTTGAAATTTTTGATTGCCGTTTATAATTGAAATATAAAGATAAGGGAAAAAATGTTGTTCGTGGAATTGCCTGTTTAGGAAGTGTTAGGCAATTAAAATTCCAATTCCAAAATACTGAACGTCGATTGCAGATAATTCCGTTGATTCCAAATTTCTTCTTCTTAATAGGTCAAATTATTACTCAGAAATAAATTTTAAATATTAACTTTTATCATTTCTTTTTCGGGAGCTAAAAATCCTTCGTATATTTATTTCCCACATTTTCCTACATTTAAAGCTGACAAGGTGATATTTTGACAGTTATTTCGATTTGCTTAAATGTTTTAGTAATAAACATGTTAGCAATTAATTAGCATGCTTTATCAAAAGCTCTCTTTGATAAAGAATCAAACCAAATTAACGATTTTTTTTAATAAAACAGTAGATTGGAGGCTTTAAATTTATATAATCAATAGAATTGGCATTCTTCGAAGCTAATGCGACTGAACACAACGCAGTAGAAGTATAAATTGGTTTTGATGAGTTAATTGCTGATCTTTGACCTCATCAAAATATGTTTGTCCAGAGGAAGAAAAACGTGAAAAGAAACTTGGATTGGGGATAAATATTGGGGCTAAAATAAATATGACTGAATATTAAACTCAGCGCCATTTTTGCTAAAAATTTTCAATAATGATATACTTTTAAGGGAAGCAGGAAGGGACTGACAAATTGACTCACTTTCATTTCCTAATTTATTAAAAGAGACTAGTCGGATATCACGTAACACTTACGCCACATTAACTTTTTCTGTAGATCCAGGGTATAATTATATTATACAATCAATGTTTATTAATAGAAAAATAATTATCGAACAATTTTTACAGAATAATTGTTATGTTATCTCTCGTTTCAACTTTGCTTTAAAATATCTTAAGTAGCAATCAGGATTACATAAAAAATAATTTAATCAGCAGGAGTTGTCTCCCTAAAATTTTTCCTACCACTCATAATAAACTTGGCATTCCAGAGAACTCCTTACATAGCAAGGGTCTTATACAGTTAGAAAGCATTAAATTTTGGAGTGAATTAATCATTTTTTCTGAATCCATCACTCCATCTTTGACGATTATTCTCTGGCGTGCGTTAATAGTATCCAAGAAATTCAATTAGTTTCCGTTTCAATCAATTGGAACAAAACAGCAAAGTCATAAATCCTTTACCGAATTTGATATATCTAAGTCATTGCTTTTTCAAATTATCTCGTTTATATGCTTCGGAATTCTAAAAGTACCAGCAGACAGACAATCAAGATATAGTTGAATTTGCCTCAAAATTTGCTAAATTTGCTAAATAGATGTTAAATCTGTATGGCGAATTTTGTATGTTTAGTTTGGCGAATATGTTGGCGGAATTGTGCCAATACGTAGGTTGAATTCCGCCAAGGATC
>JAPMOQ010055483.1:37274-89275 GCA_026543055.1 Argiope trifasciata | reverse complement strand
TTTTTTTTTTTTTCTAAGATGAAAACCGGATATGTTTGCATTGCTTATCGCATGTACTTCGCACTTTCTGTTTTGAAAAAGTAGAAATGCATTTAATTTTCTCTCTTAATTACAAAACATAATTTGTTTCTAAATAACAATTTTGATCGATGAAAGCAACAGCTCCCAATATTTAATATTTAGAATATCACGTTTCTGCTCTGAGTTTTCGTTGTGTTAATTTTACTGTCATATCATTTTTAGAACTGAAGAAAGTTTTAAAACAATGATAATAGTTGCTAAAATTTTGCCATTTTGACATTTTAATGTAAAAACGACTCTTAAAATGTTGAAATTAGAAATATTAAAATGATAGATAATCTATTGGAATTTTATAATTTTTGAAAAGGGGATATGAAGAAGTAAGTTATCAATGTACTTTCCAATCTTCGAATTTCAAATAGTCAGTTTTAGAAAGATTGTTTGCAATTTTAGAAAAAAGAAATGTTTATAAAAATATAAAAATTCCAAAATTCCAAAATCAGAATTACTCGATATTGAATTTCTCATTTTTATTTCTAAACTTGTTATATTCCAATTTTAACTCCTATATAATAAACTAGTTTACTTTTGATATAATTTTACGTATCCTTGCCCTGATAACGTAATTTACTAACATTGAAAAATTCTTTCAAAGAAACCCAAAGATTACCAAATTTTTTCATCTTATTTACTTTACAATAAGATTAAAAAACTCATTCATAACGCAATTAATTTTTTTGTTATAATAGTTTTATTTCATTATACTGTTTATTCTTCCACTCGAGTTCAAATACATTTTTCAAACGTAATGGATAATACCTGATGGTTATGCAGCTTTTAAAAAATATTAATTAATTAATTAAATAAATTTTTCAAGTAGTTTCTATTTAGTCGCTAAATTCGCCAAATCCGTCGCAAAGTTCTGAGATTATCGACGCGACACCGAATCATAAATAATATAAGATATATATAAATAATATAAGAAAATAAGTTGGAATGGAATTGCTTTTAAAAATTATGTTACTTGTTTGTCATAAGGTTCCGATGTTTTCTTAATAAAAATTGATGCAAGAAATTTTTCTTTGAGAACTAAGATCTATTTATTATGAATCAGTTTTTCTTGTGTTGAAATAAAAATTTAATCCAATTAACTATGCTTCGCTACTTAATTTTTTTCCGTAATTCATCTGAGTTTTTTTATAACGGATCTTAAGATTCTCACGTAACTGTTTATAAAACTAATAGTCACTACATTTCTAAACATTGTAATTAGTTCCAGCTCCATAAAAGAATTTATCTTTATTTTAATTATTTTGCGAGCAAAATTCCTTTTAGGTGTTACACTTTTGTGGACTGATTTTTCATTTTTCCCACATATAAGAAATAATATTACAAGCAAACTCACAAATCTTTATTATCATACTATAAAATGGTACTTTATATCTCTGAATGAGAAAAAAATATTTTTCTGAACTTCTAAACAGAAAAGAATTATTTTTTTAAATGATGGATAATGATACTATGCCCACAAAAAGGGTTTTATAATAACTTTGTTGTATAAATGCATAATATTCTTAGTGTGATACATATTATCGATTGAAAGAGCTTCAAGATACTTGAAAGAAAATTCATTTTAAGAAGCATGAATTTATTTTTGAAAAAAAAGAAGTCAAGAAGCAAATGAGCTTGAAATTCTTCTTAAACATACTTGAAGACTGAAAATAGTTTTTAATTCTGTTTAAAAATAGTTAGGCTATTAGCAGGAATTCCAAGAGTCGTTTTCTGTTTTATATTGATTTTTATTCATCAGAGGGAATAACTAAGAATAAGTAAAATATCTTAACCCTAAAAGGCAGGATAATTTTTACTTAGTTTTTTTATAACTGCAAAAAATAAAAATGCACTTTAAGAAGTTTTAATTATTTCTTATTATTTAATTATTTATAAACAATTAAAATGTGTCAAGTAGATAGATGCATTATATATTAAGCAATTTTTAGTGGCACAAATAATATGATAATAATTCTGTAGTAAAAATTAAAGTCCCTTTTTACCACTGTATTTTTATGTTGAAAAAGGCAATTGTGTTTTTAATGGTAAAACTATTCATACAGCAGCCAGTGATACTGGTATTTTTTAAATATCCAGCTTAAATCTAAATTCATTGCCACAATTACCATATATGGATCTTTTCTAAGCATGTTATCAAAACGGATTTAAAAACAGATTTCTAAACACTTATTGTTGTTCTTTGGAGGAGTCAGTCATGTGGAGCTTATAAATGGAAATAAAAACGTGTAGCCAAAAGTGTACTAATTCAATAAATTGAGTTTTTTTTTCTGTGTATTAAATTGAAGCCAAAAATATAATTTGTCATCTCTTCGTTGATGAATTTTGTGTTAAATTTTACAGCGATCCCCAATTTTTATAAAAACCCATAGCATACTCTACCGTATATTTTTTAATTATAATTTTCAAATACAGATGACCATTATTCCAAAAAAGTGTTTCCGAATTCAGCTTGTTCTAAAGCATTTATATTCATGAAAAACTCGCAGACAAATTTTTTGATAAATACGTTAACACTTTCACGTATCTTTAAGTCAATTAATAATAAAGATCAGAGTGTGTGTGTGTGTGTGTGCTGGTACTCTATAGGTCAGACTATTTGACTTAGAGTTTTTCTTGGTACAGACATTCTTTCAATGATGAGAATAACATCTTTAAGTTATTTTTGAAATTTCAATTTAAAATTAAGCATACCAATGACAATATACCTCTGAAGTCTTACATTAGACGAATAATGGAAGACGAATAAATAATAATAAGTTAAACAAATTATATGTTGACTGTTTTCAATATTTCAGCTATATAAATAGTTTTCTAAATTTCGTCAATTTTTTTGACGTATTTAAAGTATGTTTCACAACAGGAAGCGCAAAAATTCTACACGAAAATTAAAAATTAGATGAACAATTTTATAAAAAAACGTATGACTTGTGGAATGTGTGACACAATGTTATCGATTATGTGACTAATAATTGCTCTAAAAATTATCATCTAATAAAGAAACCCAAAGCATTAAAGCTTAAAAAACTTAGCAACGAAATAGAAAAACCATTTTTATTTAGATGTTAGTGTTTCAAAACTAAAGTCGGAAGATTATAGAGAAAATTAGATCATATGTTTTTAACAGTTTGCAAAAGTACAATTATAGATGCAAAAACACTATACATAAATCATTTACGTTATTTAGAGCATTTTTCAATTGTAAACATATGTTTATCTATGATGGCTTCTATACCGCGAGCACAGAAAATTCTTTATATGCTGTATTCTCCGAAGAGTTTTCTTATATTATTTTGATTTATGATGTAAATAAATAAAAAAATCATCAGCAATCAATCTTGTACTTTCAACATGTTACTATTTTTTAGAATATAGATAACATTCATAATTTGCAATGTCTCCAAAGCTAAAGGTCAGAATTTATTAATGCTTTTAATCTTTATCTACAAAACTTTCTTCGGTTGATAAAATGAAAACTGATAATTTGAGAAAAAAAGTAACGCCAAAAGAAGAAGAGTCATATCAATATCAGCATCTGTCAATTTCTAGATTATTCATAATCATGTTTCTTTACTGAAGGGGCAATAAAACAAAAAAAGAGTTAAAAATATAATAAAATGACTTTATTCGATATCTTTTTTAAAAACATTAATTAATTAAGACAATTCGTAAGAATTCAGAGAATGAATCATTTGAAAATCAATATGTAACTTTAGTTGGCTGTAAACCACCAAATATAACAGCCTTCTGAATTATTTTCTAATGAACGTAAAAGCGAAAAATAGATTCCTCAAAAGCGATAAATCGCCAATTTGTGGCGTACACATTTTGAGGCTTCAAAAAACTTCAAACCTAAACAGCTACATGTTTCCACACGATAAAAAAAAAAAAAAAATTAAAACTGCAACCATGTGACAAAATAGAGTTCGTACTCTGATTCAAACTGTGTCCATTTTTTTCATATGTATAATATGTATATATTCGTCAAAACTTATTTTAATATATCAGAATCCACTGATGATACTGATTTAGAAGACGATTAATACAAAAAAAAACATTTTTATCTGATTTAACTTGTTATAATTCCCACCTTTTATTTTATGATGATCTGCTATTGAATACATCAACCCCTATTCTAATAAGTCGGCAATTAATAACACAGACGATAAATATCTTTTCCTTTGAAAGGATTTGGTTTGTTCAGCATTATAATTGATGTACTTATCATAAGTTCCGTGATAAATTAATTTTTTTTATCCCTTGTGTAATCAATTCTTCCATATTTCATAAGAATGTGAGCTGATTTTTAATGAACTTCTGTATTTTTATTTTATGTCTATTTTTATGCATTATTTTGTAAATATTATTGATTATCTATTTATTTTGTTTAAAAATGTGTAGTGTTTACTTTCGAATTTTTTTTAAAAATAAAATCAGTGAAAATTAGAAAGAGTTGAATCATCTTATTTATCTCCATGATTGAATTATTTTCTTTTTATATAATTGTTGTGTAATACACATTCATTAAAGTAGTTACAAATAAAGACTAATGACAGTCTATGGATTGTTTAAAACTCATCTAAATAAAAACTAACGATAGTCAATGGAATGTTAATGATGGCATATAAAATTTCCCAGCGAAATAATCTATTACAGAGTTCTTTATAAATAGCGAATCAACTTTCTTTATTAATGAATGAATGTTTTACCAGAATATATTTGTACTTCATTACCACGATGATGATTTCATGATGTTTAATTGGCGTAAATGTACAATCTACATCTACTCTCCAGCATTTTCATCGATTTTATAAACAATTTTTACTTTCTCTAGCAAAATAAGGAAAGTATTGAGATTTTGATTAACATCCATATCAGACATTTTTAGAATTATGCCTGTCAGTTTCTGAACTCGCGGGAAAGGCCAAAAGAAGGCAAATCAAGCGAATGAAATTTGATAAATGATTTTATAGCTCTTATTTGAAATTAGTTTTAAAATTTGAACGCAATACATAGATGGGAAAATCTATGTCTATTTTTCGTATGCAAGTAAATTTGATGACTGAAAATTATTTTATTTATTATATTTACTTGCAAGGTAGATGAAATTGGGAGATAATTTATCAGCAGCATTGCAGATCTGCTTCGAAATGTCTACAAACCTCTTAAACTTATATACCACCTGTGGGTCTATCTGTTCTTTTGTATACGAACTATAACTTAATAATAAAGCAAGTTAGATAAATGATACTTTGTATGTAACGGATGGCATTCAAAAATATTTAATGGATAACACAGCTTTATTGATTGATCACGCAGCATCATTGATTAAATTGAGCAGACAAGTTGCACATTATTAGTTGATTATATTGCCATTTGTACTTCAAATATTTTTACCTGTAAACGATCACTTGAATGGAATTTTGTGTGTACTATGGAACACCAAAATTGACCAATAAATCACATAGGTTTATTGATTAGACTGATCACACAGCATCATTGATTGAATTGAGCATATTACGCAGCCTTAATTGATTAGATTGACGTTTGTGTTTTAGAGATGTTTGCCAGAAAAAAATGGCTATTTAAATGATTTTCTATAAATTATATTTCGATAAATTTGCCTCACTTTTCGCATGAGATTTCTAATGAATTCACCTGTCCATAAAATTTCGTGTTCCATTAACTGGCCGCCTTCTTGGCCAATTGAATTACCGTAAACAGCATCGGTATTGATTATTTTAGATTTATTTTAAAATAAATTTCTTATCCATAAAATGATGTCCATAATTCACTCGACAAAGTATTCTTAGTTATCAAAATTATGACAAATATTAAAGCCGTGTAACGTTAAAAGATTTACACCTTTCCTCACTTCCTTCTATTAATTCACCCTCCCCCTATATATGTTGATTTATATATCTTGTTCAAATTTTCAATCGTTTATAAAATACTTTTTGTTCATCCACTCAAGTTCAGATACATTTTTTTAAAACTCGTTGTAGATGACACTTGATGTTAATTCAGTTTTTTTAATATTTTTTCATTAATTAAATTAAATTAATTATTAATACTTTGAATAAAATTTTAGAAGTTTGCAATGAAAAGTGAAATCAACAGGTAGTAGGTCAATCAGTAAAATGCAAGGATTTCAGTATATTTCACGTGAAAATGAAGAAAGAGAGTTCAATTCTTGCAAATATCAATCTTTTAAAAAATTTTTGATTTTTTTTATAATTATTTAATTGAAAGTAACTAAAATAAAAAAATTCTTTGTTGACATAAGTAGGAATTCAAAAATAATTTTTTAAACTGCTTGTTAATTACAAACTTTCAATGTTAACATCTGCTAAATATTTTACTGACAAACATAAATAATTACTCTCGATAAATGAAATCAATTTGTAATCCGACAAAGCAAATAAAATTCCTCGCAACAATTTCATTTTGGAATTAATTCCGAATTTCCTAGATTGAAAAAAGGAAAAGAAGAATAACGCGCAATTATCAATCAGACGAATGCTGTTACTGTAGCCTCATTCCTAGTGAGACAGTGACTTCACCTGATTTAACTCATTAACGGACACATCATTATGGCTTTGGTAAAAATCTGGCGAAATGAAAAGAAGAAAATCATTAATTGCAATTTATTTTTATGTTGCTGATTTCGCAAATATGTAGATAAAGATATATATATTTCATTTTAATTGCAAAGATGTCCTAATTTATTTTATTTGGAAGGAAAATTGTTATCGACTTATTGTTATGTGAATTGTTGTGACAACTATTCAAAGTAAAAAATTTAATTCATTTTTTATTAATATTTTTTATTTTAAAGTGTATATTTTATTTAATGGCAATGGCATACTGCTTTATATTATCTCTATGGAAATTTATAATCTTCGTGCTTTGCGAATGTTTGTTACAATAATTTATGAATAATATGAAAAAAATTATTCAATTAAAATGATTGCTATTAGAATTTTATTTGATTTCTATGCCATGTAAAGTCGTCAGAATAACGTTATGGGATTTTTTATTTCAATAGTTTAGCAGGTAGCAGTTTCATTTTTCCAAAAACGCCAAGCTATAACATTTTAATTGATATTTAAGCAATTTCGACACAATTTTTGTTCTTGGTTCTATTAAATGAATTAAAATTTCAATGCATATTCAGAAATATATTTTAATCATAATCAAATCTCATTTATATTATCCCAAATTATTAATGTATATGAAGTATATAGCCATTAAAAAATTAAAAATTTATATCTTTGAAGTACTTATTATTAACTTTAAAAAATCGTTATATAAATACATACTTGAAAAAATATATTTAAATACAAAAGTAGTTTAAATATATACTTGATATATAACCTTAAGGTTTGTTCCTAATTAGAAGCATAAACTGGGCCATTAGTCTCTACTAAACTTTATCATATATTCTCTAATAAAAGTATTACCTCTTTTCTTTCCATATAAAATAATAGACACTTGGGCCAGACCGTGGATACCAAGAATAATCAGAATTTAATTTACTTTAAACTTTACATGAGAGTTTTTTGATTTTTCAGAAACCTTTACATGAGGTGTTTTTTTGTTACAAATTTTGTGCCTCATAGCATAGTAAAAAAACCTAATTCACATTTTGAAAGCATTTTTTCAACTGATTGAAATTACAATTTTAGTAGCAGATCATTTACAAAATTTCATAAATTTAAATCATATCATTTTTTATTATTATTACAGGAATTATGAGATAATAATTTAGAGATTAGAGATAAGCTAGGCTTTCCCTTATTCCTTTCCTTATTCTTTAGTTGTAAAAAATTAAAGAAAATCAGGCAATTAAATATTTGATGGAATAATAAAAATGGCTTGAATTTTATAGGAACAATGAAAATTATGGATAAAAATTGTGTCGAAATATTTTTCAAAAATTATCAAAAACATTTTTTTTAATATTACAGATCAACTTAATAAGTATCGTTAAAAAACATTTTACAAAAACTTTTATCTGATTTAAAAGTCTTTTTAGAGCTCGGAAATTATCACTTAGAAACATCAAGTGTTTAATGAATTAAAATAGAAATTATATTTCTAAAAATAAAATTGCTCATATTACAATTCTCCTAAGTATATCTGTTACAAATTTAGTTGTTCTAGTTCAAGCGGTTTTTCTTGGAGAGAGCCAACATACACACACGTTCGCTTTTATCTATACTTATAATAAAGCTCAATGTGTGTGTGTGTGTGTGTGTGTGTGTGTGTTGGCGCTCTACAGACCAGACCGTTGGACCTACAGCTACCAAATTTGGCACATGTATACCTTGGAGGTCCGGAATGTGCACCTAGGAGCCCTTTTTTCGAATTTTTAATTAGAATTTGAATTAATTAAAATTTAAGCGAAATTTCGACGTTTTTCCGCTATAACTTCCGAAAATATGATCGCACAAGTATGATTTTTATATCAATTTAAAGATAAAAAAATTAGCTTTCTAACGGTATGAGTGTTTTAAATTTATAACGTAAGCTTCTATTTTTAACGAATTTTTAAAGAAATATTTTAACCATGTTTTATCACGTGACTGGATAAAATAAAAGAATGCCGGAAGCTCAAATAAAAAAAAATTATCTTCGCAAAATAAATCTAAAGAAATGCAACTTTCAGCACGTGACTGGATAAAATAACATAAATATAAAATGTGATATTTTCTTTAAAAAATAAATGCAAAGCAAAGGTTTCTACAATCGTTTGCAATATCTATATCATTAACTCAATAAATCTTCTTTATTTACGGTAAACCTGATTGAATTTAGACAGGATATGCATTGAAAACCCGACTTAATGGCATATTTATGTAATTGTTTGCAATATCTGTATCATTAATTTAATACTTTTTTCCCCTTTCTCGCTTTCTTTAAAAAAACATATTTAATATTTTGGCAACATTATCGAATTTTTTTTAATATTTTGGAAGCATAACCGATGGTTCAAACTGACTGATTTATAAAATTAAAGAATATTATTAGGAAAAGGTGTACTTTTAGAACTTTCCGTCCATCATCTTAAAGAAAATATTTATTTCAGGTCAATACATGCCCGGAATTACTTCAAGGCTAATGAATATGTGATTTAATTGGAAATTTTAGAACGAATTACTCATGGCGAACCAGCTGGTCGCCAAAGGCGGCTAGTTAGTAATAAAGACGGAATTTCCATTTTCAAAATACTGTTAACAGACAAAACAGATTACGTAATTACTATGATTATTTATACCGACAAAAACTTCAATTGGTTTGTAAATGTGTGATTAGATATCATCGCGCAAGCGCTTTCGCAAAAACCTTTCGTATCCTTTTAGTTTCATTTATGTTTTGATTCAGATTTCATTATAGAATTTATATTGTTTCTTTTCTCTTTTAATCTAACTTTAACCGAGAAATGCACTTCAACGCTATCTCAGAGCCTTATTTTAGAAGTCCAAAGAACACCCCATCGATAAAATTCGAATGTTAATTATCAATAGAAATGATATGTAGGTTTATTTATGACTCATTCTATTTCCTTTCAAATTAATTTAGATTGAAATCCGATTTAATCTGCTCTTTTATATTTCCAAGGATGCTAAATCACCAAAATTAAAAAAACAAGATGAGTGACAACGGTTGAAGGATTCCTGAACATTGATTATATTTTCTTTTATTTCAACTATGCATCAAATTGATTAAATCTGCTCCCAATTCCAATTGAGGCATTAACCCATTAAGGTGTATTTTTTTCTACGAAAACATAATAATTGATTATAGATTTTGTACCTTACGTGTACGTATATGTCCGAGCTACGTTTGTTGCTGCATAGAAGTGTAACCATAAAATATTAAGCACCCGAGTTGAACTCGGGCTTGCACAAATTTGCCAGCAACTCATACCCGAATAGTACTCGGGTTTACGCGTTAAATGGTTAAACCTTTATGAGCCGCATTTGATATGTTTCTTGTGAATTAAGAAGTAAAGGCAAAGTTGAATAATAGGCAATTATATCACAGCACCTATATCTTCAGCATCTGAAGAAGGCACCGAACAGAATTTTTTAACTTAAAAAAAAAGAAAAGAAAAAAATTCGACTTTGTTAACCGCTGGACCAAGGACATGGTAATTCCGTCTGCACATTGAAAGTGATGAATTGGCATCTTTTTGAATAACACAAATGAGATAGACTAAATAAACGTTCACGTAATGCTTATGGAATCTTAAATAGGTACAGAACAAAAGTTCCTTACTTAAAAAATCCTATTACTACTCATTAGTATTTAGAGTGGTATTATAGAAGCTTCGTTAGTACATTGAAAATGATGGTTCTGAAATAATTTATTTTCTTCTAGCATCTTTCCTATCACCATTAATTCCTTTAACCAATTCTACTTACTTTTCTATTATTTCCTAGTAACCAATGGCGTATTGATACTAAAGGAATCATAAAATCAAGACAAGAAACAAAAATAGAGGGCGCTTTAAAAGTTTTATTGAGATAAATACTCAATATAAAAATGGGAAATTGTGTAACAAAGATAAACAACTTTAAAAAGAAATAGAGCAGATGTTTTTTTAAATAGTAAATATAAATTTCTTTCATTAGCAAGTAAAAAAAACACAAATATTTTTTTGAAAAATCTTATGTTGTTATTATCATTCAAAATATTCTTATTTAAACGAAACTAGATTCATATTTAATTTCAATTTTTAAATCAATTATCAAGTCTTATTTCTTTTAAAATCTCAATTGTCTTAAAATTCGTACTGTTTAGGTGCAATATAACAACAAAGCGATAATCTGAAGAACTTTTTAACAGAATTACACCGATTTATTGTTTGTGTTGCCAAATCGGCGATAAACTCAAAGCATACAATAAAATAGATTTTATTTTTAATTGATATACATGTACTCTAATGAGTAGGTGACTATTATGCTTGTAATAATGTGTTCATGTAGAATGTAAGACAGAAAACCAATATATATTAATCAAGATACTGACTAACATTTAACATGTGATTGAGTCTTACTCAAATATGCAAAGATGCATTACAGATGAGATAGGGGGTATAGAGAATAACAATAAAGGGTTATTTCAACCTTTGTTTAGAATCTTCTGAGTACAAACTAAGCGTGGTAACACTTCAGTACATAATGCCGAATTTGGTACTTGTCAGTTGAAACTGAGACCAAAAAGCTTCAAGAAAATCGCCAATTTAGCGATTTCGTCAAACTATATAGCATGGTATTCACACGTTCAAAATTTTAATAATAATGCATTTGAGTATTTTCTTATTATTCGGTGAGACTTTTTCTTGGAACTTTATGACAGAACTGTACCTTAAATTTGGTCAATTCTGCAAATTAAACATTAAAAAGGTCTTCAAAATCCTCCCAATACCATTACTAGAATCATTAAATTTGGCAAGTAATCGCCAAACTAAAATTCAAATTGGTTATAGTACCGTACAATTTAATCTAGCCGTAAGATGACAAAATGACTTAACGTCTAGAAATATGATAGCATTTTACCGTTAAAAAGAATCAGTTATGTGCTCTGATAAAGGTGCTCCGAAGAATACATTTCGCAATGTACTGGAAATGTTTTTAAGCTACCTTTTGATAACCATGCCTATTGTTTCATTATCTTTTATAATAAGATTTTTTTTTTTTGCTCATTCTAATTATTTACATTTTAAACCAGCGGCAAGAAAATTAACACATTAGAGGCGGGAGTCGTAGTACTACGATTTGATCCGCGTTACCTAGCATACTTTTGTCAAGATCCCCCCTCCTTTAATGTGTTAAAACAAAATTTTCCAATTCAAAATATACGTATCAATGACAAGGCATTAATAAAAATTAAGGAACTCAATTACAAATGATTGAAATCAATGAACAAACAACTTTCATTAATATATTCATGTAAAGGAAATTAAAACTAAGTCTCTTTCGTCTGAAATATGTTTTGAAACATCAAATGTATTGCCGAGAATAGAAACTCGGGTTCAAATGATTTCTGTTTTGTAGAGTACCGAGACTTACGAAGATACTCGTTTTCTTTTAGTATATGTAGAAATTTCTTATTTCCTTAGTATTATTTATATTCTATTATAAATTATTTTCATATACGTTTGCCACCATACGCAAAAGTTAAATAAAATATCATATTACCAAATGTGTTTACTTTATTTCGTGTTTCAGAAACGTTAAGTAATCTAAATGCATGCGGAGTTTTTTAGAAAATTTTATCGATTGAAGATTATAAGAAAAATTTTTAATTAGAGACCACTTTCTTAAAATTATTAACATAAGAGCAGTTTAAAAAGCAATTATCTGAAAAACGAAAATTAATTAATTTCTTTTAAAAAAATACCTTATTCTATTTTTTATGTGTCTTTTTAACAAAACTTACGTTATATACATTCTATTTGACCAAAAAAACATATTACAATGACCTGTAGTTTAATAAAATAAAATGGTCTTTTCAAGATGTTACTTCACAAAATCTGTTGTAATACTTCAATTTTGCATGCATATTGTTTACAACTTATAGTATTTTGGATCAAATATATCAATAGGTACTTTCTTTCAATAATAAACATATATATCATTTTTATTTTTATTTTCTCTAAGAAATTTCTTCATTGCCATTCATACTGTATGAAAATATTCTCATAGATAGATAGTAGATAATATTATCTATTTTAATTAGTATCGTTGTATATTTACATTTAACCATTCATGTCTAAAAAAATACTACATACATTTATAATAATGGCTTTCACTAATATACGTTGTATCATTCTATTCAATGAATGTATTAAATGCTTTTATTCGCGGGCAGTTTACTGCAGTAAGAATAGAAACACATTCTTATTTTATTTGGATATTAGTGAAAAAATAATAATAAAACTGCCATTCAATTGTAATCATTAAATGAAATATTTTTAATCATAAAATTATAAAGCAAAAAATTTCTTTTGATTTCAGTTTCCGAAATCGAAAAAAGTTAACATCAATTTCAAATCAAAATGTTAAAATCAAAAAACGGCATTTATAACTGTAACTGCTACTTTTATAATAAGATAATTTTTACAATTTTGTTAATATTTTACTGATATTTGTCAAGAATGCTTGATTGTATTGATTTTATAAGTATTAAGTAGATTCTACATTCTCGAAATGTTTCAAATGACGTCATTTTAACGATGTATTTGAAAAAAGTCTAAGATATAAGACCCCAAAAAAAAAAATTTTTTTGCTAAAAGAATTATCAGATTTTTGAATATATGATTTTCGCTTCTACGTTTAAACAGAAAAAATATTCCCAGCTTTTTCAGGCAAATTATTGATTTATATTCCTCATTAATTTATCCTTCGTCAGCATAAATTAAAAATAATGACAAGAATGAAATTCTAAAATAATCCAAACTCATTAGAAATAGTTAAAAATGTATTGTCATTTTTTAAATTCTAGATTACAGAAAATATAATTTTGTTTTCATAAGAATCAAATTCAAGTTCAATAGCAATGATTTGTTTCGATATAATTTTTAAGCCATTAAAAAAATTTATTTTTCTTAAGCAAAATTTATTCCAATTCATTATTTAAATCTTTGACAATTGTTTACCAAAATACACCTTTTCAGATGAGGAGAAAATGTTTTTACTATCATCTGATTTTTCGCAAGTCTATTATTAAACCGATTTCAAATATGAAAATGAATAATAAAGTATTTATATCAAGAAATTATTAATAAAGCTATGTATAAAATAAATTTGTAATGGATAATAAAGGAATAAAGATTAAAAATATATATGCAAATGAAAAAATCACGCTAAATTTACGTTAAAGGGTAATTTTTTTATGTCTGCATAAAACCATTAATTACCAACATATTTTTTGGTATTTATTTATTTATTCATTTGATAGCATATACAAGAAATTATAACAAAAGTAGAACTTTATAGATAAAAAAAATGTGGGTTTATTATAGTTTGAAAAAATTCAACCCGTCTATATGAACGTTAAAAGTGATTGAAAAGTTTCGTACTGAATCATAGAAACATCTTGTTGTGAATGTAAGTGCCATTACACATTATAAGTACTAAAAAAAGAAGTTAGCGAGGAAGCTAGGAAAAAATCTTAAGAAAGTTAAAAAAATAAAAGTTTTTTTAAACGATTTTTGACTCTTGTATTATTAATTTTTTTAACTTAAAATATTCATTTTTTATTTCAACTAAAATTTCAAAAAAATTCTATAATTCTGCTACCGACATTAAAAGGTGAATATTAAGCTGATCATGTTTTATATATGTTTTATATTTTTATGTTTTATTTTTTATAGTTTATTTTTTATGTTTTATATTTTCAGTAGTAGCTTAGCAGAAAGAAATGTACTGTATTTTCTTTTTCGGAGTAAAAGCAATGTTTAATTTGATTACACCAATTTTTTTTGTTAGATTATAATACTATTAAAAAGATTCTTGCATTTGATTTGTCCATTGCCAAAAATGCATAAATTTGCTAACATATTGCAAATTATACAAGTTTAGTTATTATTTCAAATATTTCTTGAAGGAAAACGTATCGATTAATATACATTAAAAATTAACATTTTCAAAAAAATTAGAAAATTAATTTTCGCAGACGATATTTATAATTTTATTTCTCAAACAAAAAAATTATTCATTTTGTTATAAATAAAGTACAATTCCAATTAAATGAAATATGAAATGAAATTCAAAGAGTTATCCTTGATGGAATAATTAATGACTTTACTTCTTTAACAGTTAGATACAAAGATTTTTGTAATCGGAATTATACCAAATAATTTTCTAGTGCAATTTTACTTTAATTAAATTATATTTTGATGGTGTTCTGTATGACCAAATAATATCAAGTGTCTTTCTTGTTCTATACGACACCTGGTAAAATTAAATTTGATATATTTGTTTACTTAATAACATTAAAGAGGAATTAAATTTAACATTTACAGGTATATATGGAAAATGTACTTCCCCGGAAAATTTCCGTTCCCTTATGTAAAACCACTTTATTTACCAAGAAAGAGTCCTGCTATAACCACAAAAGAAAGTTAAGATTGGGCAAATTAATAAAAGGAGGGTAGAGGGGCTTTAATTATGGCCTTGACTAGATCAGTCCATCATAAAGGCACGATGTGTTCATTTTGATTAGCTATTCTTGTAAATATTAAGTCTCACAAGTGTCTTACTACTTTTACAGGCGGTGATATCTTAATTTTGAGTCACTTTCACTAAAATTAAGGCTTATGGGAACATAATTAGTAGATACTTTTCTTCCTTTGAAAATAAAGAATCACTCAATGCCGAGTTAATGCAGTAATTATTGCACACTCAGCATATATAAGACGATAGCGAGTTTTTTTATGTTTCTCTGAATTTATAATGATAAAGATCCTTTCAATTCCAATTTCTTAGTTTATATACGTAATAACAGTTTTCAATTGTTCTTCATTTTATTTATTTATTTTTTTACATTTTTATTACTTTTATTTTAATATTAGCATTACTGATTATTAAATATGTATTCGATATCTCCAGTTGAATATATATTTTTGTCTTTTTTTTACTTGAAATTTATTTTACCACTAATTATAATTCGTTATTCGTAAAGAAAGCTAAAGATTATTTTCAGATTGTTTTTTCTAATTTGAGTCTTTTATACAGGGTAATAACGTATTTAATGAATTCATATAAAGAAACAGAAATATTCTTTATATATTTTCATATATTCTTAGTATAACATTCATATAAGCAAATTGAAATATTCTTTACCACTCTTAGTTACATTTAATTATTTTGTCTTCACAAAATTGAACAACTATCTAGTTATATTTATTAAATTAAGAATATGATGTTTGTTTAATAAAGAAAACATATTATCTGGCTTTGAATGTATGAATTCTGAACTATTCGAAAGATAAAAGAATTTTATCCTGATATGAAGGAATATCTGCTTTTGAAAATCAAAATCTTTCATTTTTAAGTTAATGGAAATAATTAAGTAAATCCCTATAAGAATAATCCAATTTTATCTTAATTCGCATTTGGTTATTTTTATTAAAAATCTTAACTAATTAACTGTAGAAAACTTATGTTACGCAAGAATATTTGAATAAATCATTTATTAACTTAATACTACAAAAAGAAAGATCTAAATGAAGAAAGCTGAGATAAATTAGAATAAGAAGATTGCTTCATCGATTATCAAAACCAAATTTTATGGGCATAATTATGTGATAATATTAATGTGACTGCTTTCCTTCTATGTTAAAGCAAGATTTAATGTTCAAAATATTTAAAAAATTATTGCACCAAATGAAATGAAAATAAATTTTACATTCACTCCTGTATCTAATTTGAAAGAAAAAAACTATGCATTTTAACCCCATAACGGATTAAAATAATTTAAGTCTCATCGTTTCCCTTGGCATATTTCATGCCTTTTTATTTTCAATTTTGTTTGTGATCAGTAAAGAGCTCAATATTATTTTGGAGTTGTGGTAAAGCTGTAAAGGATATGTCTGGATTAAAATCGATGAATGAATAACATTTTGTTCTGCCCTTACTCTCTTAATTTTTAAAAAAGTTAATTTCGTGAAAAATTAGAGCTGTCAAAACGTGCAGATAAATGCACCATTTTTATTATAAAAACGCTGCTTTCTGTATTGAAGGTATCTGAAAATGGGTCTTCTTGATATGACCGAAAGAAATTAAAAACAATTACGTCAGGTTCTTTAAGTAGGGAACAGTAAGACAGAGAATCTTTTAAAGTCGGTAATGAAGAGACGACGGAACTGTGATGGAATAAAGTAATTCTACCCCTCCCACACCTCTTAGACACGGAATTTGCAATAAGTTGTGTGGATTGTCTGGTGATGCATTGATAGTTCGAGGTAAGCGTTAACCTCGGCGGAGGAAAATTGGCTCATTGGCCTTAGGCAATTAGGGATTTACCGCTGTAACAAGACCAGAGGCAATAATATGAGAACTGACACATTTTTTAAAATTTCAATAAATCTACATCTGTTCTCTTATATGAGCATTTCGGAAAATTGGAATTGATAGGTTCTTTACAATAAATTCTATGTTTGCTATATGAATAGCAAGACGAAATCATATTTCCAGTTTGTGTTCAAAGACCAGCCTCTCAAACAAGGGAATAAAGAGAAACATTATTTCTCAAGTTTTAACAAAGGGAGATAGTTACGGGACTAATTATCTGATAAAGAGTAAAAGTAAGTTAAAATTATTTAAACAAATAATTTTTTTAAGTTGACGGCATTCAGGGGGAAAAGTTTCAAGATAGCTAAATATACGTTACGAAGCAGACAATTTTTAAATTGGTGTCAAAATAAAAATCAAAATAGTGCATTAATACTTACGGAATTTATAGATGGAAAAAGCAAAATTCTGTCTTACTTTTTAATTAATTGATAATTAATGTTTATTTGCGATAAAATTAATAGCTGTAGGTCTGATGGACTATTCTGGAAAATGCCAACGAGCGTACAAACGAACACACACAAATACATCCTTTATCATTAGAAAAAATGAATTGTTGTTTACTACCTATAAGCGCAGTCTGAAGTTGTCTAATACTCTTTATTTGCCTCCATTTGACTCAAAAGTTTGCTAATTTGATGCTCGTAGTTTCTAATAATTTCTTAAAAGTTACTGGAATGTCTTCTGAAAAATTAAAATGATACAAGCACCGATATCAGCTTCAAAATAAAGTTGTTTATGATCAGTCAGATAATTTATTCTTCATTTGTAATAAAGAGAAAGCGTTCCTTGATTTGTTTAGTCATAATGGCTTTCTTTCTTTCTTGAGGAAATTCACTTTTACATTAATTTGCATATTCTGGAATGAAACAAACATTATACATTATAATAAAATGTTTACATTTTGCACTGTTTCAATATCGGAAAATGTATTACATATCATTAATTTTGCAAATTCCATGATATTATACGATATTATGTGCTACTTGAATTTGGTATATTTCAAGGTAATGAAATTGAAAAGAAGATTTTGGAAGTAAAGTTTTGTTATATCTCTCTATATGTAGTTAATTTTATTTTTTTCTGTTTTGAATTTACTTTTTTTAAAATTTTTATTAGCGATCATTATTAATTTACTGTATAAATAAGTGGGCGAAGGAGACATTTAATGGAAAATCGAATGTTTTTAAAATCAGGAGGACTAATCAAAATCAAAATATCTACAAATGCTTTTTTAAAATGACTTTGATAACTTTTCGTCAGAGATAAAAATGAATAATAAACTGAGAAATTTTCTGCAGTGCCATCACAATGCTGATGAATGCTGTTAATCACAGAATTTACAATTTCATCATCCTAGCACTGATTCATAGTAGTTAAAAAATTTTGTGATAGGGTAGAACTTTGTGATATAGGATTCACCATATAGTGATAGTTTATTGCAAAATTTTCAATATTTCTTTTTAATCTCGTGCAATATTATACAACATTCATTTTAATAAGACAAAATTGTAATGAAATTTTTGGAATTACCTTTCACATTAAATGAATTGTTAAGTTAAAAACAATACTTCTGTGTTAGAATTTTACTTTCACAAAACTTAAAACACAGAGAAAGAGTATCTCCTTCTCTGTGACTTAAAAAAAAATCGGTGGTTTTCGAATATTGCCAGATATTGTGCTTTATTGGAGAAACGCTATTCACAATGGTGCTCCAAATATTGGCCAATATTGTGGTGCTACTCTAGAGGATAACAAGATTAATTGAACGGACTTCCAAATGAATTTTTTTTTACAAACTTAAAGAATTTAATCATTAAATTCACACAGAAAAAAATGTCTATAGAATAGAAAGTGTTGGGGTGTCCTCTTATTTTCAATAACCATTGGTTAACGTTAATTTTGAACTTGGACTTGAAAGAAGTAAGATATCGGGATTTATAACATCAATGGCTGTTATCACTTAACGCTATTTTTTAAATTTTTTTGCTATTCATCACTCTCAGTCAATAGCAAGGTAGTGATCGAAATAAAAGGTTCAAAACAAAAGGTTACATCAATGTATTTTTTTCTGAATTAATTTTTCTCCAACCTATGAAGTCGAATTCAGAACATATGAAGTAGAAAAGTTCTTGAAACATTAATTCAAAACATTTCACTTCCTTAATTTGAAATGACAAATTTTTAATTTATTGTTACGCAACATAAATTCCTTTTCAAGCCTCAAGCGTCTGTTTGAGGACTTTTCCCCTTATGACATTATGGTGGTAGAATCTGACTCATTAACTCGCGGATGTTCTAGAACAGCTGATCGACTTCCACTTTGACTACTAACAGAAACAGAGCAGAAAAAAAGGTATTACCTTTGTGTTTGGTAATAGATAAATAAACACGTGATTAGTCAGAGATTTCGTTTTGACAATCATAGCTTCTATTGGTCTTTTTACATTGTGAAGTTGAACGATTTACATCTCTTTTTACTTGTTTGTTCTCTTTTGAAAGAAAATGTAAGTAATCATTAATGAATTATGTTTTGAAATTCTTTAAATGAATATGTATATTTATTTTACTTGATAACCTTTCGGGCATGTTGAATATCGATTTCTGAAACCTAAATTCATTGTTGTACGCACATAAATTATAATTAAAAGGCAGAATAGTTTTTAATAATAAAGTAATATTTTGTCCAAATTTGTTTGTTTTGATGTAAAGTTAACATCTTGTGAACTCTGTTAATTTTCATTTTTCATTGCTGTATATAGAATCATGACTTCATCGTTCGTATGATGCAAATTGTTTCTTTATGACTCCAATTTATTGTTTTTACTCACATTGTCTTTCTTTTCTAAAGGAATTATATATGAGTTAAAAATAAAAACTTGCCATCACATCATTTGATGCAATTTATTATTTTCTTGTCAACACATAGAAAACTACCTTATTTCATTTTGGATAATTTTATGAGACTAGTTTCTTGATTTCTTTGGAGTTGAGGGTAGAAATATTATATTGTATAAAAATTGTGATAAAAACTAAATCTGATTTTTATAAATTTTGTTGCGAAAATATGGTAATTATTCATTGAAACATTTTTTTTTTATAATTTTACATGAATCGTAAAATTTTTAACATATTATTTCAATATAAAAATGTAAATTGTATGTATAAAAGTTAATGAAATATGGAATTATTTAGTTTCTTAATCAAAGGAAACTTGTATTATGAATTCCTCAAATCAGTTTTTATATTTTCTCTGAAACAGATAAATTTAACTACGTATTCTGTTTCAATATTTACTTAATTATTATAAATTTCTTTATAGTTAATCAAAAATTTTTTTAACTGCTTTTAAGAATTACAAAGTTGACATTTTTCTACATCTATCTTTAAATAATATCTTTTACTCTTCATTTCGCTGTGTGATGTGAAATGTTTTGAAAAAAATATATGTTATTTTTTTTAATGTAATTAAACTTAGAGAAAAATTGTCATGCTTCAGTACATTATTTCATATTTTAACAATTAATGTTTTCCCATTTTATCTTGATAGTTAGAAAATGTTTGATTTGTTAGATAATTGTAAAAGAATGTTTTTATCAAATATGATATCTGATAATCATCATTAAGAAAGATGAGATATTTTGCTATTTTTATAATAAATGTGTTAAAGATTTGAATCAGACTTTTTTTTTATAAGCATTTAAAATACCTTGTTATGACTTTTCTTCACCAAAAGGCAATTTTCTAATAATTGTTTGGTATTTCTGTTTCTTTTCTTTTTGTATTTGAGGAATAACTGATATTTCTAAAAGAAAAAAAAAAGTACGTTTTACAATTTGGTATTAAACACATGCTTGCTATTAATCACCAGAAAATTTGCTAAATATGTCATGTTTTTTGTTGTTTTTTCATGGTTTACGAAGTCATGAAGAATATAGTGCTGGTTTATTGATTACATTCACTAGTGGCATACAGTTAAGCTAAGAGTTTGTCAAAGGCATGTCGTTAATACTCAAGTACCTTCTGCCTTTTTTTTATAAATTGCAATTATTAGAGGATGATTCTTATATTTGAATTATTTTTTTAATAGATGTTGCATGATTTTTTAATTTTATGCTGCTATTATTCAAGGCTAAATATAAAAATAATAATAATAATATATTTAATCTGTTACAAGAAGAAAGAAAATGGATCTTGGTATTTCAAAAGCTCTGCAATTTTATGTTTTTTAAAATTAAATGTATATATATATATATTTATTATCAGGTGTATGAAGATTATCAAAATTATAAGACAAAGTTTCAAAATGCAGCATTAATGTGATGTAGAATATGTATAAATTGTTTTCTTGCGGATTGTAAATTATGTAATGATCTAATAATGAATTAAAAATAGCTTTCTTTCTTTGAAATTGTATGTTTATTCTGTTTAATTATTTAAAAAAATTATGGATTTTGTGCACTGTTATATTTTTCTCTCTTTAAAACAGTTAAATTTGGTTCATAAGTCATAAAATGAGAGGCTTTTCTCGTTTTGATTGCTTTTTATTCTGTCTTAATTGTAAGTGTCGAAAAATACTCATAGCATATTTGTTTTTTCAGTTGTAGTTACAGAAAATCAAAATGTCTTTATACCCTTCTTTAGAAGATATGAAAGTGGATCAGCTGGCACGGGTATGTATACAATTTATTTGTTTAACAATTGCTAACAGATTTTAAATATATTAACAATTTGAGAATATTTTGAATATCTAGTATCAAAATTTGAATATCTGTTAGGTCAAAAGAGCTTTAACTTCTGATGAGGCTTATAAGTTTAAATTTTTGACTTGAAAATTCTTGATGTAATTTGCTGCTATAGCTTTAGTGTTATTTCTTTATATTATTTATTTTATATTAATTGCAATTATTTCTTCATCTTCAGATTGAGGTTTTATTTATTCTACTTTGTTTGAGTTGAAGTTAAGGATGGTGTGTACTGGTTTATGCTACAATAATAATGGAACAGGCATTTTGCAGTGATCCTTTGAGCAATAGCTTTTAAATGAATTGGAGCTTTGAAGAAAATTCAAGACAGCCAAGCAGGCTTTTTTTGTTGAATATGAAAATAAAGCATTAAATTAGTAGTGCAATTTTATCAGTCAGTTGTTGCTATATTTAAAAAAATCTTAATTTTTTTCTTATAGATAATACATATATTAACACTTTTTTTTTGGCACTTTTCCATTATTCAGTTGCAAATGCCACCAAAGTGAACCAAACATGAACCAAGTCACTTAACAAATAGAGCTCACAGCACCCATTTGGCAGAAGTTTACATTATTTGGCGAATTCTCGCTGTGCCCAGCTAATGGAAAAGCAATTTTTTTCTTGTAAATAAATAGTTCAGTTTTCTTGTCATTTTTCATGACTAATTGACCTTTACTTTTTATATAGTTTTTAATGGTCATTCCATAGGAACCTGACAAATATTGAAAATGTGACTTCTAATGACTTGAAAATAGACAAAGGCATTCTTGCTTCAGTTTTAGAAATCTTATTTTAAGAAATTATTTTTGTCTCTGAACGTCATTTAACATGAAGGATGATACATGCTTGATGCAGATTCTTATTTTAGGCAATTATTTACTTGTCTTTAATTCAAGATATAGTGTTAATTCAATGTACAATAGTGGACTTTCAGTTTTCCTTCAATGCCATTCTTGCCCTTCTATAATCTACCATTTTCAACAAAATGGATATGTTTGATATTAACAAACTACAGCTCAGATTTAGAATTATAATAAATTTTATAATCTTTATGCAAAAAACAGGTTTTAATATTAAAATACACTTTTTTACTAGCCAATATTAGTTTTTTTTCTTTTCGTAAATCTAACTGTTCAATGATCTGACATTTGGTGGTATATTGAGACCTATTTAGGAGAGAAAAGACTTCTGTGGACAATGTTTACATTTTTGACCAAAATGTATGCTAAATACTATTTTTCACATGTTATTTTTTTTACAATAATTTTCACTTCACATTTGTTTTGATTATATATTAAAACATTAAGCTTTATAGCTTTATTGATAATTAAAAAAAAACTTTTTTTGTTCATATTTATCTTATGTTAATGACTAGTGTGGACCACTTACAATTATAAGTAATCAATGTAACACAAATTTTAAAAAAATTGCTGTAAAAACAAAGAAACTGGTTTTAACTTAAGTAATCCATTCCTCAATAAATGCTAATCTTAAAAAAACATTATAATTAATAATCATTATATTACTTTTTAACAGTGTTTTATGTTATGCAGAGATTTCATTGTAAAAAATTGTTTTTAATGCAGAAATAGATTATTTCTTTTATTTAACTATATGATGTAACATATCAACATAAAATGTTGGCTGAGATGCAGTGTGAAGTGTAATACCAGCAAATTCTGGCAATATTTATGATATATCTTTACCAGATATTACTGGAGCATCAGCAATATGTCATAAAGTTACATGGGATATTTCTTTTCTCCTATTCTTATACTGAAAATTTTCCTTTTCCCCCATATCATCCTGGAAGATGAAAGATTCACTGTGCTCAGAGGAGCTGTTTTTCCCTTCAGAATTGTATATCAAAATCTTTAGATCTGAATATATTTTGAACTCTTCAAGTGTAAAGCAAAACATATATATATTTTTAAAAATCAAACCAATACAAAGTCGTCATTGCTTAATAAGTCTGTATCAGCAATAGCTTTTTGTGATTTTTTTACTAAGTCTGCTGATCAATATGCCATTCTAGTTTGTATATGTTATTTTATCATGCATCTGATTATTTAGATCTGGAAATTCTTCTTTCACCTTTTTTTTTTTCTTGAGTATGCTGGTGTAAACTGCAAAATGTATATTTTAGCAACCTTTTTTTTTTTTTTTTAAATGTTGCTTAAGGATATGGATGCACAGGAGCAGTTGATCGTTACCTTGATCTTCATTTTCTTAGATATCTCCATACATTCCTTGACATAATCTACTGTTTCAGTTGTATTACATTTTGGATGTATTTAATTAGTAAATGACATAATTAAAAAAAATCCAAATGCCAGTTGAGTTAACCTGAGAATTTTTAAAAATTTTGATAGAATATTATTCAGTACCATGATTTGTAATATTTTGCTACTACGGAAGAAATACTGTACATAGTTAGTTCTTTATCAGGATGATTTAGCGACTAATTATTAAATTTGACTTTGCATGCTCCATCCAGTGCTTAAAGTTGGAACAATGTGATGTTATAAAATACAATTTTCCTTTACATATATAATACCTTCAACTGAAATATGTGAGTTATGAATATTAATTAATATTATCAGAGCATTATCAATATTGTTTTTTTTTGTGTGTGTGTGTGTGCATTTTATATGCTCATGTAGTTTGAAATTATGTTTTGTCAACATTCCAGTTTTTATATCCAAACCTGGAATTCTTGTCAAAGCATTACATTGAAAATAGTCCTTATATTTTCTTACTGAAGTGGAAACAATACGGAGAGGAATCATTTCTAATTACTTATATCATGCGATATAAAGAAAACTAATGCTTCATTTTCTCCTGACAGCTTGCTTGAGTTGTTTCTTTTCTGTTTGTTTGATTGTTAATTGTATTAATGTGTTACAGGCCCAGATAGCCCATGCCGCTCAAGCTGCTCATCCACCTCCTTATCCAAGTACCAATCAGTCAGCAGCTTATCCAGCTACTGCACCACCATATCCTACAACTCCAGAATCTAGACCTGTGCCTGCTGAGAAATATGCAACTCTCTATCCAGTTTTGGATGAATACATGGGTCTTCAAATATCTCAGCATCAGCAGCACTATCCATCTACTGCAGTTGTTCCTGCCAGTCAGGTATGATAATTTTTCTTTGAGTGTGTTTATTTAGAAAAAAAAGTAAATGATATGAATATTTTGTAACTCATTTTACTTAAAGATTGTCAAACTAACATGCTTAATTAAACTGAGAAGGTAAACTGCCAATACTAGGGTAACCAATAAAACTGATATAACTCATTTTATATTTTTCATATCAGTCAACTTATGCCAAAATATTCTCTTATAATAGCTTTTTATATGGGCTTGTATTCTAAGTAAAAGGATTTTTTTAAGATGTTAATCAAGCTTTTGTTTTAAAATTTTTTTGTGTGTATATTATTAGTATGAGGCTTTAATTAGCAAGTACTGTCCTTTATTGAATCAGATGTAAATTTATAATTATGCGAATAAGGTTTTGTTTTCCAACTTTAGGAAATACATACACAAATGTTATACTTTTCACCTAAGTTGCTATAGAAACATTGCAATTACTTCAATAATTTTTTAATCTTTTTATATTTGTTATGCATAACTTATTAACAGAATGTGCTTATATGAATTATATTTACTTTTGGTAAGTATATGAACTGCAAAAAGTTAGGAATACTAAATGTGCCATCAGTGGAGAAACTGCATTTTAATTAAATAATCTTATTAAAAAAGAAAATATATCAGCGAAATATGCAACACACCCAATGCCAAAGATTTTTATTTTGATGGAGGAGAGGATAAAAGCAAATCAATTATGTTTATCGCTAAATTATTGATTTACAAGGCATCTTACTCTTTTTTTTTGTTAAGATGATACTATAAAAATTGTAGTTAATTTTAAAATTTGAACATAATAGCAAGAGTAAATTAAAAGCATTTATTTTCATTTGGAGGTTTCAGGATTGTCTAAAAAAATTGAATGAGAGTTGTAGCTCATGGCTAATCATTAAAAATTCTATCAAGCAGTGTTAACTTAAATTTTAATACCTTGACTGCCATGGGGATTAGCAGTGATGAGTAAGCTTATATAAAGTATATGGTAAGAAATTCAGTGTGACAGTCAACATACTTTTATTTTAATAACAATTTGGTTTTTTGTAATCAAAATCAAATAGATGAAACTTAACTTTTTGAGTGATCAATTAAACTAATAATTTAACTTGATTTTATATTTTAGCAATAAGCTTTCAAAACTGATTTACCATTTTATTATTGTTATTTATTTTTATCAAAGCCTAAAATCCCTGCAATCTTAATGAATATTTCTTATTATTTTTAATGTGATATGTGTGAATATAAATTTATATTCATACATTTGAATAAATTAAAAAAAAAATTCAACTAGGGATTTATTTCACACATGCTAACTTTGGAAACAGAATTTTTATAAGAATGCAACAGGCTTTAGACTATTTTTCCTTTTGCTGTTGGTGTGGAAAAATAACAAACAGAACAATTCAGAATGCATGATAGAAATAATTAAATAAAGTGGAATTTGAATTAAGGAATGGGAGAAAAACAATGAAATAACATGGTCTAATTTAAGATAAAAAAATTAGAGAATTTATTTGGAGTTAAAGATGGATATATAATGTTAAGTAAATAATTTAATTTGGAGTATTGTGAATAAAGAAGAAACTTAAATGTGGTTTTTGATGTTATTGTCGGTGGATCTGAATCATTTGAGAGAAACGAAATATGCCATTTATCACTAAGAAAGGAAAAGGAAAGGTGAAAAAAAACTAGTTTTCAACATTTCAATAGCTTAAAAAGGGAATTTCACATTTTCAAGAGTGACATTAAAATTGAAACTAAAGAATTGCATGATCAGCAGTTATTTATAATATAAATGTAAATATATATGCATGTTTGCCATTATGCTATAAATAGTAATGGAGAAATTTGTCTTGTTTCATAGCTTTATAAAGTGTGATGGTTATATTGAAGTCATTACAACAATTATATATTCTGATTTTGTCTTCTAGAATTATTACTTTTTTTTTCCTTAATGAGTGATTGATTAGGTGACATTAAAGATTTTTATTTAGGGAATAAGGATTTTTGCTATATCCTTGCCATTTTAATTTTATATTTTAGAACACTGTTGCTGTTCCTTCCACAAAGTCAACAACTATGGTGGCACCCATTTCTGGCAATTCTGTTGGACTTGCTAGGGCACAAGTGACCCATGGCTTAAGAGAAGTGCTGTTATGCAAAGATGGAAATGGACGAGTAGGTCTTAGAGTTCAAGCTGTTAACAAGGTTAGTTCATTTATGGTTTATTCATAAATCCATTAACTTTGCCTTCCATACCATCTAAAAAAGAAATTAATTTCTCATATAGAATATTTGGGTGGGACTTCGTAAATTAAAAAAAAATTTGGCATGAAGCAAAATTCTTAGCATTTTCTAATCTTTCTTTATAAATCCTTAATGTGGAAAAATTTCATTAATTTTTTTATTCTAAGATCTCTCTTGTATGTATTGCTGCCTATTAAATAATGACATTCAAGCTTCAATGTTTCATAGAATATAACATTGAATATGCTTAAGAAATTAAATATAATAGCATTATTAATGAGTTAATTATAACTTATTAGAATAAGATTTCCCGTGCAAAGCTTAGAAAGTAAATATCTACTTTATTTATAATAGTTATAAGTTTATGGATACTATTCTTTTTACAGAAAAATATGCTATATATTTATTATAAATATTTATTTGTATTTAATCAAAGATTGTTTCGATTAATTTTTTTCTTTCTGATTTTTTCCTTCGGGTTTATAGGAAAATATTTTGTTGATAATTGTGGGTAACTAGATAAAATTGATTGCTAATTTGCTTAAATTTTACAAAAGAAATAATATTGATTTTAAATTGAGCTATTAATATATTGCAGGGCATTTTCATTATTCTTGTCCAAAAGAACACACCTGCTGCTTTAGCTGGTCTAAGGTTTGGTGATCAGATTTTGATGATTAATGATGTTGCTGTTGCTGGAATGTCCATGGATGATGTGCACAAGATGATCAAGAAGGCAAACCCAGAAAGAATAACGATGGTTGTTAGGGATAGGTATGGTCTTTTTATAATATTGCAATGTTGTGTTTATTTCTACATACCTTCAAAATTACAAATATGTATATATATACCCAGTTTTTTTTTTTTTTTTACTTCCAAATTAACGATTTGTTTTGTTTAGTAAACTAATGAAACCTCCTTTTCTCAGTTTTCTTATGTTTTCTTTTCTTTTTTACCTGCCAGTTAAATCCCAAATTTATAACTTATTTACAATATATGTATTTATGTATAAGATCTTCAAATCCTTCTTGTTTGTTGTATTTTTGATTTGTTATATTCATGTATACAAGTGGTCAATTTTTTAATTAATTTGTCAAAATTTTTATCAAAATCTACATGAAAAAATATCTATTTTAGCTCATTGAGCTTTAGAGATTTATATCCTTGTACATATGGATTCACATCAAATACTCTTCTTGTTAAAAAAAAAAAAAGAACAGAAACATAATAAATTATAGAAAATATATAACTCAATTATAGAAATCTATACTTTATGTATGTGTATTGTATATTAATTTTTTTTCATCTGACTTCATGAGTCAGATGAATTTTTGTTTGAGTTTTTGTGACCTCAAACAGACATAGAAATGATTCTTCAGGATTTGGGGGGAAAAAATTGCATATATTTGAATATACAGTTTAATTAATGCTGTTTGTATGTAACATGTACTTAGATGAAAAAGTTTAACTTTTACAAATCATAAGTCTTTTATTTTAGATTGTTTTTAACCATTGAGGTTTTTATCTAAAAGACTTTTTTCCAGAAGCTTTTTATATTGGGAATTCAAAATTTGAATTATTATAAGCATTTTACTTCAGATGGATTTATTTTTTCAGGAAATATAGTACTTGTGTCAAATTGTTTGTAGAGAAGAAATCTTAATTGCGTATAAACATGTTATTTAAATTATTTTAAGGGTATTTATGAAAAATAGGCATGCAGTAAAAATAAATCCTTTTTTTTTCACTCTTTACTTTTGAATTAAATTGTATTTCCATGCTAATGCAAGATATTACTTCAAAATGTAATTATTATGCTTTATTTATTTTTTAGACCTTTTGAGAGAACAATCACTGTTCATAAGGATAGTGCAGGAACTGTTGGTTTTGGATTCAAAAATGGAAAAATCATCAATCTCGTCAAAGATTCTTCAGCAGCCAGAAATGGAGTACTCATTGATCACAATCTTCTTGAAGTAAGTCATGATTATTAAAATATGTTTAGCTGGGAGATAATTAATATTAAAAAAAATTCTTCTGTGCTTTAATCTGATTTTTTCCTCGTGCTCCTATTAGTTAATTATTTTTTAATTTTAAAGTAATTGATTGTTTAATTATCTTGATTTGATTTATTTTAACATTTGAAAAGTAATAATTATCTGTAAATAGTAATCAAAATATGTATGTTAACTCCTTCCTTCACACTCCCGTGAAAATGACGGGGTGAAATTTCTATCTCTATCTCTTGTGCCTCTGATATTTCCGAGCTGTTGTATTCAAAAGTAATGCTCCAAAAAGATTAAAACAATCTTTTTTTTTATGCCCAGAATCATGTTTATTAATATATACACCAGATGGCTGCCCTAGACTATTTGCAATATTTTTAGTGATAGCTAATTTATTTTAAATTATACACTCAGTTTTAAATAACTTTCTTGAATAAAAAAATAGGCACTTTTATGACCATTTTCTTCAAAATTATGCGACCATTAAGGGGTTAATTCAAAATGTAAAATGCTAAAAATTGTTTGATCTTTCATTTAAAAATCCAATTTTTATGAATGTGCAAAGTTATAACATCAATCTTCTAAGAAATAATATTTGTCATTTGTTTATTTAATTATGGTCAGATTATACAATCGACTCTTTTTTATTACATATATGCATAATCTCTACACTAGAGATTTATCATTAACTCTGCTATTATAACTTATAGAAAAATAGGAAAGAATCTTGATTAAAAAATTTTTTTTTGTAAAATTTAAAAATCAAGGCAATATTATTATTATTATAAGTATAATTATTTTGTACCCTTATAAGAACAAAATATTTTTGTTTTCCATATGCAGTGTTTATCTAGTAAAATTCCTTTTGTAATAAAGTAAAAAGAAGTTTGCATTTGATAATTAAATAAGAGAAAGCTTTTAAAAATATTTTTTTTTGTAAACAAATAAAATAAAACTTATTCAAGCTTTGAAAAATTATGGACTGGATACATAGAAGCATAATTATTGTAGTTGCAAAGTTATTGTTAATTAATTTTGAAGATTATGTTATAGTAATATGTGACTATAAATTAAATCATTTATTAAAAAGTATTCCAAAATTATTCTCTTGAGTATTATTTAACAATAATAAATTCCTTTTAACAATTTTAAAAGAAAAATGTATTTTATTATCTGCCCATATAATAAATCGTAATGTATGTGTGTGTGTGTGTGTATTGGTGCTCTACAAGGCCAGACCGTTGAAGCTACAGCTACCAAATTTGTCACATGTATGCCTTGGAGGTCAGAAATGTGCATCTCAAGCAATATTTTCAAATTTTTAATTAGAATTTGAATGAATTAAAAATCAAGCAAAATTTCAACATTTTCCGCCATAACTTTCGAAAATATTATAACACAAAATTGATTTTTACTTCATACTAAAGATTTAAAAAAAAATCTTTTTAAATGATTTCAATAAATAATTTAATCATGTTTTTCAACAATAAAGATCAAACTGAAGCTTACATTACAAGTGAAAGGAACAAAAATGATCTATTATCAGTATATTGCCGTCATATTGTCAAAAACTCAAATTAAAAAATAAACTATTATTGCAAATTAAACATATAAAAATGTAATTATCAGTATGTGGCTGTATGAAATGAAATGTTTTTTCTAAAAAGAAAAGTTTTTAAGACTTTTATAGTATAATTAAATAAATCAGCTTTATTTAAGACAAATATGTTTAGTATATATCTTTTTAATTCAAGACCCAGCAACTAATTTATAAAACTTTAATAATAGAAATGTATCTATAAAGAGAGTTTGAATGAAACAATTACTTGGTATGTAACACGAGTCTAGAAATGTTTTAATAAATGAAGAAAGTGTAGCTTTTTATCTAAATCCTCTGCTCTATGAATCATATTTAACAGGATACTTTTAAGACGCAATATTTTAAATAAAAAATAAAGATATAAAACTCAATCAACCAAGTCTTTAAAACTGATTTATGAGTATTTGAACATCTTTATTCCATAAAAGGGAGGAATCATTCTTGAAATATCATATAAATTATGAAAATTATTCTGTAATACACATAACTCTACAAATGCTGATGGACTCTTTTTTTTTCAAATTTTGACTTTAAAAAAAAGATGAATAGTTTCAGTAAAAAAAGAATGTGTTTATATGAATTGTAGCTTAATCGTCTCCACTTTAATTTAATAATAAAATTTTCCTGGAACTGACATGTAATTAGAGGGACATATAGTACATTACAGGCTTAAGGCCTCTATAAATGATTAAGTGAATTATACGACTATTAAAATTTGAACCTTAAAAATATTTTGTGAAGTAGCTACTAAATGACAAGTTACATAAAGTATTTAATTGCAGTGATGTTTCAGAAAGGATTTAACTGACCCTTTGAAAAGAGTATTGAGATTGCTGATCTGGCTAGTCATTAAAGATGGCTAGATATAGAAATAAAATCCAGTTTGAATTTGGCTTTACATATTTAAATGATTTATTGTATCCTTATAGGTAAATGGTCAAAATGTTGTTGGATTAAAAGATAAAGAAATATCTGCCATTATCAGAGAGTCTTCTTCTCCAGTCACAGTGACAATAATGCCTTCCTTCATTTATGATCACATGTTGAAAAAGTAGGTACTTTTTGCAGTGGAATGCTGTTTTTTATATAAAGGATTTATGACTAAATCTCTCATGAATTGAAAAGTGAACTAATTTTTACTTCTATTGACAGTTTCCTTTTTGCTTGAGATTTAACGTATTTATATTTGTGAATTTACACAAAATACTTAATGAAAATATTTATATTACAATCTGTTACAAGAGACATATTATTTAAGTTAAATAATTTTTTTTATATACTTTGTTGAATTTATTAATATGATAGTAACTTTTCGAAATCTTACCATGCCAAAACTTTTTTTTTATTCATGTAAATGATTTTTGGTTATGGTTTGATGATTGATTATTTTTTTACAGAATTTCATAGTTTTAAGCTTAAGTGTGAATTCATTTTTATTAATCTTCATTTTATCACCTGTTACATATTGTGTGCTCTCTTTTCATTAAATATCTAAAAAGTATAATTTTAAAATTTAATGCTGTTTATACTTTGATTAATTACTACCAAAATTCATTTAATATTAATTATTTCAGTAGTTTATTGTTTCCATAATAGATTAAGATCACATTGTGAATGTTAAAGAACTTTGAATTAATGAATTTTTAATATTAGTGACATGGCACATTTGATGTAATATCAGTGAATACATGATTTAGAAATGAATAGAAGTATTTTGTATTTTTAGACAGATTTTATTTCTGCTTTATTGTTTTGCTTAAAGATTTGGCATTCTCAAATTGATTTTTTTAAATTTGATTTTCATAGTTTTTTTAATGGCTATGCATTTATGGTTGGTCAATAACATTTTCAAGGAAATGTGTGCTCATAATCATTATTGATTTATTTCTTCAATACATATTGTTTTGCTAGAATAATATTATATGAATGCTTCTATGTCTTAGAGATTGAGAGATTGGAAACGTGAAAAATTCAGTTAATTTGTATGTATTTAGTGAATACTTAAGAAAATAAAAGACAGGATTTTCCCCCTTCCCTCTATCTACCTACAACTTTTTTGAGTGCATTGTGGGTTTGCAGTAGTGGCATAGTACTTGGAGATATAGATGCATAAATGTCCTAGGCATTATAAACACAATGCCCAAGTGTATGTACTAAACTTTTTAAAATAAAATCTAATAAAAGAGTATGTCTATAAGCAGCACCTTTCTTATCAGAATTCTAATGGTAGCTGGGAACCAACAAACAACATTGCCTGCTATTTTGCCTCTATATTCCATTGAATTATTGCACCTTCAATTTTTTAGAGCAAAAATTAGAACAGTTTATTCAATTTTGTATGTATTATTTAAATTCATCTGCAGTTTAACTCAAAAACTTTTTATCACTGTCAAATATGCCATGTAAATACATTCAAATTAAGATTGGAGAAAGAATTAACATTTATTATTATCAAATACAATAAACATGAAGATAACTGAACTACCATCAACTTTACAGCAGCATCTTGTATTTATTACTTAGAAAGAAATATTCAGATATTAATTTTCGTTAATGGCATAAACTAATGAATGACATAAAGTTATAAGTAACAAAATTTAAGCATAACACATACATAACTAATTGAACATAAATGTTAATTGCCGTTGGAAATGAAAACTTACTGTTTAAAATTTAGTTTCTATCATCAACCCTCCTTCCTCCCTTACTTGAAATATACTTTTTTTATTGTGGGATTGAACTTTTTGACAATTGTAATGCAATCAATTATGCATACATATTATCAAAGTTTTTTTCTTTCTTGCATTGCTTTCAGCTGAATAAAGACTAACCCCTTCCTGTAAAATGACGAGTATAGTTTGTTATTGATTTTTCATGCCATATAACACAATGACGATCTATACTCGTCATTGTGCTATATGCCATGATGAGCTATACTCGTCATGTGACTAAAGTTACTGTTGAATATAATAATAAATTTAATTTAAAATTTCTAGTGTATTGAATTCAAGAGGCACTTTGTTACTTATGTTGGTATCATGGATCACTATCATACATCGTTTGACTATCTTGATACAAGTTACGGCCAAACTATTAGTAGTCATTCTAATAAATTTGTTCATTTATTCTAATACGCATTTAGCCTGAACATCTGACTAACTGAATGTTAAACATGCTGTGAAATAAAAATTAAATAGCTATTTCACCCCAAATTTTTTATTCTTAAATCTTACTGGAAGTGGTTAAGTAAAAATTACAATTCCATAACATTAAAAATTAATTTAACTGCACAGTGAAAAAAAAATTTCTTCTGCAAAAAATGTGAAATGAATTTATAATAATATGCAAAATAAGAAAATAATTATTTTTCATTCTAATATAATTTCAGTAAATTGTTTTGTAATTTAAATTTTTATTCAGTTGTACTTGCAATTATGAAATAATCTGATAGATGTAGTTTGTCAAATCTCCGTGAGCATATTTATAAATTAGGATTGGCTAGATACTGCTTCAAATAAGTAAAAATGATACATAAATGGCACCGTTGAATATTACAAAGCTCCATTCAGTTACATTGTATCAGCTACTTTGAATTATACTTAAATTTCAAAATTACACTGTATATTTTAATTACTTTTAACTTAAGGGAATTCTTCAAAATGTGGTATGAAGCTTACATTTATCTTAGATTAACATTTCCTTCTTTTTTCTTTTTATAGTACTGCATCAAGCTTTATCAAAAAGACAATGGATCATTCAATTCCTGACTTGTAAAGGGATACCTTCTTGGCTTATACTTTATATGGAGGATCCTGAACGCATAATTTTTAAAAAAATAACAAGTGGCATATTTTTAAAAACTTTTTTTTTTTTTAGTATTTTTGGTTACTAATTTTGGTTGCCTAATTCTAATTTGTATTGTCTGTATTTTTCAGTATGAACTCTTTATGTAAATATTAAGCATATCATGAAACTCATAAAAAGTTTTCCACTTGTAATATTATAGAAGTGATTTCCATTTATAATTCAGATAAACTATTTTGCTTAGGTGAAGCAGCTAGTAAAATCATTATATACTTGTCAACTAACAAAAAGAAACAAGTACTTCTGTTGAATGAGCATTCCATGGTGTTAGTTTAATAGCTTATATTTTTTCAAATAATTTTATTTTAAGAAAGGAATATTTTGTGTGCTCTTGCCTGGTGATTTTATGATTGTAAATGTGTCAAAATCATTGCTGCAACTGTGATTTGTTCTTGAAATGTAGTCATTGCTTTCTTTTGCATCACTTGTTAATATTTTCAACTTTTAAGTAAAATCTTTAATGTTCTCTATGATGATAGTTATTTATGTTTGTTATTGTTCTCATGTAGTCAGTATATCTTTAGTGTGAAAATAAAATAAAGTTTTGATTTCTTAAAAATCTTAGTTCTATCATTTTTATAAAAATCCTTTCTTGGATTTTAGTGGGATATAATGAATACCTAATATAACTCTCTATATAAAATGCTAACCTACATGTCACAGAAATCTCTTTTATTATTTATTATGGATTGGCAGTATTTAAAAGTAAACATGGCAATTTATGAACATATCTATTACATTTTTTAGTATTTTTACAGATATTATTCGTCACTTTGTAAACTAAATAAGTTATTATTTTGTAAATGCTGCTTGCAATGACAAACACTTCAAAACATGCAAAGGAAATCAAGAAACATGCATTAAGTAGTAAGTTTAATCAAAGAGGAAAATGGGCTTAACAGTCATTAGATGGATATTTGCCATGATTTAACCTATGGAAATAGTTGACAATATCTTTCAAAACTATTAATTTCCAAATAAGATTTATATAAGCAATATATTAAAGCTTAAACAATTACCTTTTTAATGTTATCAATTTTATTTCTGAGTGGTTTATCTTTAAATAAATTCTTCAAATTTAATTTTCAATGTTATAATGGCTTTAATATTACAAAATTCAGACTTATCCTTCAAAATATTCTATCACATGCTTTTGCCGGTAATGAAATTACGATCGAAAAATTTTGCATTTATGAGTATTAATTTCAAAATAGAATTTCACCTCCATTTTTAATTCAATTTATATGCATTTTTAATTTGTTTATTCAATAATTTGTTGCAGATTGTTTAAATTAAATCCTTTTTTCTAATTTGTATTAAATAAGCATTTTTAAAAATTGCATTCCATACTTGTTTAATAGCATGACTATCAATAATCTCGATGAGCAAGCTAGTTGGCAAAGGCAGCTAGGTGATGAAAACCATTTGACAGGATAAGGAATATTGTCTAAAGCAAGGGGAAAAGAGAAATTGAGGAATTTTATCAAGAAAAGATAATTATTAGGCAGTTATCTTTATTTATTTAAAATACATTTTCATTCATAACACATACAAATATGCAGAAACCATTTATATCAATGCCAAAAGTGCTTTATTAAATCTTACAATAAAATAATGAATAAATAAGAGAATTAATAAATAAAGTTTTAAATTAATACAAATTTAACTTATAATGGCCATTGTTTATTTAAAGGTGGGAATAGTTCTTCCAGATCATCATCTCGTTTATTTCCGTAAGTTATAAAGAGCCTTCAGAAATTGCAAAAGTTTAGGAGTAGTCCTGTTTTATTTCCTACTGCATAACTTTTTAAAAATGCTATAATAATTATTTTAAATTTAAATATTGATTTCTTCATGTAATTTAAAATTCATTGAAATTCTTATTTTCATATTGAGAGTGTTCATTAATGCTGCATGAAATAGCTAACTGTTGTCAAAAGTGCTTAGATGAAAAATTTTGAATATTGAACATATTATAAGGACTTTTGATCAGAAAGATATTCTCAATAGCATAATAATTTGTTTGTCTGGCATGATCTAGCTTAATTTGAAAACCGTAAAAATTGAACCAAGCAACATTTATATAGAAAGATATTGCTGAAAAGAGATGAGATTTTGTAAGAATAAGTTTTTTATTTTCCATTTTGAATCTATTTTATGCCCCTTTGCTCGATAACAAGCCTCTGTACTTATTTTCCACTTTAAGAGAATTTTTTAAAATCTTATACTGTCAACAATTAGATTAAATCCAAATTTATTTGCAATATATATATATATATATTATTTGCAATATATTTTGGCATAATTAATTACTACCAATAATAAGACTTTTTTTAAAAAAAAAATTTTTTATTTCATTTTTTGAGAAAACAATATTGTTTTGTGAGACATTGTTTTTGACTTTTGCTTAAAAGTGAGCTGAACTTATGCTTATAAAACTACTGTACCAATGACAAGCTGGGATTTTGTTCGCTGTTGTAAACTTTCTAGCTGTATCCCAATTGCCTTATAAAATTCCTACCCTTTTGTTTCATACTCCATGGGTTAGGAGATTTTGGCCAACCATTTTTTTTGTATGATTGCTGTTGGTGCTGATCAAGTTCGTGAAATAGATTTTGGCAACTTTTACTTTTCTTATAATTTAAATGCTAAGTTTAAGGCAACAGGGAAATTAAAAAGTTTTCAAAAATTGTCAGAATTCTGGAATTTTTTTTGCTATTTGTTAAATTGATATTAGTAATAAATAAAAAAAACAATTTTGTTGCAACATTAATTTTTTTACAACATTTTTGAATTTATCAAGGGTAAACACTAAAAATTTTTTAAAAAATAAACTGAATGAAAACATTTTGAAAATACAAAAAGAGTGGCGGTCAATCCTTTGTTGGCTTAACCATAGAATTTCGTAAGTGTCTACTCTGTAAATGCCAAACATGTGAACCAAATTTTATCTAGCTGTTTCGTTTTCTAATAATTGTGCTGACATTTATTTGAACAACTGGTCAAAAAGACTTCTAAATGGAATTGTCTCAAAATTTGATATAAAATTAATTAAAAACCAAATACCTTTTATCTAGCTCAAAACGTTTTTGAGTTATCTTTGTTACAGAAAGACATTTTCCAAAAATGTGTTTTTGGATCTAAAGGAGTTCTGAAACGTTGGATATATCAAACTATCGAATTTGAATTCGTTGAAGATTATTATACTTTTTCCAATACGACGTATTCGGGAAATGAAAAACCACAGATATGATTTGGCTATTTGGTAGAAGATCCAATTTAGGATAACCTAGACCAAACATGAGATTAATTGAAAATTCAAGATTAAAAAACTAAATTTAAGATAAATAAAACTATAAAAAGGGATATCAGCATTTACTTTTACACCCTGTATTTTTTTAACTCAACTATGCAACCTATATTTTAAAAACGTTTAAGGAGTTTCAAATCTCAAGCCGGAAACTTCGTATCATAAAAGGATTTTTTGGGGGGGTTGGGGGAGTATGTGTACTTTCATAATATTTGAAAATTTTACTCTCAATTACATTGAAGATTAAGTGCATACAGAAAGTGAAATAATACCATTTGGATAATTAGACATGTTTACTAAAAAGAAAAGAATTAAAATAAAATATATTAGAAAAATTATGACATTTGGAGAAAAAATTATATAATAAAGAGGTTGGTAAAATCCTATTTTAGACCACCTCTGGCAACTTTTTCAAAATCTCGCCAATTTTTCAAAATCTTGCCAAATTGAAAGTATTTGAAGTATTCTCTTCAGATGTTGTCAGGGTTGCCAATTTGGAATCATTATCGCTGATTATTTGGCGAGATTTTGAAAAAGTCGCCAAAGGTGGGCTAAAATAAGATCGACCAAAGAGGTTATGCAACTGCAAAATCTATTTTAAACTAGTGCACAAATTTTTTTTTGTGATGATATGCTCCAAGGTTAGCGAGGCAAATTAAAATCTCGATTAATTTTCAGAAAGAGCATTTTTTAGTCAGGATATGACCACATTCCAAACTTGCTAATTCTGTGTCTAATTAGGTGCCCTGCAAAGTGTTAAGCAGGACTTTTGATCATGCTTGTCTCGGTTTACGGATAATATGTCAGCCTATATGCATTTACCTGTTAAAATAATTAGATAATTCATTGAAAATATAATCATTGATCTCTATGTAGAATGGAAATTCAGACATTTTAGTTTTAATAAATACCTTTGAATGATCTAAATATGAAATTTAATGTTGGTGATTGATGGAGTCTGTATATCAAAAATCTGACTTAATTTGTTTGTAATTAAAGTTCTGTCAGATCTTTGAACACTTATTTTTGATTATTTATCTGATAATCATATTTAATATGCAGTTTTTCCTGCAGATAGCATATATTCAGTAATAAGAACCAGTGGTTCTAATTAATGAATATATGCAAAATTTTTTTTCCAAATATCCCCAAAATTTTCTTCCATATTCTAACACACTTGTCATTACAGAGAACACCTTACATAATAATGGTGTACAAGAGTTATGAAACTTCTGGAGTGAATTTAGCATTTTTATTGATTCGATCATGTGATCCTTGATGAGTACTTTGGCGATTAATCCATGGAATGCAGTTATAGTATCCGAAAATCAAATCTATGTTTTAAATGCACTTTTACCAAGGTAATTTATACAAAAAAAATTATACAAAAGTGCGCTTGTTGTCCCAATCTTTCATACCAATCTCTCTATATATGTTGAAAATCGTGTTAGTTGCACCATTTATAATTCAATAGTGATTGTACCGATTTTAATGATATTTGTATTTTTGAATTCGTCTCAGACCCGAATAGCAGAATAACCATTAAAATAGGGTAAAAGTTTACGGAAAAAAATTTACTATCAAGTCAAATATGATTAAAAGCGGTACAGCTGATCTTGAGTTATAAATGGTGTAATCAAATTGTTCTTTGATTGTTAGGCGGTACGAAGTTCGCCAGGTCAGCTAGTTTCATATATTTAAGACAACGCATTTTTGAGTTATCACGTCTGCATTTTTCTGAAATTACAAACGGTAGATGCTCAACCCATTTTGGGAGTTAGCTCAAAATTTGACAGATGTCTTCACTAGAGGTGTTAAATCTGCGAACCGAATTTTATTTATCTAGCTCTATTCGGTTTCTAGTTATCGCGTTAGCTTTCACCTGAACAGCAGGAATTCCTGTGAAAATTTTTTTGCTCAAATTTGATAAATCTATACATACTTTGTGTAGAAAAACATAACCTAATATCAATCATCTAACTCAAATCGCTTTTGAGTCATCTTTGTCAAAGATAGGAGATTTTCCAAAAATATGTTTTTCAAACTCAGGGAGACCAAAAACGTGGATATTGGTCAAACTCGAATTTTTTTTTATTTGGAGATTTTTATACTTTCTTTTTACTATTTATAGGAGACAGTCAAAAGAGGTTTTGAAGATATAAAGATGTCTTATTAGCATTTTCCCAAGTATCGATTAAAGCGTAATGAAATCCCAAAGGAAATACCCACGAATGAAGTTAAAAATTTTCCTTTATTTGAATGATCTGGGACAGCCTGATTGTGAAATGAATTTGCTTTGCTTTTTGCCTGTAAGAACCTTGAATGAATCCCTTTGGTTATTTTAGCTCTACGTAGAAACCAGAAATACTTCTTGTTTTGATTACCAGTTTGATCTACGGTAGTTTTTATGTTGGAGTCCTCAATGATTTTAAAATTAAAATAACTTCTTACCAGATTCAAATCTGATCCTTAAATTAACATTTCCTTAATCATACTGAAATATATTCAACGTAAATTATATTATTCCAAATAATTTACCATGTATTTTCAAAGAGAAATTATTTAATTGATCTGCGAAGGTCCTAAATTGCTCAGAGGAGTTCTGAAATCTTTATTACAAAAAGACAAGTTAACATTACAAAAAGACGAGTTGAATGAATAAATATTCATCTTATTTACATCAATGAAAGATGAGAAAACGAGCCCACGTTTTCCATTTTTCACGCAAGAGTTAAATAGTATATTTACTTTTTGATGCATGGTTGGTTCAATGGATTTCTATTTTTCACGAAGTTTTACCAAAGATCTATTACATTAGTTCATGGATTTGTTTAGTGAACGGAAGTCTCTTGAGAATTGTTAACAATAGTTGAGAATTATTCCGTCTGTCATACAAATAGAGGATTCAAGTCATTTTCAAGTAAGTTGTTTTTTAAAGTTAATGTGCTTGATTTGTTTGGTTTAAAATGGTATTTATACAAAATTCATTTATATTAAAGTGAGTGCTTTCCAAACAAATTGAAAATGAATGAAATATGACGTAATTTCTAACCTTAGGATGCCTTAATATAACATAATAAGAAACAATTAAATAAAATATAAAAGCAATATTTGATTAAAAGTTTTTTATCTTTAAGTGGTTATAAATTCAAAAAAAAAAAAAATAGTAAGAATAATTACAAGAAATAGGAGCAATTGTAGCTAGAATTATGACAAAGTAGTAACAAATATAAAATTTATATATATATTGCAATAACCATTTTTTGTTTATAAAACTTTTTCAATATTTCTGTACATGCTTAATAGGATAATCAAATAGTTTTAAGGCAATATTTTTTCTTGAAAATGAATTTCCCTAAATATTTGAGGCTCTCTTTTAATTTTCTTCTGTTTTTGTCAGAAAGCATGATGCTTATAGGAAAGTTTGCAATAAATGAAAATATATGTTCAAAAAAGGGATAAAATAGAAATCAGTATATCAAATCCAAGCTTTAACTACAGTTCGAGAAATATTGTACCTATTTTTGTCAGTTTTGACTGAAAAAGGATTTTGTCGAATAATAATTCTGATGTATTAATTCCAGATTTTAGTAATATTTCTACAGATATATATGGACAGTCAAAATCTAACCCGAAAGTCAGCCCGATATTAATACTATTTCGCTCTCTAAAAAATAGAGCGAAAGTTTACCAAAGCATTTATTTATAGTAGTTTATATAATAAAAGCCACTGTTTATTTTGAAGATTCTAAAGATGAATCAAAGTCTATTTTATGTTAAAATTTATAAACAGAGCTTATAAAGATAGAAATCGGAAATGAGAAATTCGCACCCTTTAAAATGCCTACTTTTACAACAAATTTGCAACTTTCCCCATTTTTGGATAATGTGTATATCTTGTAAACATTTGCTAAACAAAAATAAACGAAACAATTTGTTGTATAAACATCTGCATTTAAATTTAAAATGGCTGCGAATTCTCATGGTGCATATAATTAACAAGCATTTGAATTTCTGGATATTTTTACATATTCTCCCAGTGAAATTATATTTAAGTGTTTTGTGCTCTTGGTATCGAGTTTTCGAATGTTATTTGCCAATTCGAAATGCATTGTTCACGAGATTGCATATCTCTCCTAGATTTTCAAATTTCAATCTCATTTTATGGTTGTATAATAATGGCAACTTAAATTCCTTTTTTTTTTAAATTATGGCATTATCATTCTTTCTCAAAATATAATGCTCGTTCTTGAATACATATTTTGTAGAATTAGTCTTAAATTCTTCGTAACCCTATGCAAATGTTTCGATTCCTAGAAGAATTGTGTATTGCTACAAAGTTCAATAGATGGTATGTTGGGTTACATTAATATTTTGAATTGTGCATTTGCCAGTCAACTGTCTATCCCAAAATCTTTATTTCCTTTAATTGCCATCAGCTTTGTAATTTCTTTAGTTGTGATAGACTCCACAATTCAGAAGTATATGAGAGCTCTGATTTTCTATCAGTTTCAGCAACTCTACATCGCTAAATTGTGCATTGTCTGATCTTTGATATTTTTCGATATTCTGAGTACCTAACAATATTGTGAAGGTATCGTAACAAGGTTTCAGAAAATTTTTTCGTTAATAGGATAGTCTTACCCTTATTAGTTAAAGATATGGCACAATATCCCCACGATGTTATTCGATGTTCTGGTTGGTTGGTTGGTTGTGTGTGGTTTATTGGCGCAAGAGCCATACCTGGCCAAACTGCGCCAAGCATATGGTAAAATTAGAAACGAAATTTAAAACAACACGATTTTAAAAGAAGACGTAAGTTATTGAAACCATGTGAAATGTATCGAACACATGAGTATTAAAAGAAAACGATTTTAGTGTAAGACAGATAAAATTGGGAAAATTGCTCGAAAATTTCCAACGTTATCAAATATATTGTAAAAAACTAATGGCTTTCAAGTAATTAAAAAGATTTGGATGGTATGTTTCATCCATCAAGTCACGCAAGGTAACAGATAAGGAATTAAAATAAATTTGGCGATGGGAATTAAAAGAAGGACACTCGATCAAAACATGCTTAACAGTAACATTGGTATGACAAGTGGAACATACGGGTGCGCTTTCTCCAAAAATGAGGTGCTTATGTGTGAAACGTGTATGTCCTATACGGAGTCGAGTCAATTTGACGTCGAACTCTCTTATAGGGAGGACTGGCCACAATCCAATGAAAGGTTTGATGGAATACAATTTATTATGGGTCTGCAATTCCCAACTCCGCTGCCAAGTTGAAAAAATATGTTTAATTAATGCTCTCTTTGCATCGCCATATGACAATTCTTGTGACAAAAGAGAAGTAGCCGTTTTAGCTGCATCATCAGCCGCTTCATTACCATATATTCCCACATGACTTGGAACAAAACTAAAAAGTATGTTAAATCCTCTATTCCTGAGAGAGTGCAGAAAAGTCAGTATTTCTAGGGCAAATGAATGTAACCGATTTTCATAATGGCATAGTGCTTCTAAGGCACTCATGCTATCTGTGTATATAATAAAATTGCGTTGATTAGAAGAGGAGATTTCCCGAAGCGCACAAAGAATCGCCAACAACTCAGCAGTAAATATAGAACTATAATTATGTAAACGATAGCTCACCGTCTTGGATGGAATAATAATGCCACAACCGACATAACCATCCGACTTCGAGCCTTCTGTAAAAATCGGTGTGAAAGTTGAATATTGATGACGATGATATAGGAACAGCTGCTTGAATACTACTGACGCTGTTGTGGATTTATCAAATCCAATGAAGGGATTCAAAAAGGAAACCTGTGGCACATCCCAAGGAGGGAAGAACGACAAATCGGCTGACTTAATAGAAACATCAGCAAGTTCCGACTCGTGCAGAAATTCTTTAACTCTCTCGATGAAAGGCAAAATGTGATAAATGCGTGCAGCATAGAGTCTGCGAAGACTAACTGGAAGTTTTATTTGACTTATGGGATGATTAGGAACAGACATTACTCTTAAAAAATATAAGGATGAAACTTTCTTACGTCTAAGATGCAACGGTAGCTGGTGACATACATTATAGAGACTTTCTATGGGTGAAGTACGAAAAGCTCCTGAACATATTCGTAAGGCAGAATGGTGGACGGTATCCAATCGTCGTAAAACAGATGAACGAGCAGAACCATACACCATGCATCCATAATCCAAACGGGAAAGAATGACTGCCTCGTAGATACGGAGAAGAGAGGTTCTATCTGCCCCCCAAGAAGTTTTGGAGAGTACTTTTAGGATATTCAAAGATTTTTCACATTTCTTACGTAAATATAAAGTATGAGAGAGAAAGGTGAGTTTTTGATCAAAAATAACTCCTAGGAAACGTATTTCAGGTACTATTGGAATAGGGATATTGCGAACATGAACATATGGATCTAAATGAATACCCCGTTTCCTACAAAAGTGAACACACCGACTCTTTTCAGGAGAAATAGTGTACCCATTATTATCACACCAACCTAGTAGCTTGTCAATTGCATTCTGCAGCTGTCTTTCTATTAAACGCATGTTACTACCTTCGCAGGAAATCTGCAAATCGTCAACATAGAGACTTCCATGAACAGAAGGTGACAAATTATTAAGAACCTGGCTAAAATGAACGATAAAAAGTGTAACACTGAGGACGCTTCCCTGTGGCACGCCCTCAGATTGATTAAAATGTTGAGAATGAAAATTTCCCATGCGAACCCGAAAAATTCGACGAGATAAAAAGTTTTTTAAATAAATGGGCATGTTTCCTCTAAATCCGAGGTTAAAAAGCGTTGAAAGTATGCCATAGCGCCAAGCTCGATCGTACGCCTTTTCGACGTCGAAGAAAACAGATACAAGGTGATTCCTCCGAACAAAGGCATTACGAATATGGGTCTCCAGGAGGATCATATTATCAAAAGTGGATCGTCCTCTACGGAAACCACTCTGCATTGGGGGAATGAGACCTTGCTTCTCCAATTCATACACAAGGCGGCAATTGACCATACGCTCTAAGGTTTTGCACAAACAGCTAGTTAAGGCTATTGGCCTGTAGTTTAGAGGATCCGATGAAATTTTGTCTGGTTTTAAGATAGGAATCACAATCGCTTCGTACCATTGAGAAGGATATTTCTGCTCAGTCCAAATTCTGTTTAATAATTTCAACAGATTGGAAAGGGAAGTGGTATTCAATTGACGAAGCATGCTGTATGTGATTCCATCAGGCCCGGGAGTGGTGTCATGTGCTCGAGACAAAGCTGATTTTAATTCATACATCTTAAACTCGCAATTGTAAGGAAAGCTCTTATGAGTATTAAATTGCAAATTCCTTTGCTCCGCGCGACGCTTAGTCGCCATAAAATTATAACTATAAGAATTTGGTGAGGAAATTTCTTCAAATGATTGTCCAAGAATATTAACAATATCTAATGGAGCTGTGTATTTGGTATTTCCTTTATTTAATATAGGAAAGTGAAATTCCCGATACATTCCATTAGCAGCCTTCACTTTGTCCCACACTTGCTTAGTGGATGTAGCAGATGTAATAGAAGACACAAAATTTATCCAGGATTCTCTCTGGCTACGACGGCGAATGCGACGAGCAGTGGCCTTGGCACGTTTAAACGCAATAAGATTTTCAGTCGTTGGACATCTTCTAAAAGTGTTCCACGATTTCTTTTCCCTCTTTCGACTGTCGCGACAAGCCTGATTCCACCATGGCCTACGAACTTTCCGTAAGCGTGGAGAACTCTTTGGAATCGTATTATTAGCGGCATTCATTATTGTGTCAATGAAACATTGTACTGCTACCGTTATATCTGTAGTGTCGACCATGGTCTCAGTTATATCAGCAAGTTGTGAGAATAAATTCCAGTCTGCCCGTTGAAACAGAAAACGCGGAGGATAAGGAGTCGCACCACTATTGTAGGCATGGGAGACTATTAAAGGAAAGTGATCGCTATTGTACAAATCCTCTTCAACTGTCAAATTCAAAAAAGGTAATATTTCAGGAGAACAGAGGGCTAGATCGACACTATGGAAGGTACATGTGGGTGCATGAAAATGAGTTTTTTCCCCATTATTGAGCAGACAGAGACAGTTATTATTAATAAACTGTTCAATCTGTCGCCCACGAGTATTTGTATTTTCCGAACCCCATAAATGACTATGCCCATTAAAATCGCCAAACATTACAAAAGGTGACGGAAGTTGGTCAACCAGATTGTCAAGATCCTGTTGACTTACATTGTCATGTGGTGGCAAGTAAATACAACATATTGTAATCAGAGATTTAACGTGGATTTGAACAGCCACAGCTTGCAGGGAAGTGTGCAGTGGAAAGGGTGAGCTTGGACAAAGATTTGAAGTCAAGATGCAGACTCCACCGGAAGCAGATGTGCCATCTTGACGAACACTATTATAGCCACGTATTTTGAAAGAAATGTCCGATTTCAAGAAAGTTTCTTGAATGGCGAAACAAATGGGATGAAATTTGTTAATGAGAGATTTAATGTCCACAATCTTAGAGCGAATGCCGCGACAATTCCATGAGAGAAATGTACCCATTAAGAAATTTGAGGTGAAAAAGAATTGGAGATGGAGACATTAGGGGTTGGAGAAACCTCGCAATTCATCTTAAGATCTTCATCCTCCTTCGAAGGATGCAAGTTAATCATAGAACTTTTCGGAATACCACCGAACAAAGAAGGAAAATCTTTGTGTACTAGGCCCTTTTCAGCAATACCTAGTGCTAAAGACTGCTTTTTTGATTGTTTCTTGAATGTCTTTGCCAAATCTTTGTGAGGAAAACCGTGCTTAGAAATTTTAAGCTTTAAAGATTTTTCTGCTTTAGAAGGCTTTTTACGTTCAGCTTTAACCTTTTCCGAGATAATCGTATCAGAAGTATCAGTATCGGGAGGAAAATCTTTTATTTCATATTGCGTACTTTGATTAACAAGGGCTCTCTTCACTGCCGAAGCATAAGTGGTAACAGACGTGGTTGTCCGAGCTTTGACAATTCGTCGCGCTTCAGGATAAGATATCTGTTCCTTGAATTTAACCTCAATTACCTCTTTTTCAAACTTCCAAATAGGGCAAGACCGTGAATAAGAAGTGTGATTGCCCTTACAATTTACACACTTTTCTGTTGCCTTACATTCGGTGTTATCATGTCCGACTTCTGCACAGCGGGCGCAAGTAAGTTTTCCACGGCAAGCAGTTTTCGGATGACCAAAACGCTGGCAATGAAAACAACGTAGAGGTGTGGGGATATATGGCCTGACTGGGCAGTTAATATATCCTGCCTTAATAGAAACAGGAAGTTTTGGAGATCTGAAGGTCAGGATCAGATGCTTCGTTGGCAGGAGCTGACCATCCCTTCGTATAAAAATGCGTCGCACATGTATAATTCCTTGTGGTTTTAATTCGGATGTGATTTCCTCTAAAGGAACGTTAAAAAGTTCTCCAAGAGTTATGACACCCTTAGAAGAATTTAGAGTTTTGTGAGGTTCAACTGTTACTTTTATATCAGCTAAAGCTTTAATTTTCATTATTTGTTTCGCTTGTTTCATAGAATTAACTTCTACTAGTAGATCTCCAGAGCGAATTTTTTTTATTGATGTGACATCTCCAACGGTAGCAGAAATAGCTTTTTGGACAAGAAAAGGTGAGACATTCTCGAAAGTTTCATTGTTTGTGGAAATACGTTTGACTAGAAAAAAAGAATCAAAATGAGTTGCTTGGTTTTGAACAGTGACATGCCCACTTAAGGGACGAAGTTTGCCTTTGGCACCCATGCAGCATGGAAAAGGGAATTCGGGATCCAACGGCACCGCCCTCCACGGAGCCCTACAAGGGAAGGCAATTGCTGGCTCTGGGATTTCCCAGCCTCAGTATCCACCTTGATGCTAGCTGGAACCTATACGCTAAGGGCCACTTCCAGGAACGTCTACCACCCTTAACGCAGAGCCCCAGAAGGTGACCCTTTCGCTTGATCCCCTTGAGCAGACCAGTCACATGACCAGGATACCAGCCGATTGATACACCGGGGATCGGAATGTACCACCCGTCTAATGGGTCGCCACGCACGGCCAACACGTGGGGGTATTTGCTGTCCATGAGAAGCAGGAAGCAAACAGAATGGCGACAGCTTTTCATAGAGAGCTCCCTCGTCTACCCTCGAGGGATAGAAGGATCAAGCAGACAGCATAAGGCGTAGAGGAGAATAAATTGAAAAGGGAGTAAAGATCCCTGGGTACCTCGGGATTGGGACACCCGTACTCACCTATAGTAGGCGAGCCCCTGAGGGGGCGATGTTCTGAATGCCGGCCAGTGTCGGGAGGATGTCGTAACAATGTTATTCGGCATTTTGTGCTTAGAGACTTCTATCAATGGTATTCGATAAGGTAATTGAAACCATTTCCATCTTTGCTGTCTTTTGCTTTTCATACATAGTATATCCACAAATCGGAACATCATTTCAATACTCAGTAATTTAACTGTTCATCAACAGTCTTTAATGATCCATATTCCGTCTAATATAAATGGGTGCGTTTTGAAATTTTAGATTAAGTGAAAATAACCATTTATATCTAAAAAATAAACATTTATTTTTTACTTCAATGAGCCATAGTGACATTTTTTTACTTAAAATTTTCGAAATTCTCGCTTTATTGAGAACTTCAGAATTTTAATTTTTACCTTTTTTTTTATATTTAAATATTTTGCGTAAAATGAAGATAACTTATAATTGATTCGAACATGAAATAAACGTAATTTTTAACTTGCATTACTCATTTGAAATATTTTCAAAATTTTTTCTTGAAATAACTTTCTACATATCAGTTTTGAGGGTAGTATATGGAGATTTCTGGTGTTTCATTCGACTGATAGCAGATTACTTAAGTGGTTATTCTACTACAATACAAATGAAATCTTCATTTCGTGTGTTTAGGTTTTAAGGTCGTTCATCGTTTTCCCAAGATGACTGGGTCAAAAATAATGGTCAACTTGATCTTCTGGGAAGACTAAGAAGACAACGTATACATTCCAACTAGTATATTATCTATATATGATACACTTATTTGCACAAATGGCTTAATAATTTTATTTCAATATCTTTACGATATATTACTCGGTATTTAGAATATTGGACAACATCGTAGTGAGATCATACGATGTCTTGTGTTAACCCTGCACAGGTTGCGCGGATTACAATAGTAACTTTAAGTGAGTTTGATGTTTAAAAAATAATTAAGAAGTGTCTTGTTATGTTTGAAGTTGATTAAAGAATGTTGATTAATTATTTTGGAGTTTTATTTTGATTTGAAAATGGACTACAATTGTAATCCGCGTGACCGTTTACATGACTTTATAGAGCGCGACCGGTGCAGGGTTAATAAGAAATTATCTTTGTTGGCAAGTAGTGAGTTATATTTTCTGAATTATACTAGCATGGGATACTGAAAAAAATGTTCCCATTTTAGGGGTTTCAGGTAGAGTGTCAAAAACATTTATCAGAACATGATTCCTTAGGAGCAAAAAACTGTACAAAATTTGAACTTCATAATTTTTTAAGTATATTTACTGATAGAAATAAAATACTATTATTTGTGCCATTTAAATTCTTCTGAAAGTAAAACTAAAAACTGAATTTTATGATGAATAGGATTTTTACTAAATGATTTCTACTATGAAATAAAGCATAAATCATTAATTTTTCTGTAATGCACTTAAGACTTGCCGAACGATTCTGTTTTCTGTATCCGTATTAAAAAGAGCATGTTTGTTTTAGAAACAAATTGTTTTTGCATTAATATATAACCACTTTCATTTTAAAATTCAAATTTTACAGAAGTTGGCAGAAAGTTAGAAATATATTTATAATGAACATAATGGCTTAAGGCTTTTATAATAGTACGAGTTATGTGATTATCAAAGTTTGAAGCTTAAAAATATTTTACCGCTAAAGCTACGAGATCAAATTACATAAAATATTTAAATGAACATTTTAGAGAACATTAATCTTAGCGAATCAGCTGATCTCCATAAACTTTTGGTAATGATAACGATGAATGCTTGTGTGCATTGGCGTTCTACATGTCAGACCATTTTACCTGCAGCCGCCAAATTAAGCACATATATCTTAAAGAGGGAGAACGTGCGCCTCGGGGAAAAAATCAATTGAAATTTTTAATTGAAAAATCTGAATTTTTGAGATTAGAATTTTAATTGATTTGGGCATTTTTCTAACAATAACTTTAGTAAATTCATAATGTAAGGAAATGAAAACTTTAGTGAATATTAATCCGTCGAACCAGCCTGTCACCAAAGATGGCAGATTATAAATGATGCACCTTTATTGATGAGATTTCAATAATTCAATACAAATACCTAATGTATATCTAATTCTTTATAATCAGTACTATTTGTACTTTTTATAGGTTTATATTTTAAGTAGATAAATAATTTTTTTAATCGATCTATCTGCGTCTCTCCCTCCACCTTCTTTAGTTTAGTCCGTTGGCTAAAAATTTTAAATTCCGTTTTTTTAAAAATAATCTCCTTTTTAGGGAATTCACATGTAATTTATAGCTATTCTCGGGAAACATCAAAACTTATTATTGGAAAAAGTATTCCCTTCGCTTTGCAAAAATTGGCCCTAAGCATTTTGATTGTCACGCCAAATTCTATAAATGCATGTGCACAGACAGACAATTTCGGAAAAACGACAAATGGGCATTATGTCATTGCTCTAAGAAAGTTTTTTTCAATTGTTTACATTAAAATAAAGATTGAACAATGTCACAGAGAAAATAGAGATTACAGTTGTGCGCTACATTTGGCGTAATGAAAATGGCCCTTTAATCTATTTACTTTTTTATCCTCTTTTTCTATAATCTAGTTTTTTTTCCATTGCTTTGATTAAATTTTGTGCGTTCTAATTTTGCTGTAATAAGTTTTTAAGTTTTTTGATTTTAATGCTCTACTTTTATTTGGCAAAGTACATCCAAATATTGCTCTTCCACCATAAAAATATCAGCTAAACTGTTAGAGAATTTATGAATTTTTTTATCTAGTGCTAATTAAATCAATTTTAACATTCGTATATTAAAAATATTCCTTTATATAGCTTAATGTCTTGTCACTATTGTTATGAAACTGTAACATTGCTAATTCGCGTATTTAGTTTAATAAGGAAAATATACAGATAGCACTTATGGATGCCGAGACTTTGACCCAGCCTGTCTTGGTGGCGGCTTTAGAAAACAAATCAAACATTCCAGAAACTACAAGAGTCTTGGCGATAATTCTATTTGTTCTGGAATTTTCCAAATCTTTCTAGAAACATCGCCTTTTCCCAGAAATGATGAAAAAGATGGGAAACAGGGCTGAAATCAATCAGCAATCAGTTAGAAGAAGAGTTAAATGTGAATAGTTGGGTGAAATCTGTTTTGAGCTGTCTCTGAACATTTTGCTCTATTATGGTTGTTTATTACTTATTTTTTGCTTGTGTGCTGTTTTTGTACACACTCTGACCTTATTTTATTACTCGCATATTCGTATTTTCTTATAAAACAGAATAAAAACCGTTGTGGAACATCGGTAATGTTCACCACTCAATCCAAGAATGGATTTTAGATTTTTATGCAACTATATAGTTTCATTTATATTATTAGAATAACGGAATAATTGTACTGTTTTTATAAGTTTGTAAGATGCATTATAATTTAGGGCATCCGTCTAGGGTTTAAAAAAATATGATTTTTCCAGTTTTTTAATTATCAGAAAATCAAGTCCGAACTTCGTAGATTCTAAAACAGACTTTGTGCTTTATATATATATATATATATATATATATATATATATATA
>JAPMOQ010055483.1:0-37174 GCA_026543055.1 Argiope trifasciata | reverse complement strand
GCGTATTTGGACGAACTAATTTTGTAAATACTATATTCAAACATATTTTCTGAGAAATAAATATTTCATTATGATTGATTCACGAAAAACATATCTCAAAATGAATTCAATAAAATTTCATGAAATTTGATATGAAAGTACCAAATATCTTTGAGGTTGTATCAGGCTGCAGATTTTAAAGTAATTTCATTTAGACATGTTTTACAGACACTTTAAGTTCGAAACATACACATTTTTTCAAAATAAATAAATAAGGGAAATTTTAAATGCTCATATAAATTTTATTTATTGAAGTAATTTTTATCTTGCGGTCTGTTATATGTTATGAAGTTTGAGCTTATATAGGTGAAATAAAGTATTTCTATGATATTTCTAACCTACTTTTTTCTAATATTGGAAATATTGCTAAATTTTCATTAAATAAAGTTTTATTACAAACTAAAAACAATGGGAGAATTTTTTTCCTAATTCTGACCTTTGAAGCAATTTGGTTTAGTAATTTGGTGTGATAAAAAATGCTTATGTACCTTTAAGAATTCGTTTCCGAAAATTGTTGGATACTTTGTGAACATAAGCAAACCATTTCGCTTTATTATATTTAATCCCTGCTTTGACCTAATAGTTTTTTTGTCGCTTTCATTTAGAGTTTAATTTATTTGACATGAATTATGTATTGAGTATTAAAAATTATCTGACCCTCCTAAAATCTCTTTGCTTGCAGGAAAATAATAAATTAATACAGAATAAAGCAAGTAAGATTTGTATATTGTCAGTATTGAGTAGAAAATATAATTTTATAATGACGAAATATTGAAAAATATTATGCTAAATTGTGGAGAACAATAAATTAGAGGACATTTGAAGGCATGTAAAGATTGCACGAGATTTTCAGAATTTTTAGAACGCATATGAATTAAAATGCAAAATTTTGGAAGGGGGAAAGTTAAACGTCCTGAAAGACCGTTATATATTCCACCAGTGTTCCGTTCAAAGTCGGACAAAGAATACGAAGAAAAGATGGAATATTCTAAAATTAAATTTGCAAGTGAAAACTCAAATTATTCCTTTGAAAAAAGTGATCATTCCTTGGAAGAACTTACAAATAGAGTTTCGAGAAGGGTGCGATTCGATAGTTCTGGATCTTCATCTAATCCAAAAAATACATCAGACGAATCTAATAAAGATGATGATTCTAGTGATTTTGAAGATTGTTGTGACTTTGTACCCGAGAATGATTTAAATTTTAATGAAGAAGCGAATGAAAATAATACAAACGAGCATTGGAAGGCAGAAGGAATAATACCTGCCGGAAACCCTCAGGATATTGGAATTGAAAATTACCAATACGATGATAAAATACCAAACAGAATTCTGATGCAACCTGGAAGTGATTCAAATGTAAAATCTTACTCAAACCAGCTGCCTAACCCAGAGTCAAATGAAACAAAACTTGACGAAGGATTATTTGATAATCATGATGATAGTATCTCGGATATTGAAGCTGTAATTGACGGCAATACGAGAAAGAAAGGTGTATTAACTTCTCCTAATTCCGATGTAGTCAAAGAAAAAGTTTTGAATGCTGCTAAATATGTACTTGAAGAAGATAGTATATTAGAATCAACGTTATACGGTCAAAATGACAATAACGAGACTATTATCAGTGGCATTAAGAATTTTGAAGACCTTCAATCAACTGAGAATGAACCACCAGATTACACAGAGATTTTTGGCAATAATTATATTCCTCCTCCTGTTCCCCCACCAGTGTCTGGTTTTCAATTGCCTCCAATACATCGTATGTCATCGCTTGTTTCATCACCATATGAGCTTTTTGTACCCCGTCCTGCTTCCATCCAGAATAGGCCACGGTTGATTACTCAGCTAGGATATTCTCGCCATATACTTGTTCCCTCTATTCGACTATGTTCAGATATTCCACATATCCCAGTGTCTTCTTATAGCTCATATATGCCATCTGTACGCCATCGAGTTTTGTCATCATTGCTATCTTCTATTCCACCTCCAAATGATCCACATATGCCTTCTGCTATTTCACCCCCAATTTTGCCTCAAGAAAAAATCAACTCTCAGCGTTTAACAAAAGATATATTTAATCCTACATGTTTGAAACAACGAAGTTTAAATCCTTACCATTTAGGAACGTATAAACAGGAAGAATCATTCTATATACCACCACCTATGTCACCTCCACAACTGATGGACGGAAGCCAACACCATAGCCTATCTGAGAATTCTCAAAGCTGTTTGCCTTCTTCGAGTTCATCAATAAATAAAATGGTATTTGACACTAAAATTTGGCCTCAGAATCTAAAGACGAAAGAGTATGTTATTATTTTTTTTATTTACATTAAGAAAGTTCAAATGCTTGGAAGCTTAATTCACTATTTAAATTTTTTTACCATGAAAAACTTTATAAACTATTTAACTCAGGAATTTTATTTTAAATATTATTAAATTTTATCATACTTTTGCATGAGTTACCGGAAGTCATGAAAAAAAAATTCTAGATAATAGGATTCTGATATAAAATATTTTATAAACTGTAAATATGTTTCCACAAATTATTTTTGCAAATAGAGCTTATGCTATCATTAAAGTGCATAACTAAGTTATTTCATACTACCTAGTCATTATATGAAAAACTTATGATTTATGAAATAACATATTTCATGCTTCAAAGATAACATATACACTTCCCTAAATATTTGATTGTTTATAGACTCTTAAAATTCCTACTAAGAGGAATAGGAGAAAAAATGAAATTCATTTAAAAGGGTATCGGTTATTCTTCAGAATTTTATTACTTCTCATATACATGGCGTAGTAAAAATGCAGCAATCGTCAAACTCGAAATTTTAACAATCTCCAAGTTAAGATTTCTCTGACTTCGAAAAACACATTTTGGAAAAGTGCGTCTTTTTAATTAGGGCAAAGACAACTCGTAAATGCTTTGAGCTTGGTTGATTGAAATAGGGTATACGATTTTTAAATCAAATTTTCAGATTTATATTCAATTTTGAGTAACATCCAGTTAGAGAAATTCATCTTTCCGGCTATTAGAATATAAATCAATAGTATTACAAAACAAAGTGCACTAGATAAATAAAATTTGGTACACAGATTTAACATTTATTGTGTAGACATTTGTCAAATTTTAGCCAAATCCTATCACAGAATGAATTTCATAAACATGTAAACGTGATAGTTAAAAAAATTCAAGGGCTTAAATATATCAAATTTTGTATGGTATTTTGTGACTACAAGTGTACATCAGTGCTAAAGTTTTATTTGAATCGATTGAGAAAAACATGTTTAAAATATAAAACCTTTTTCTGAGTACTATCAACATATGCCAGGGATTAATCGCCAAAAAACTCGCCAAGTGTCACACGAAGGAATCAGTAAAAATGTTGAATTCACGCCAAAAAATATTTCGAAACTGTTGAAACCAATCCGATGTTTCCTAGCCAATGAAATTTTTCAGTAATTCTGTTCATTATTGTCTTTGAAACCTGATAGTTTACTTCCTGAATCATGTTCATCAAAGTATTTAATCATGGTGGTTTCGTATATTTTAAGATTTAAAATTATTCTTCCTTCATTAAAAGGTTTAAATACTAATCACCATGCATTAAATACTTTGATAAATGTGGTGCAAGAAATAAATTACCAAAAACCGTTAAGGGAGATAAAAATAGGAAATTTACTGACATTTTTACTTTCAGATGATTATCTTAAGTGAAGAGCACTTTGTGACATAAATTTTTTCCACATCATACAAAAGAATACTTGGATCTAATATGAAAATCACTGGATGGGAGTCAAGAAGTCAAATATCGCAAAAAAAACTCATCCATTTGACAAAAGATCTGTAAAACAGGCTACTGATCTATTTTGTTGTTTCTTCACTTTGAGATTCAATTAAAAATTGCATTAATTATATTAATTCTGTAAAAATTCTTCTGATACCAAAGCTTTGAACAGCTTCTGTAAATTCTTACTGATATTTATATAATTAAATCTATTTCGTGTAAAAAAAATCAATGTATCATTTCAGTGACTTGCATATCTTAATATTTATTACAACTAGCACTGTTCGTGTATTTATTCAGATGCTTATTTTGTATGTAAGGTTCAAATGCTATTAGAAAGAAACGAACTAGTATTTAATCTGTGTAACACACACTGCAAACTTAAAAGTTGAGCAGATTATATAGCTAAAATCACTTGATGCAACTGAAAGTAAACTGATTTCTGGCCCACGAAAATCTCGGCCTAAGCACTAGGATGTATAATTTTATAATTGTAAAGTGACTGAGAAAAGACGGATATAATTCAGTTTAACTGCTTAAACTTCATGCTCCTGCCCCGAATTATCAACAAATCATCACTTCTCTTGTTGATGAACTGTTGTTAAAATATTTTTAAATATCATAATTCATGTCGTGTACTCGCCTATGATACACGAATTCTTTTATTGGGATTGAAAACTACTCTCCTTGATAAAAACTATAAAATTTATTTCTACAAGAGAAATTAATCTATATACATATTAAATTTAAATGACTGAATTTCGAAAAGAAAATAGTTCAAAGTCTTTTCAGCTGCCATTCACAACGTTTTTCAGTTTAATTCCGATACCGAGTTGAGTTTTTATTGGCTTCTTCAAAGATCGTGGAGTCACACGGCAATTCGATTTAAAAGCTACAGATAATCCACAAATAGTTTAAATTCAAATGGCGCATAATTTATAGCTATTTTGGATCGAGTTTCGTAATTTTAATATCTAATCTAAAAAGTATAGAAAGGGCATGGAACTAATATCTGCAATCCAATAAAATGATTCGGAAAATTAAAGATTTAGTGATATTATGATAAAAATAGTTAAGTAAATTTACTTGACGGATTGAAAAATCACCATTCTTGTAATATTATATATCAAGAAGATTACGGATGAAAACGATAAAAATGGGACTAATGCTTGAAAGCTGTTAAAGTTATGAATTTGATTAGATTGTGATATTTAAATGAAGGACAATTCTCTGCTTTCCTCGGTGAATTAGAATTTTAATGATACATTCTGTTGGCATTAATCTTTAATCTGTTTTGAAATTAATCTCTCCGGTCTAAATGTCCCTCTAAGTAGAAAAGATGGAAGTAGAGGAAAAATTGCCATCAGGTAAAAAAAAAAGTAACTTTTCGTTATTATTATTTTACTCTCTCGTAAGAGCACGGTAGAAGAATTTTTGTAATCCTCGAAAAATACGAAATACGAATTGGAGCTTTTGGAGAATCTCCACATTTCAGACCTTCCTAAGTTCAAAAATACAGTAAAATGTTCGTCTGACTATGACAAAGATAACCCAAAAGCGTTTTTAACTAGATGGATGAAATGTAGCATGCGGTAGTATACCAAATTTGTAGATTATCAAATTTTGAGCAAAATCCCACCGAATGTATTGGGTAGGTGCATAATTATCAGGCGTTTCTTTAACACGCTATATTTTAATAAAAATGTACAATATTTTATAAATTTATGAATGGAAATATTGGTTTAGGTTATAAAAAGGCGTGTTGATAATCGTACTCAAATTCATTATATGAGTATGATTAGCGACGCCATCTTCAGAGAAAGGATGAAAAGCAGATCCGTCGTTTAGCGATCTCAACAAGCTAACGGCGAGGGCACAATCAGCCAAAGTCAATGCAGGGAACTGTTTACCCGTTTCAAATCTGGTGACAGTAGCTTAGAAGGTATTTCAGGAAGAGGTCGACCATCGGATTTCGACTACCAGGCACTTTTGGCAACTGCGTAAGAGAACGAAAGCTTGACAACTCGAATGCTGGCCGACAAGTTCATTCCACCATTTAATTGTTGTTCGGTTATTAAAGTAGAGGGTGATTACGCTCTGAATCGAATTCATTAAAAAATTTTACTGATGAATTTTTGTTTCTTTTTCCATAAAAATTTTTTCAAAAACTTATAACATTGTTTAAAACGCCTAATAAATATGCACCAATCCAATATATATCTTAATGCGATAATAACAAAACGAAGAGAGACAGATATATAAAAGGGGAAACAAGGATTTAACTTCTATAGTGTAGACAGCTGTCAAATGCTGAATCACTGAAAGGGATGGCCGTTTGTCAGTCTGTGCGTTTAGAAACACGTAAACCCAAAAATTCGAAAACGGAAGACTTAGATATATTGCATTTGGAATTCGATTTTATGATTGCAAGGGGCCCTGGTTGCTTGGTGGTAAGGTCTCGGCTTCGGAACTGGAGGGTTTCAGGTTCGAGACCCGATTCCATCGAAGAACCGTCGTGTGAGGGGGGTCTCTTACACGTTAAATCTGTCAGGCCAAACATACTCCCGCTGGTGTGGATGGGGGTGCCAATTCAGGTGTCGTCCTCGTTATCTGATCTTGGTTCAAAATGACGAGGTCCGTCCCAAAATAGCCCTCGTGTTGCTTTAAACGAGACGTTAATATAACTTAACTAAACTAAACTAAACTAAACTTTATGATTGGAAGTGTAGTTTTGTGCAAACTTTGTTTCATTCGGTTTGCGAAAATGTGTGTAAAATACAAATTCGCTTTTCGTAAAGATTAATCGACAAAAGTCGCTCCAAGGATCACGTAATGGATTCAGTAAAAATACAAAACTCATTCCAAAGGTTAATATTTTGTTACTACTACTATTTACTTACTGTAGCCAATTACATGCAAGGCTTTCTCTGAAGCAGTATATTCATAAGAAATTATGCGCGTAAGCTTGGGGGAGATCACTGTTAGCGCATGCGCACTCCCAACCGCTTATGTGATCACGAGTGTAAACTAGGGGAAACCCACAATGACAAAACTTATTATCATCTGTATTAATGTTTTTGTGTTGTCTTGTGTGATGTTAATAAATAATTCAAAAAAGGCAACACTTGTCCTTCGTTATTTTATCTAATGGAATCTGCTTTTAAGCCAGACCAACCACTGCCAACAGTTATAATAACTTATAACTTAACAGTTATAACAGCGTTTTTTATAATAAAATTATGCTTCAGTGAAAATAAAAGTGATTTTAAGACCTGTATAAATCTAGGAGTTATTTATTTGACCATTTCTAGTATTTGCTAGATAATTTGCTGTAGTTAGATGACGTATAAATGAACTTTGGATGGCCTCATCCTCTTTCCGAACTTTCACACCATCTGGGAAACGCTTGATATCTACCCATTTTAGGTAAAACAACGCTTATAAATGTAACATGTTTTGTTGAACTACATTTTCGAATATTTGTCCTCTCCCCCTTTCGCTTTTTGATGTCCAGATTTCTAGCATTCTAATACAGCCCAAACTGTAAAGGAATGAAATGGTGGTGATGGGATGGGTCTAATGCCACTTAATCATACCCAGAACGAATGAGCAAAGCTCTTTCGAACTAAGGCAGAAGTGTGTGTCTTTCGTTATTAACGAGAATCGTTAAGGTTAAAGTACGACTTTGCTTGAACACACACGACACAGCCCTTTTTAGGATGCGGTCGAACTCATTTATCCATCCGCAAGTCAGAATTTAGATCCAAATTAGACACCGACTCATCCCTAATTCAGTACCCCCAGAGGTATAATTTGTTATAGGAACTTAGAGGACTTTGTAGTCTCAACCTATTTAACGTGCCCCAACTACCATTAACCAACAAAGCGGTCTTTGGCCGAGACGAGGATAGAACCCGTGACCTTTCGGCTTCGAGACTGACGCTCTACAAACCAGGCTACTGCGGCCCCTATGAAATGGTACCTTAACCTACGTAAAATGTTGGTTTTCAAGCTCAGATTTCATAAAATGTACATCCTGCATAAGTGCTGGTTCATGTTACATTTATCTCTTATCAAATGTCTTTTTGCTAGTTTGATGCAGATGTTCGAAGAAGAATGACTCAAGTGCCATATGGAAGTTTTCTGACCATTGCGTAAAATTACGAAAACTAATATAAAATAATATTCATTCCGCTTCAAAAACTAAACTAGAACGTTTACAAAACAAAACACACAAAAAAGGTCAACATTTAGGGATCAAGTGGTAGTAGCTTTCGATCCAATAGATTCTTAAAAACTCACATTTCCCTGAACTCTTTTTGTATCTAGAAGTACAATGGATCTTCATTAAAAAAATCATAAATTTTTTTTATAACCCAATGAAAAAATTAATTAGACAATTAAAATAAAGTGATTTTAATGTCTGACAGTTTGATAGAACTGCAAACATGAGATTAATCTAATCGATTTAACTGAAAAAAATGTAATCAATGTCACGGGTGAGCCAGCTGGTAGCCAAAGGGGATTAATATTTGAATTATGTTTAGATTCTTTTAATGTTTTCCATACGATTTTTGCTATTTTGTTTTAAAATTGCTTTCAAATTTGAATTTTTTTAAAAAAAAAAACTAGATATTAAAAACTTTTTGAGCATGACTCAACTTAAATATTTCACTAACTCAAAGTTTGCTTTTAGAAATTGCCTATTCATTTAGTAAACCTAAATGAAAAAGTAATAAAAATGATTGAAAGTAATTTTGTAAAGAACAAGCAATATAATTTTTTTAAAAATTCAATTCATACTTCAGTTAACAAAGAAATTTATTTTAGTTACTTTTTATTGAATATGTGGTGACATCTTAATAAGCCAATAACAGCCACTAGACACTAGTGTACACTTTTGCCGAATAGTTAAACTATTGGACTTGAAACCCAAACATCGCAGGTTCGATCCTTTAGGGAATTCAACATACACATTGGCGCAATTCAGTCAATGAACTTGTGATCCGGACGTGATAGTGTATGTAGAGGCTTAAATATCTCATGCCTAAAGTTCTCGGGCACAAACGACCATCACTCAGCACAGCTAAGATTAACCGATTGTATCTTTCCGATAAATCTACGAACTCAAGATGCGAAGGAATTGAACTCGCATTTGTCACACGTGAAAAATACTGAAATCCTTGTAGTTTAGAGATTGAGCCACTGCCTGTTGATTTCAACTTACATTACAAACTGCTAAAACCCTATTTAAAGCTTTGAAAATTAAAGTGAATTTAATTAATGAATTGATATTTGAAAGGAAAAACTGTATTAACATCAAGTGTCATCAGCTACAAGTTAAAAAAAGCATTTAAACTTGAATGGATGAATAAAAAGTATTTATTAACGACTGAAAATATGAACAAGATATATAAATTAATATATATATAAGAAGAGTGTGAACTAATAGTAAGAGTTGAAGAATGGAAGAACCCCGAATTTTGCGTTGGATAAGGACTTCTTGGAAGCTTAATCTAGGTCTGGTCTGTGCAATTTAAATTTCATGCAGATGGTCAAATGTCCATCATTTGTTTTGAAAAGTTATTTATATTTAAATTAATTTAGGAATTGAAAATAAGTTTTAGCTTGGATTTTAAATTTACGTAAAATATCTGCATAACTTAAACTTCAAATGATTTAAAATATACATACATTAATAATGACAAATTAACAATAGCCTATTAGTTCCTTGTCATAAATTATTTTGTGTTATTTAGAACCAGAATTTCCATTTTAAATTTGTAAAAATTCTTTTAATATTGCATACCAGGAAAATGAAAAGATCTAATACTATTTGGGAAAGAAAGAAATTAGTTTCAATTTTATATTTTTTTATCTTGAGCTTATTTCTGTTTAAAATATAATACATCTATTTAATCATCTTTTGTTTTTATAATTCTTTCAGTTCATTTTAATAATCGTTGAAATCGATTCGAAATATGAGACGGTTTTTTTCATTATTAATTCATTATTTATTTTACATTACTTATTGAATTATATAGCAATTTGCATATCGCAATTGAAAAGAGATTCCGAAATATTTTTTACTATGTGAAACCTAGGAAATTATTTTGATCTTTTGAATAGTTACGTATTTTCAAATTCAGTATAATTTTCATTGATTATTCATTTCGTCAAAATCCATTTCATTACTCAGAATTCAATGCTTTTATTTATTTTAAAAAAAAGTCATTGTTTGGTAACTTCAAAAGATAGATTCATAAAACCAAATAATCAACATATAAAAGATCTTTAATTACGATCTATGCTTTTAAAAAACGATGAATTTTATTCTTCTTAAAGTCTGGAATTACACATTTTTAATTCAAAATTAAATCCAATTTTCAATAAAAAAATTGATTAAATGTTCATTAAACTAAACTAAACAATTGCAGTTTAATATATTATCTAAATGATCAGACGATATCAACAACTATTTATACAGCAAAATAATTGCTGGAACTTGTTAAGGCAAAAATAACATATAAAAATAAAGTTTCTTGATAAAATGGTGACACAATGTGAACAATTTACATATATAAATTGGCTACAATATCACTAAAGGATTTTGATGAATTGTAGATGACTTATTTTAAATTACTAGCTTTTTTAAGAGTTGAATAAATCATGAAATGAAATAGACACAAATTATTTCAAACGAAGTTCATGTATACCATTTACAGATCAATATGACTTTTAAGCATTGATATCAAACAATTGTTAGCTTCACTAAAGAAAATGTATACATTCTGCTGCTCTTTCTTTCTAAAAATGTACCACGTAGATTGGACAGATGAAGACTTATAATGCGCTAATCCAAATTAAATCTAAGTAATTTTATTGCAAAATTAATGGATTACTTTCATTTCAAAGGAAATATAATTATGAAATTTTTGTGAATCATATCATTAGCATGATAGTTTTCATTTTGAAGCTCAATAGCTTAAAATGATATGTCCTTCATTTCTTAGAGTTACGATTGTTCCAATAAAAGATTTGCAAGTTAGTAGAAATGAATATGGCACTCTGAAATTTTCTGGGATGCAAGGAAGATTTCTCGGTACAGTTCTGGAAGCGATAAAGATGCCCTTTCAATTAGTTATAGCAGAGGATAGAGAATGGGGTCGTCGCTTGCCTAGCGGTAATTGGACAGGCATGATAGGCAAGATACAAAAGAATGCTGCCGATATAGCTGACAGCTACATAGCCATAACAGAACAACGAGCTGCTGTGGTAGACTTTAGCACAGTTTATCATACTGACGATGTGACATTTGCCATTAAGAAGCTTGGTTCTGTGCCAACATCTTTGGCGTTTGTGCGACCATTTGATTTCAAGTCTTGGATCATAATTTTAACTATTTTGTTTATCATGCCATTAGTATTCCAGTATTTATTTTGTAAGAAGGAATCATTCATTTTCTTATTTCTGAGACTTCTGGGAACCATATTTCGCCAAGCTACTCTCCCAAATTACCATATTAAGAGTTTCAAGCCGATTGCTCTTTCATGGTGGTTTTCAGCAACAATTATATCTTTCAGCTACTCAGCAGTGCTACTGTCTATGTTCTCTATACCACCGAAAGAAATCGCAGTTCAAAATTTCAAAGAACTTGCTGAAACTGTAAAAAATAATGGATACAGAACCTATTTTTCTAAAGGAACAATTACACTTGATTTCATGCTTCATAGTCAAAAAGAGGATTTGAAGTATTTGCGTGAGAGCGCTGTTCTTAATTCCTGGTATACAAATGCTCTCCCTTTAACCGTAACTGACCAGATTGATTATCATTCAGCAGTAGTAGATCCTAGAACAAGGTTGCTGATGGTGGCGGGCTCAGAAGAGTGGAAACCGAATTTTTTATCTGACGATACCATAACCTCATATAAAATTGCCGTTGCCATGAAGAAGAATTTTTGTTATAAAGATAAATTAAATACGATTATATCAAGGATAAACAATGCTGGATTATATATGCAATTTACAATGGAAGAGCATTTTAAATCGTGGTTGTCTGCATCTGAAAAGAGAATAGATGTTACGAAGAAAGTAAAGCCTCTGTCGCTCAAAGATCTGTCTGGTGCTTTTTGTGCTCTTTTGGTTGGTTTGAAAAACAGTTTAGTTACATTTTTATGTGAGATTATGTGCTTTCAAATCAGAATGAAAAATCATTCATCATACCTTTGTTGCATTATATAAACATATTGTGCTTAAAACTTCAGAAATTGCAACTATTATTATTATAAGCGCTGTAATGAAAAATATCTATCTACTGTTCTTGATGGTATTTACAGAGATAATAACAGTATTGTTTTGTCTGTAAGCAAAAGATGATAGTAGAAAATAAAAATCAAATTTGAATCATTACTTTGATTAGTTATTCACTCTTTCGATTGTCAACAAAAATTTATGTTTTTCCTCTGCATTAGAAAAAATAAAAATAAAAACTCAAAGTAAACATTTACAAAGCGATTTACATTTATAAGTTTTAAAATATGGAAGAACGCTTGAAGCGCGTTTTGGCCGCCCTGCAAAAGGTCTTTTGAATGTCTAGTCGTGTTACGTGCGACGAAGAGATTAATTAAATGTTTTATTTTTAATTGCATTAGTTAATTTTTTTCTACATTCATTCTGAAATAAAGCTTACTGATTCACCAAGAACATTGAACATTTATTGGCAAGTAATACAAGATATACTGAATTAATAAGGAATCTTGTTATTAATTCATAAATAAATAAATCTGCTAAAGTCTATTCATGATTTTATCTATATTATAATATCTTGACTTTTTTCTTATGGTAATAAATGAAAGATATGCCTTTCCCTTCAAGACATACAAAAAAGATATATGAAATGGTGAATTACAATTATGTAAGTTGCATTCTCTGTTTTCTTTTAATTAACGTAAAAAATGATACTGTTGGATTTTTTTCCGCAATTCATATTTTACTCACGGGCTTTAAATGAATCGAGGTTTTACATAAATTACAATTTTACCCCTATTGGGACTCTTATATGGGGGGAGGCACCTCAGAGATAAGGAAGAGAAGCTTCCGGTATGGTAATTGTTTCTCGCTATCGGGTGGAAACAGAAGTGGTGGGAATCGGCTACCTCCTGTCGATGACAGGACGATCATAGTTTCTGCCAGTGTAGTTGTTGTGGCGGTACAGTCAATCAAAAAAGTCTATAGCCTTATATACCTTACTGGTAGGTCGGAGTAATCGGTGTTAAGGTTACTATCGATGAGAATGTTTCAAAACATGAGCAACATCAAAGTGAATTATCTAAATCCCATTGCCTGAGTTATTCAAGTGTATGTATAAATGTATAGATAACCAAATGTATATGAGAACCTCAACAAAATTTTATTAAAAAAGTGACTATTATTAAAATTGAATAAAAATGATAGATAAATACGTATTAATATTTATTTACTACTGCTTTCAGAATATACAATTTCCATAATTACCAGTTGACAAAGATCATCAGTTAGTATTACTGTATTTTGAAGAGTTCTTTGAAGAAAAGGAAATCCATATTTCATTTCTCTAAATTTGATAAATTTATAGAACTATAAAATAAAAGTCATAATTATAAGAATGTTCTAGCTTGATGGTTGATATTTTTTTACATTGTTAATAATTATGAATTTAAATCGGCCTAATTCGGCACTCTGCCCGATTCAGATCCATGTGTATGTTTTCCACCTTTACACTTTGTATATATTTTATGAGTAAATTGCAAAGTAATCCTTTTTTTTTTGTAGATGATGTTCCCATCGATGTTTTTTTGACAAACTCCAGGTTTTCAACCCCCTTATGCAACTTCTATTTTAACTCGTTTACGCATTGGACACACACATTTACCCACATTCACTTGTTACTAGGTGAGCAACTGCTTCTGTGTTCGAGAAGTTATTGTCAGATGTCTGTACAACATATTTCGTCAGATTACCAACATTTCAGCGCCAAACTTTTACAGTTTTTTCAAAAGTCCTGCACTTTTTTATCTTTCTTGATTGATAACATACCTCATGTTCAACTCTTTCTATTTTTAAAATCCATAAAGTTTTATTCATTTATGTAAATCTTGATTTTATATTAGTGTTTCTCTTCATATTCCCTTCGATGACTGTTCGAAAATTTTATAATTTTACCTATTGTTTGGCGCATCTTGGCTCTTGAACCAGAAAATCGCAAAAAAATTAAATCAAAATCGGAACTTTTTTATTTTTGAAAGTTATTGATCGATGTAATAATTTTATGTGCCTGACGATATAAATTATATAAATGTGTTTTGTCATCAGATATAACTTTTTCAAGCACAGAAAATTTTGAATTATTAAATTAATTAAGTAGAAAGAATATATTTGCAAGGATATCTTTAATTTTATGACGATCTTTCTATCACGGATTTATAAATTTTTTGGCAGAATGAATAGTCAATAAAAATTGTAATTTTGTGAAAACGTGAAAGTAATTTAAATAAGTTTGATAATAATTCAAAATCTTCACTCATCGTGAAATGAAAATTAATATATATATAAATAGACAATATGTAAAAAATAAAACTTATTTATCCATTTTCAAATTGATTTCACCAATCATAAAAAAATCAACATAATTTTAACTGCAATCTATACTAATATATAAATGTGAAAGTTTGGATGTTTGGATGGATGGATGTTTGTTACTACTTCAAGCCAGGACGGATGAACAGGATTGGATGAAATTTAGCACAAAGATAGATAATAGTCAGGTATAGAGCATAGACTACTTTTTATTCCGGTTAATTGAGTAGTTAATTTTTTTGGAAATTAAAAACTAACTTTTGCTCCAAAACGCTGAGGCCGAATCTCGCCAAAGATGAGTAAGTCACCAGTTTTTTTCCCAACAGAGTTGAGGTTAGACTTAGAAGAATTTTGACCGATTATTTCAAACGATTCTATTAATTTTCTTTGTATTTTATCCATTTAAAATCAAATGTTGTTAATTAATTGATCTTTCTGATTCATTCTGAAGTACATTTAAATGAAAAGAAAACAGAATAAAGGAATTTAAAAAATTTCTAATCTGCATTGCATTACCGCAGTTGGCGTAGGAAAGTCAGACATGTGCGTTACACCAAGTTCGCTCGTGATTGTCGTGACATCAACTGTGTTTGCGCGTGATGACAACTGTGTTTTAAATTAAATTAAATGTTTAAAATGTAATGTATAATACTGTTGTAGGTATTTAATGTATAATACTGTTGTAGGTATCTGAATCTCGATGAATAAATAAAATGGATTTGACCTGATTTTAAAGAAATACGGATTTGATTTGCTGTTTTGTTTTATTTTGGGTATACAATGTAAATAAACTGTTTTTACGGTAGGTGTGTGTTTTTGTTATAAAATTGTATTTATGTTTTTTTTTCGTATATGCTTGTACTTTTAAATGTATCGTTTTTAGGTTAGGTTTATTTTTTTTTATTTGTCATTTTTTGAGATTTTCATAGACATTCATCAAAATTTCCATGCGAACAGAGTCGCGGGTAATAGCAAGTGAATAAATAAATGTATTATGTTATCTGTTCCGTATTTGTAAAATCATGCCTTTGGCGGCGGAGCATCGTCCCTTAGCGCATTCTGTTACTACGCGGACCCGGCAACCATGTAACATTTCAGAACAGTTCTCAAACTATCTCGCTCCACACATTCATATTGGTCTTCCTGTCACGAGACGACAACACGAGCTAAACGACTTAAAGCTCAATGATAAATCATTTTTAATAATGTTCTGTTAATTCACTATAATAATACTTTTTATTGTTAACTGTAATAATAACTTGATTTGTTGTAAATTATGTGGCGGGGCAATATTGATTCTGGTGTTGCTGTGGTAACCTGTAGGTACTGGAGTCAGCAATTTTGAAAAAATAAAGAGAACGCTCTTTATACAGTTCTCTTATTCTTTTCATCCACCAGCAACTCCGCACATTATCAATATAAGTATGGTAAAACTAACTAAAAACTAGAACGAGATGAATAAACAAACTTATTTTTCGTGCAAACAATACTAGATCTTTTAATTTTTCAAACAAACAGAATTTGTTGGAATTATAGATCTAAAATTCATATTTTAGATTTGGCTGCTGTTCTGTAATTATTTTAAATACACAATAAGCATATCATTAATAATTTATCTCTAATTTGAATCTAGGCTTATGGCTTTATCTTTAAAGGTTTAGAATTAAGCAGGTATTTGAGAGAACATAAATCTAAACTAACTCAACTTTAAAATCTTTGTTTCATCAAAATATAAATTTCTGCAACGCACATAAAGGGCAAATTTTACTATGTCACATCTAGCTTGCATAGACTAGGGGATGATTAAATACTCAAAGTGTTTCTATGAAATGGAAATCTTACTAATTCTTATTTTCCTACAATATTCGCAATGAGATATTTTTAAAATTATTTTGAATTTAATTATGATGTAAATAGTTTCAAGTAGCAAATATTGATAAATTGAAATAACTTAACTTTTAATTTAGGGTCAATTTTAAGAGATCTCGTTAAATAAAAATAAATAATCTAGCAAATAAAAAAAATTCAAAATTCAAATTTAAAAGTAATTTTAAACAGAACATGACCAAGTAGAATTTATATGCTATTTCGTCATAAAACAATTTTTAAATAACCTAGTTACGCCTCTTTTTAGAATTATACATAAAATGTAACATAAGAGTTAAATGTAAATTAATTAAGAAAGATATTAGAATATTATTTGACGATTTTAAAGGTATTGATTCTATTAGGTTGTTCGGAAAGTAATTTCGTTTTTTCCCGACAGAGGATTTAATTGTATTTTTCGCACCCAATTTCATACTTAAACCGCAAAATCATTTTATGTTTTAAGAGCTGATATAGCAAGGCTTGAGTGTGAAAAAGTGCAGCTGATTCTTCGCAGTAGTTTTTGGATGGTGCCCTTTTAAATATGGAGAGCAATAAACAACATTTTCGTCATTTTTTTCTTTTTTGCTATATAAAAGGTAAAAATGCTGTCAAGCCAGAAATAAATTAGCCAATATGTGTGGAGAAGATGTGTTAACAGTACATCAGTACCAGAACTGATTTGCAAAATTTTTCCTTCAAATGAGGAGGCCAAAAACCACCTCGATCAGTTTTTTTAACAGCAAAGACCAAAACTTTTATGAGCGTGTAATCATGTTACTACCAAAAATATGGCAAAAGGTATTAGACCAGAATGGCAATTTTATAATTTAATAAATAATTTATTCATTAAACGAAAATTTCTTTTCATTTTGACAAAAAAAACCGAAATGACTTTCCGAACAACCCAATATATGAATGAGTTTAAGTGCTCAGCAACTGAAAATTGAAAGAAAGTTCTAAATTACATTGAAAACACCACAAATATCCATCTTCAAAATTGGGGAGGAGAATTTTAAGCAGCTATCTTCATTCTCTATTTATTATTTGTCCCATTCTTTTGTTCCCGTATAAATTGAGTTCAGCTAAAGTCGGGCAAAGAACATGAAATCCATTTGTCTGAACGCCCAATATTTACAATAGCTTCTCTTTTTCAAGAAAGATTTTTTAGGTTCTTTTTATTATTCTCCTTCTTTTAGATTATATTTATTACTGCTTAATTTTTGATTCGCACTATGGTTATTAAAGGTTTATAATATTTTAACCATAGTGAGAGAACACAGAAAACATCTAAGCCATCTATCCCTCTCTTTTTTTTGTCAAAATTATGTTTGGGGTTTTATGGCGCAATATCCATATTTGGTTATACTGTGCGAAGCAAATGAAAGCAGAATATCAAATACAATTGAATATAAAATCTATGACATAAATATAAAACTGTATAAAATATAAAATGGCAAAAATTAAGTAAGTAATATTACAAAATTAACATAAGTGTTGTTAAATGAAGATGTAACACAAAATGTAGAGAGTGCTAAATGCGAGTATAAGAACAAATGGCTTTTAAACGGTTAAAACTATTTGGGTAGAATTTCCCATCCACCAAATCCTACAAAGTTGATGATGATGTATGAGCATAATATATACGTTGAGGGTTAAATACAGGGCATTCGATCAAAATGTGTTTGGTACTAAAATCAACAGGGCATGTAGGACTCACTGGTGCCCTCTCTCCAAAAGTGACATGCCTGTGAATGTATTTAGTGTGACCGATACGAGAACGAGTCAGATTGACATCGATCTCTAGTATAGGAAGGACAAGCCAAGAATCAATGATAGGTTTCACGGTGTGTAACTTAGTATGGATCCTTAAAATTATGTACTAGAGGGAAACATTTCATTGTCAACAGGTTTAACGAATATCAAACAATATATCGAATGAACAATTTGTAGAATCGAGTTTTAGAATTGTGACCCTCGAGTACCAAATAGATGTTCTACAATCAAAAATTTTATGATGTTAAAATCGACTACACTAAATAAAGTTTACGCGTTCGAGTACTGGTTCTAACAAAGAAAAAATCGGCATTTTCTGGATAATATGTACAGTTATCAAGCATCTTTCTGCTAGTGTGAAAAATTGAAGAGGAAGCTGTCATTCAAGGTGGTTAATTCATTATCTATTTAGTGCAAGTGTTAGATACCAGAAGGTAAGATGTAGGTTTTTGTGGAACTCTTAAGAAAATACTGCAACTTTTTAGTTTATTTCGAAAACATAGTATAATCAAGGGGTGGTCTCCAAAGTGTTTTCGAATGCACATCAATAAACATACTGGTGCTTTAATAATCGCATGCTGTTGTTGAATAATAATTATGAAAGATACAACTAGTGTGCCATCCTTTAATTCGCTTAGATGCGATTAATGCAGAAAAACAAATGTGCATTTTGGATGTTATCTCCGAAATTGGTGAAATCAAATTTGGCACATAATTCCAATTTTTGTTACAAAATTGCATGTTAAATTTCATATATTTTGTTGCTCTTTCATTATTTTATCTAAGGAGTTTTGAGTTACCGCATTTTAATTATAAAGAAAGTACAATTTGAGAAATGCAGAATATTTTTGGTTTGAAAAAGTGCCTTTATTTTGACATTGCTACTTAAATAAGCGCCGATAAGGATATTACTGCATGATCTAGTCAAAAATTGAATGGAAACTAAGCAGATAATGGGTTTAAAAAATTTAAGTTTTCATATAAATGGCTATAATAATTCCAAAATTTAAAATGAACTGTTAATTTCAATTGATGCTGGTAAGATGTTTTGCTCCATGTTTAAAAACAACTGACATACTTTGATTAATGATATAATTACAAATTTCAAACAGTCAGTAAATGAAGAATGAAAATAATACAAGATTTAAATACGGAAATAAAATTTTCCTGAAAGAGATAATTTGCGTAATACAGAAATTCGATTTAAATATAAGAATATTTTATGTTTATTTCTAAAATATAGAGAAATGTATAACCTTTGCAGTTTTTATCTGAAACTCAAAAGTTAATATAATTTTCTATTTGAACAAAAGATTAGAACATTTTACAAGCACATGAATAATAAATACACTGTTCAAAATGCTTATTTGCTTGATCGCTCATAAATGTTCATAGTTTTCTTTAAATAAACTTCTCCAAAACAATATGTTTGCTCCCATATGACTTCATAACTTTTCAATAACTCCCAACTATTCACCTACTGTATCATTGACACCCGATTATGGAGTAAAAAATTGTCTTTTTCTGCTTTTTCGTAACTTTTTAAATAACTACATCAAATAAGAAAATGTTAAGTGTATTTATTAAATAATAAGAAAATATTAATCAATCAGTATACTATGAAGAGAGGAAAACGGGTAGTCAGTCAAATATGCTTCTTTTCTGAATTGTTTTTACAATTTCAAATAACACTAAACATCACGAGAAGGATTTTTTCATAATTGGCTTAAGCCAAATCTGAATATCATACATATGAATGTTTTAAATCCCTTAAGACTTTAAAAAACATTTTGTATCTGAATTTATTGCAACTTACAAGAAATTTGTAATGCAATAAAGCAATGTTATTTCAATTGTAGTCAATAGATAATATGACTAACCTTTAATGTTGCTTCCCAGCACAGTTGATTTCATGGTAGGAAAGATAATTTTACATTCAGCGCTATAAGATGCTAATCGGATGCCTGATCAATGTCCCCAGGCTTGACGACAAACTTGGCAATGAGTTTGTTTGACAATAAAATGCATGATACGGACTTTTCATTAATTTTAATGATATGACCATTAGGAGGCGAGTTATGCTTAACTGTTCGAGAACCTTCTGAACCCTGCATCAGAAGCTATAAAAGACCAGCTGTCCAAGCAGAAGCCAGTCGTATAGTTAGACAGCGAGGGATTAATTGGACCTGTTGGAAGATCCCCAAGCATTGAATTGAGCTGAGTGCAGTCTTGGAGACAAGTATTGAAGCGGCATTGAATCACGTGCTGAATATCCAGTCATTTAGTAGTGAATCGGTAGTTGGGTATAGCTAAAGTAACGAGATACTGGACAACTGCAAGCATCTGGAGACACCTTAGTGAATAGAAAGAGGATTTCTCTCTACCTTGTGAGTACTGTCTGACCACTTTGAGTGCTTTTTACTACCGATTACTACTTGTAGGCTGCTATTTGTTATAAATTCTGTTGTGTATCGCTTGTGTTCGTCGTGCCTTTGTTTTATCTCCTGTGCATTTATGTCTTCGTGTTAATAAATTCTTGTCATTTGTTATTGAGCATACAATGACACTGATACTCGTTGAAGTTACGGATTTTTTGGAGGTTCCTCAACAATCCTATTAGAATACAAATATTGTACAATATCGTATGACATTAATCAATATTCGCAATATTGTTTAATATTGTGATATACAGTCGATTCCGGTTAATCGGACCACTTCGGAACGCGATCATTTTGGTCATAATAACCGTCTGGTCCGATAACACGAACATGCCCTATGTTACAAGACGAGACGTGCAATACGTAACATATTAAAATGTCATTATGACCTTTATTATGCGGCACACGCGTATGGCGAACATACAAACTAGAACTACTGTTGCTTATGAACTTTATTCATTGAAAAATAAATTTACAAACAAATTCTTCTACAACGATCTACACGATACACAGCATGCGAAGCACAATAAAAAAAAGTTCTTATCAAATTCCAGTCAACGTTTGAAGAACTTACTACTGAGCTGCCCGTTCTAAGAAAATAAGTGCTTGCTCACCTCTCGCTGGTTCCTATCCCTTTCGGACTTCTTGCTGTACACAGGCGACTTGTGGCTTCTTTTTCATCTTCCCTGCCACGTTCTTTGGTCCATTTAAACGGAATTTTGGTTCAAATAAGCGAATAATATCAGGCTTATGTACATAGGATTTGTTTCGGTTCTTTAAGATTCGATCCGAATAAGCGGCTGGTCCGATTATCCGGTGGTCCAATTAACCGGATTCGACTGTATTATTTAATATCATATAACATCGCGCAATATTGTACAATATTGTGCAACAGGCTGTGCTACCTGGGAATACCATTTTTTTCTCAGTTATAAAGATTTTCCCTTGTAATGTAAGTTGCACTTTAAAATATTTTAGATATCAGTGTCATTGTGTGTTTTTTTCCTTCAAAACTTAAAGCAAAATAATGAAATCCAGAGAATATTTACTTAATTTTCTTTTCCCAATGTACCTATCGAAATTCCGTAAGTCAGCAAAGTTCCCAAGCTGACAATAACGAGTGATCTGTCCACTGTATTCATTTTCCATAAGGTCAAACGATACCTTCGACTCAGTTGTAACTTGCAAATTACTTTGATATATGGATTATCTGGGAAACGGTATGGCAAGGAACGGATAAAACAATTTATTTCTTGAACTGCTTCATTTGTAAGAGATGCTGATATAATTATAAACAAGAAATTCGACACATAAAAACCCGCAGAGCACATAAAAGAAATGACATATTCTGAAGATTCATTAGTATGAAATGCTATCTTATAACCGTTTGAAAATGTTCCTGACAAAGAAATGAGAACTGTGATAAACGCTGGAAAAGAAAATTCTTTTTCTAAATGAATCATTCTTTTCAAATTGCTATCATGATCTTTAAGTACTATCTTTATGCGTTCAATAAAGAATTTACTGCTATATTGATGAAGTAATTGGTCGCAATTAAACCGCATTGATAGACACATATGACTGTAGTAAATGACGAAGAATGTAATAATGATCATCAACATGAAATTGAAGGTAAGGTCAAAAATTTGAATAATCGGACAACAATGTGAAAGCGGAAGTTCCAAAATGATAGCGAATAATTTGTTTCCATAAATTTTATTTTTCTCTATGTTGATCTCGCTGTTTTCTTCTTTACAAACCATAATAAAGTAAATGAGGGCTATAAATATATTGAAAATGAAGTGAAAGATAAACAATCTTTTTCTTGAAAATGAAGAGTCTTGAAACTGTTTCATTTTTTTGATAAAGAATAAAATAGTTCTCATTTTTCTGTGCAATGAAAAATAAAGAATATTTAATAATGCTATGAGAAAAAGACGAGTTATCTCTTTTGTCTTGTTGGAAAACAGAATCATCCCCACCATCTGCAGAAATAATCTCCCCAACACAATACCCGAGACGAAATATTTAAGAAGAGTCCAAAATATACGAATAAACTTTGGATTCATTTTTAATTCTATTGATGTTTATAATTTAAATAAATCATGCCACTTTTAAATTTCTGCTTTGTTGTCTTGGAAAAAAACCCCTTTTTATTTTTGAAAAAAAGTATTCCTCAATTAATTCTAGGCAACAATTAACCCTAATTAGCAATTCTTCAAATTAATTCGATACAGTATATTTCTAAATCAAATGTTCTCTTTCATTAGAATTACAAACTTGTAATACTGCTTTCCAGCATGGCTAATTCTATCACTGGAAAGACTAATTTTCAATAATCTGTACTGAATGCTGCTCAATTGCCGAGTCAGTGATTCCAAAGCTTGGCGACCATTTGGAGACCTGCGACGAATTTGGCGACGTTGGTCACAAAACAAATAACACTGAAAACTTCAAGAATTTTGATGATCCATCCAATAGGAACTGAGATAAGCCTCATTAAAACAGAAGGTCCTCGGTCTGCCTCTCGGGAACTATAAAATGCAAGCAGTCTCAAACTGAAGGTCGTGTTTTGAGTTCAACTTTGGTTAATAGCTGAACGAGCTCTCTCTCCCCGAGTGCTTTGACCAGCTTATCGTTGGTGTGCCATAACGTACTTGAGGATGTTGCTTGTATGCTTCTTTTACTGTGAATTTGTGAGTGTATCAGTAACTTTGTGTTGACAGTGTGTCTGCATACATCCAATACATGAACCTGTTAACTTTATGGACTTACATGCGGAAATTCCGTAACAATGCAGAAATATCCCTAATGCGATTATTCAAATTAATTTCATACAGCATATTTCCAAATGTTCGCTTTCAATAGAATTGTGATACAAATTTTGATACTTATATCTTTAATTGACATTATAGAATAATTCCTTGAATATATATTTTTTGTGATAAAGAGACAGTAGAAACTGTATGAAGATATATATATTTACGTAAATTGTTGCTCAAAATTCTAACGCACTGATGACAAACAAACAAATGCTTTCGAATCCTTCTATTAAATGTTTTGCATACCTATATTATGCAAAATGCGAATGTTTTTTTCATTGGTAGAAAATTCTTTCTTTTCATTCTTAGATAGTTATTTGCTTGATTTGTTTATGGAATTTTTGACGCTAGTTGTCCTAAACAAGATTCCACAAGTCAATACTACGGATATTTATCCTTATACTTCCAGTATTGCTGAATTATCCCCAGCATTTCTACTTAATTTGAAATATCGATGATAACATACGTTAAAGTAACTAGAAAGGAGGTATTTCACCCGTTTTACCAAAGGGAATGAACTTTCCATTTCATTCTGAGATTGAATCAATTATCTATATTTTTTTCGATATAAACAGTTAGTAACCCTGGAAACGGTTGTTCTTTTTATTAGCTGACACTTTTGACAAATGACGAGTTTGATTATTTTGTTTGATTTATATAGCTTGAACAGAATGTGCTTATCATTTCATATATAATTTTTTGAAATTAAAGTACAAAAACTTTATTAGTAGTATCATTTATGATTGCATAATGCATTTAATTTTGATCATCATTTTCCAAATGATTTTCTATTGGATTGTTTGTAAGTTTTTATAATATTTTTCCAAATTAGTTTTTAAATGCATTATACTTCTAATGAAAAAAAGGAAATTAATTGGAAATTCAAGGTAGAATTTAATGCATATATGATAATGCGTAGAGATGTATGAAATATCGGTTTTCTGTAGAAAATCTGTTGTTTTTAAGCAAAAGTATCTAATATATCAGGAATAGGCCATTATTTAAAAGATGTAAATTTCACAAAAATAAAGATGTTATTTTTAAAAATAAGAAAACATTTCCATTATATATTTTTTTGAAATTACGTAAAAATGTAAAACTGTACAAAACAAATCTATCGCTTTTTTTATAAAAGGAAACAAATTAAATTTGAAACCTAATCTTTTCATGAAAAATAAAGTGAAGTAAAATTAATCTACCTGATGTAGCATGGTAAAAATCAATTATATTTTGAATTACATTTCATTATTTTTCATCACTTTTTGTAATTTGATGAATTCTTGAGCACTTCCATAAAATTAAATAATTGCAACTGGCCAGAGAAGAATTTAATGGTTGAAAATAATTTCGACTTCAAGTAAGCATTCTGGGCATCATAAACTGAATTGTGAATTTCTTAAAACTGGCCACTTTATTACTGGAAAATTTCTTATCATTGTCAGACCATAATATAAATGGTGACCCAAGTAATGAAAATATGCCCATTATGTTGTAAGGTACCTCTGAATTTTTTGTCTTTAGAACTATCCAAGTATGTGTATGTTTATGTATGTGTGCAAAAAAAATAATATAATTTGTTGGTTTTTTGAAATTTTATGAATAATTATAAGACAGTAAACGTTTCTAGATACAAACTATCTTCTATACATGAAACATTTTACTTACACACCGTGTTTTTAGGGGTGTTTGGGAGTAAAATACCACTGAATTTCTCAGAGCCAAGACAACAAGACAAAGCATATTCTTGATTTCCAGCATAAATAATTCCTTCCATAAATTATGAGAACCGCCAAGCTTGAGACTAATATTTGGGAAAATCGCTGATTTTTACTTATTTCCTGGCATATTTCTTTAAAAGAGTCTGATATCAGTCTGAAACTATCTCAAAGTGATCAGCGCAAATAAGAGAGCATATGAAAGATATGAACATCATGTTTAGATATGTACAGATTATTTTATCAGAAGCTTTTTCTTCTTATATGTTTTATTATAATCTGATAATAATTTATATTTCAAAATTATATTTGGTATGCAATATTTCTTCTGACTGAATCCTACGATTTAGTTTAGCACAGTGTAGTCTATGTAATAACTCTTGCACAAAAAAATCCAACTCCAATCAGCTATCTTATAGTTAATCAAGAGATATACAATTTTATGATTTAAAATAAATTTATATTTGACTAAAATCATATACAGTAAAAGCTCTTTATTTGTGAGGTATACGTTCCATAAATATGCCGCGAATACAGAAACCGTGAATACGGAATGGTCATTTATAGGGTATATAGGGGATACTTTCCTAAGTGACAAAGTAAAAAAAAAATATATATATATATACATAAAATCAATTTAATTGAAGTTTTCGAACATTTTTCTTGATTATCTTAAGGCAATGGTTTGAAGAATTTGGTCATTTTCTCTTGCTTGGCAGTTTTCAAAAGCTCCTTCCATTCAGACTGATACGCAACAGTCGCATTAGCAATTTGCCTTTTAAAAATAAGACTTCGTTCCATAGACGGATCAATGTTCTTAAAAAAATCGCAAAGCTCATTTGCTATTCCTAAATCTTCACTAAGATTTTTCAATTTAAATGTCACGTTTCCAGTGCTTGTTGAAGCTTCTTCTTCAGTGGGCTGTGAATTTAACATTTCCTCCAAGTCGGTTTCACTCAAATTTTCATCTTGCGTTTCAAGCAGTTCCTGAATGTCACTTGATTCTATCTGTTCGAACCCATCTCGTCCAATTCCATTCTTGATTTCGGCTATGTTTGCAGTTTGCATTTAACAACATATTTTAGGCAAAGTTGCCATAAGATCTATTTTACTTTTTTTATTAGTCCATTTGATGGCATTTACAAAGGATATTGGGTTGGATACCTATTGGAAACCTTTTATTATGATGTATGTACTTATTAGATCCGCGAATATAGGAATTGGGTCGCATTTTTTTAATCCGCGAATAGTGAAAACGCGAATGAAGGAAGTGCGAATAAGGAGCTTTTATTGTATTAGTAAATTCATTTAAATTTTATACTTTTAGGAAGTCATTCTGTCAAGCACCTTTTCAATAGTTAAATATAAGGCTTGAAATTTTTTAAAGCATTTAAAAAATTTCATTTTTTTATTTTCAAAGCATTTAATATTTTTCTGCTTTATTTTCATATCAAAATTTATTTCAAGCAGCAAGGCAATTTTATATATTGTTTTTGTTTTCTCTCTTATTTTACAATTCATTTTTTAGGAATATTTTGATAGCATTTACTGTTTTCAGTGTACCTAAAATTAAATAAATTCAATAATTAAATTAAAATTAATAGGCATTATGAAATTAGAACATATTATTTATTGAGTGAATCAGTTGTAATTTAATTTTTTTATATTCATTTTGTGTTTATAAATGTTTATGCAAATATTATAAATTATAGATTAATATACAGTATCAAAGTTTTATTTCATTTATAGTAGAAATACAGATTTATTATGTTTTGTTTCATAATCTGTCTAAATTTTATATAATTTTTTTTACTGAATACTAATACATATTTGAAAAAATATACTCTAAACAACGCTTCATGTATGATTTATGAAGAAACCAAAGTCCAGCTTCACAAAAATTTATTGTAATCTTATATAGATCTTTTGTTTATTTTATAAATCATAAAATTTTATAAAAGTATCAGTTTAATGTAAGAAACTGAAATGCGAATAAAAAATATATTTGTTACCAATCGTAATTAAAAAAAATCTTTTTTATAAATTACAAGAGATAAATCCTTGACTTTAATTTCAGAAATTGGAAGAAAGATATGGAATTGAAGGATATAGAATTCCAATTCAAAAGTTTTCTGTAAAATATTCAATAATTTTTAAAAATCAAATTAGAATCAGCAGCAGATAATATCAAATTTAATTGATTATTGATTTTGAATTTCTTTTACTTCAATAGATGGGTATTTAATTAGAACAAGATATCAAAGTACGATATGCGTTGTTATACAGGAAAGATACTTGAAGAATTTGGATCCTTTTTTGTCAGTGAATTGAATCTATCATTGAAATTCAGCAATCGATGTTACATATTTAGTATCGATATGAAAATAAAAAAGAGTGCAAGACGTTGATTAAAGCTTCACTTTTTTATCTTGAGTAGTAAAGGAATCTATTTAATTTTTTAAAGAAAATATAAAAACATTAATTTCAAATTAAATGAAGATAATGAAAGTAGAATACTACAATAAAAATTGAAAATAATAATTTGGCACTGAGATTCGATGCTGAAAAATATTTCGATTTTTTATAAAATTAATATATTTTTATTTTTTATTTCAGAATTTAATGAGCTTATGTAACTGCAGAAAAGTTGTTCGATCAATATTCATTGTCAAATACCATGCAGTAGTCTATACTTATAATAAAGCTCAATGTGTGTGTGCGTGTGTGTTGGCGCTCCACAGGCCAGACCTTTGGACCTACAGCTACCAAATTTGGTACATGTATATCTTGAAGGTCGGGAATGTGCACCTTGGAGCCCTTTTTTCGAATTTTTAAATAGAATTTGAATTAATTAAAATTTAAGTGATATTTCGACGTTTTTCCGCTGTGACATCTGAAAATATTATTGCACAAACATGATTTTTACATCAATTTAAAGATTAAAAAATTAGCTTTCTAATGGTATCAGTGTTTTAATGTATAACTGAAGCTCCTATTTTAACAAATTTTTAAAGAAATATTTTAATCATGTTTTTTTAGCACGTGACTGGATAAAATAAAAGAAATATTAAATGTGATATTTTTAAAAAAAATAAATGCAAAGCAAAGGTTTCTATAATCGTTTGCAATACCTAAATAATTAATTCTGTAACCGTAACTGTTTCCTCGGCACTCTATCGGCCGTTGCCATGAACAATCAGTCCATGTCTTGGAAGCGAACGTAAAGCATTATGTAATCCCCGAGTATTATTTTAATGCATATATGTTAAATGTTTTGTCCTAAATAGTTTTGTAAATCATATCCTTTAATGTCATTAAATGTATTTTTTAACTAAATTGGCATGATTTATTGATTTTAATAGTCTACCCTGACAGAATTAAAGTTTTGGCGCCCTTTCGGTCACAATTCAACAAATCTTCTTTATTTACCGTAAACCTGATTGAATTTAGACAGGATATGCATTGAAATCCCGACTTAATGGCATATTTCTATAATCGTTTGCAATATCTGTATCAATAATTCAATAAATTTTTTTCCCTTTTTCGCTTTCTTTAAAAAAACATATTTCATATTTTGGCAACGTCACCGAAAAAAACATTTTTAATTTTTTGGAAGCATGACCGATTATTAAAACTGACTGATTTATAAAATTAAAGAATATTATTAGGAAAACGTGTTCTTTTAGAACTTTCCGTCCATCATCTTCAAGAAAATATTAATTTCAGGCCAATCAATGCCCAGAATTACTTCAAGGCTAATGAATATGTGATTTATTGAAAATTTTAGAAGACATTACTCATGGGGAACCAGCTGATCGCCAAAGGCGGCTAGTTAAACAATATGTTAAATAAAACATTTTTTTTTTGGCTATAACTTTTTTTCTCAAATTGAAACATTTTTCATAGCAGAGCTGGTGATGCCAAATTTCCGTTGAAGAATTCGTTTTCAAACATAATTTTAATGTTTTTAGTGAGAAACGTGGTATAAGGTTAATTAATGATTTGAATTGTGGAAATTTCTAGATAAATTGAATACATTTATACATTTAAATGAGAGAGAAAATAGTATTAATTTTGAAGATTCTGAGAATTATTATTTTAATAAATAAATATTTATCTTAACTTCTAATAATATATTTCTAAATTGCGTGCCTCTTGAGAATAGTCATTAGCGAACTTATCCTGTTTGTCTCTTTTCTAGTGTCTTTAGTGACGTCACTGCTGAACAGGCCAATAGGGTTAAGTTATGTACGAAAGATGAATTTGACATCTTAAGTAACTAATAATCTGGACGTACCAACTTGTTTCTGAAAGCGGATAATATATTAATGCGAATAATTTTTATACAAAGATGACCTTTTCCATAAATCAGAGAATATCGATTCATTTTTTTCGTTTTGATTTGGTGATTTTCAGCAGTATATCAACGATTTAAATATTCTTTGAATATTTGACTAAAAATTATTTCTCTTCAAATCATTTTATCCTCAAGGCTACGATATATTTAGCGTAATTTTTCCAAAAATATTAAGAAAAATATCCTTTATACACAGGTTTTTTCCTTATTCAAATATCATTCCTGTAGCATTGTATACATATATTGATTTATTTGAAGAGAAAGCATTATTAATTAAATCGAATAAATCCAATTTTGAGATTTTGATGATTTGCCCCATTTCAGATTTGGTGATGGCCTTGTACGAAAAGTATATGTTTAAAATAATATCTGCCTGTTTATAATTTAGATAATCAAAAACTTTTAGAGCTAGAAGCATAAAATTTGGTATACGGTTTTAACACTATAATTTTTTATTTTTATCAAATTTTGAACGATATCTACCCTATTAGTACAAGATATTGCGTAGTATTTCCACGATGTTGTTTCGTATTCTGAATATCGATCAATATTGTGAAGATATCTTAACAAAGCTTTTGGGTATTTCGTGCTTAAAGGGCATTCAAGGAAAGTTCCAATAATCCCCTATCCAAATACAAGTTAACACGATAACTACATAGCATAAAGAGTTATACAAAAAAATTTAGAGCTCAAGATTAACATCTAAAATATAGATTTGTGTACAATTTTGAACTAAATGCGCCGAATTGCTGATCATTTGTAGTATATGCTTTTGCAAATATGTATACGCGATAGCTCAAAATCTCAATGGCTTAAATAATTGCAATTTGATATTTGATCATGTGATTACAATTGTAATCTTGGTTTGAATCGACTGAAAAAAGGCTTTCAAATATACACCTATACTGTAAATGAACGAAAGTCCCATAAACGCCTGCATTCGTTTCCCTCTCTAGTAATAATAAAGAGAATGTGCGTATGAGTTGATGCTTTATATGCCTAACTTTTTAATCTATAGTCACGAAATTTATCATATATATATATCTAGGGCATAGGTTCCCAACGTGGGCGATAACGCCCCCTTGTGGGCGTTTGAAGCTTTCAGGGGGGTGCTAAAAGACCCAGAGAAAATTAAGGGGTGTTGATACGGCACGAAGGAGGGTTAGAGTATTAACCAAATATAATGTACAACAACTTCAAGGAGCGATTCCAGGTCATTATAAGCATGGAAATACCAGACTGGGTTTTAGATCATTTTTCCATGTCATCACAGAAGAATCACCTCAGTTAGAAGAAAAACTAATAGTACTGACGACTAATGAGGATCTAAAAACTGAATTCAAGAATGGCTACCAAGAATTTTGGCTGCATAAGTCAATTTCGCAACTGCATTCAGGATTATGGTCGATTGCTCAACGACTTCTAATAGCATTTCTCTCTTCATATTTAGCAGAACATGGATTTAGTGCTGAGGCAACATTGGTAACGAAAAAGAGAAATCGGCTCCATGTTACTGAACGCGGCGACTTACGACTGTTTTTTAGTGAAATCGTGCCTGATGTTAACAGGTTTCTTAAAATGCATCAAATTCAGCCTTCTCATTAGTTAAGTAAGAAATTCGATGTCTTTAAGTTTTAATAAAAATACTTTTTAACATAATTAAGTATGCGCTTTGATGAGTCTCTGAAACTGTCAATTTATTTATTTAGAAAACAATAGTTTATTATGAATTAATTCTCATCATCAAAATCCCTGCCTGTCCTTATGACAGGTGAGCTAAAATTTTTATTCCTCTTTTTTTTTTAAAATAAAGAAGAAATTAAGTAAAGTTTCAATTCCAACAATATTCTACCTATTATTAATTATTTTTATATTTAATTCTTGTTTTCACAATGCATTATGTACGCTCTTATTTCTCTGGAAAGGGAGGGGGGCGATATTGAAATATTCACTAGAAAAGGGGGAGCCAGTTCAAAAAAGTTTGGGAACCTCTGATCTTGGGTGAAACCTAGGAACGAATATTTTTGTGTAATTCTAAATGGAATTTTAAAATTAAACCGAATTTTGATGTTTTCCTCAATAATTTCTGAAAATATTAAAGTCTAAAAATAAATGTTACGCAGTTTCAAAATTTAAATAATTGCATTTTTACTAATACCAAATTAATAGTTATACAAATTATTCCCAAAATGTGGTAAGTTTTAAGCTGTTTTTGCCTAGTTTCCAACAATAATTACATTGTTGTTCAGAAACTCAAGCTATCTTCATTATAAAAATTATTATAAAATATTCATATACATTATTTTCTTCCATTGTTGAAAGCTAAAGAAAAATCCTGTTTAATGACTGTGTAATTTATTAGACAAATAAAGAAGTGAAATTAACAATATAGCGAAAGTTATATAGTAGTTAAACTGGATATTTGTATTTTTAATAGTACTATGATGTCATGGGGCTGTTTCGCTTTGAAAGATCCATGCACAGAATAACCAGAGCTTATAAAAGGCAAATGAAATAATTCGACTTTAATATTTGAGAATCAAGTAATACATAATTTATTATATAATTGTTAATATATGGAATTAAAGTTATCTTGAAACGATGAAACTGAAGTGAAATATGTTAATATTCTTTCTTAGAGAGACTTTCTCTAAAAGTAAATAGTTAGCAATAGAGATTTAAGAAATATTGTTTAATTTTATGCAAATTTTATGGATGCCATTTGTTTAACTTTACATAATGAAATACTAATATCATAAACGCTATTTATTCCTGAATCTATAGCATATAACTTCAAAAATTAAAGCGATTATACTAATACTTAAACCAACCAAAAGTATTCCAAAGATACCCGACATATACTCGAGTGACAGAGAATTGATTTCATTGGAGGTATTTCTTCTTTTTTCCGAAGCAGGCAGCCACGCTTTGAAGTGTTCTTCTAATGCCATCTGATGGTAAATTCCTGCGTTGTTTATACCAGCTATAATATTATTTAATCTCTTTTTATAACAAAAATTCTTTTTCATTGCAATTGCTAATGGATAGCTGCCAATAGAATCATCTGACAAATAATGGGGTTTCCAATCTTCAGGTCCGGCATCCATCATCAACTGACTTCTGGCCCCTGCTAGTGCTGTACGTTTACCTATCTGATCTAAAAGCATTACAGATTGGTGGTGTGAATACCAACCATGGTGAACAGCCATCTTTCCCAAATATCTAAGATGTTCTTTATCACTATTAAGCATTGAGAACAGAGGGGCTGATCCTTTTGCAATAAAAAAATTATAACCGTCATTTTTCACTGCCATTGCAAGTTCTTTGAAATTCTGTACAGGTACTGTTTCCGATGGTATAGATAACATTGCAAGAAGTACATTTGAGTAGCTAAAAGATATGATTGTTGCGAAAAACCACCATGAAATCATAAGTGGTTTGAATTTGCTTGTATAACATTTTCCAAGAGTATGTTGACGAGATATGAATCCCAGTATTCTTAGAAATAATAAGACATAGTTTTCTTTATAACGGGAAAAACACTGAAGTATCACTGGCATGAAAAACAAAAGCAATAAAATTAAAATCCAAGTTATAGAATCAAAGGGATGTAAAAATGCCAAATAGGCTGGCATTAGACCTGGCTTCTCGATGGCAAATGTCATATCGTCAGCATGATAAACTGTACTGAAATCAACGACAGTAGCTCGTTGTTCCGTTATACCTATGTACCCAGCAGCTATATCAGCAGCTTCTTTTTGTATCTTACCAATCATGCCTGTCCAGTTCCCACTGGGCAAAAGACGACCCCACTCTCTATCTTCCGCTACGACCAGTTGAAAGGGCATCTTCATAGCTTTCAGAATAGCTGCTAGGAGCCTTCCTTCTACTCCCAACAGTTTCACGTTGCCATCTATATCTCTTTGAATCCTCAAGTATTTCATAGGATTCACAGAAACTCTGAGGAACGATGGACAGCCTATCCTAGTTTGTTCCATCCGAAAATGCTAAGATACTGTACGATTAAAATGAGGAAATTCTGAATAGAAAGATGTAATACGTGTACAGTTCTCACAGGGAAAAAGACTACCTTATTTTCTATCTTCCACGATGACAAATTGACAGGGCATCTTCATGAATTCCAGAATGGCAACGAGGAGACTTCCTTCAATTCCAAATAGTTTCATGTTGCCATCTCTGTCTCTTTGAGCTCTCTATTTTGTGGGATTCCCTGAAATTTGAAGAATAGTCTGTGATACTTTGTTCCATTTGAAAATGCTAGAATATCGTACGATTAGAGTGAAAAACTACCAATAATAGAATCGCAAGTCAAAATGCCTATCCAGTTTCTGCTGCGCTCTATCTTCAGCTATGACCAGTTGAAAGGGTATCTTCATAGCTTCCAAAAAGGCGCAGGGTTCCTTCCTTCAATTAGGATTAATTTCCCGCTGTCAGGTGTATCTCTTTAAATTCTCATGAGATTTACTGATACTCTGAGGAATAACGGACAGTCTGTTATACTTTGTTCAATTCAAAAATGCTGCGATATTGTCGAATTAAAATGAATAAGTACCAATAATAGAATTGTAAGCTGTGATGCCTGTTCAGTTTTTATTGGACAATAGACAACCATTCTCATTATTCCTCTATGACAGTTGAAAAGGCGTCTTCACAGCTGCCAGAATGGTAGCAAGAAACCTTCTTCCAATCTCAAATAGTCTGCTATTGCTATCTCTATCTCTTTAATTTCTCAAATAGTTCATGGGATTCACTAATACTCCGAGGGACGATGGAAAATCTCTCATACTTTGATCCATTCGAAAATACTAGGATATTTCACGATTAAAAATACTTGGGACAAATTATAGAATCGTAAGCTCCAATTTCTACTATTGCAGAATTTTAATATCCAGTATCTTTTCAGTTAAAAATAATCCATAATATATGCATCAAAAATCCTTTGAATACATGTTTTCCTTTACATAATCTTATTTTAGAAGCCATTGCATATGATATGCAATTTTCAAAGAATATCTTTGACTTTTCAAGTAAGATTGCGATAAAACATTTTAGTATTGCTTGGCACTTTACAAGGTCGCGACTTTAGTTGAGTGAGCATCTCTTGCTTTTTTTCAGTAGTGCCGACTAAGCCATGAATACAACTGAGCTACTTCAAGCATTACTTTTGCATCTACAACCCCTTTGTACTGGGTGGCACATTCACACATCTCACAGTTTGAACACAGAAGAAGAAGAATCATTCCCGAACCAGGACTCGAACCTGGGACTCACAGACACACAATGAGGACCCGCTGCCCCTGTGCCAGTACAGCGGCTAAAACATCTTATTTGATGGCATGAGTAAAAGTTTGTATTAACAAGTCTGATATCCAAAACTGACTTGTAGAATGACGATTTTCCTTCAATTTAAAGCATTTTGAATCGCCATTTATTTAATGAAAAATAAACAAATAATAACCCTGGATAAACCAATTACAAACGTGAGACTAAATAACTGTAATTACTGAAAACGGATACTGCCTTTTCCTTTTACGTGAATAAAAATGTGAAAATAACTGAAATAACATAAAAATTTGCATAATAATTTTGTTGAATATGAGCAGCAACACGCGCTTGTTAAAAAATATTCATCAATATATTCAGAAATATATTTTGAGTTTAGCCTCTCATCGATTTACTGAAACTCTAGAGTTACCGCTTCATTTTAATGTCTAGTTGAAAATTTGGTTGATATCCAAAATTTTGGTGTAAAAAACTATAGATCAGATCTCACTGGCTAGACAATTTCTGTCATTCGATAAATTTAAATAATGGCATCTGTTGCATTGCAAATAATAATTGCAGACTTTCTACTAATTTTAATTATTTTATGAGATTATAGTTAATCAATGTCATAATTTTTTACTGTTAACTACAATAACTTAGGCGATTACTTTAGATTATATGGATGTTTTTAATTTTTTTATGAAATTTCTGTGCAAAGCAAAGCAAACTAAACTGATTTCTAAACCAATGAGAAACAATTAGATATTCCTTCCTACAGGCGCATATAGATAAAAGAGAAGCTTTTTGAGTTAAAAATTCGTTTATTATGATACATTAATAAGCTCAATACCATACGCTTTATCTGTGGGCGACACCTACTTTCTAACTACACCAACTATCTATTAATCAGTTGAACTCTTCTCATCCATAATCAAAAAATATCGAAGAAACGAGCATTGAATCATATAGAGGGTTAAAATATCTTGAATAGTGGTAGTAAACGTGTTTAAAGTGTTAAAACAAATTATTTTTAACCTACGAAGCTTGATCAAAATATAAATTTTTTACATGTATTTTAATAATTTGCATTACTTTTTTGCAGTTAGGGAATTTAAAGTAAATTATACAAATCTGTACTAATAATAAATATGAATGTGTGAGAGTGTGCTGCTGTCTCTATAGATTAAACCATTTGATCTGCTGCTATCAATTTATCACATTTATATCTTGGAAGGTAGAAACCTGTACCTTGAAGTAACTTTTAAAGAATTCTAATTAAAACTTCAATGAATTAAAAATTAAGAGAAATTTTAGTCATCTTCCCTGATAGCTTTAAAATATATTATTGCGCAAAATTTATTTTATAATTTTTCAAAATTTTTTTAAAATATTTTTTTACTGATACCAATTTAATAGTAGTGCGAATATTTTTCGTTGATAGTTTTGTTAAAAAATAGTTTGCCTAATTTCAAACAATACTCAAACTGTTGGGCTGCTGAAATTATTCAACTATATATATATATATATATATATATTACAATTCAATTATGCTTCGCTTATAGCTTTAAATATGCCAAAGGATAGGATTTTACGTGCAATTTTACCAAAAAACATCTAGCTAGTAAAGTTTGGTTTCGCAGGTACTTTGCTTTTAAATTATATATACATAATTATATATACAAATACGTCTTTATTATTGCTATTTATGAGAAATATTATTCATCGTTCATTTTCATGATTCGATAACTACTCATTATAATTGTATTTGACATTATAATTCCTGAAATTCTCTAAGCATGAAAAGAAAAAGGAAAAAAATAAAGAAACTTTGTTGTTCCAAATAGATTTCTAAGTCATCATAAAGCTTTATCTCTGTCAACTAATTATTATTTCGTGCATTTCTCAAAAACTCCTTTTTAAAAATCCAATGTGTATTAAAAAAGAAATTTTTAATTGACTTGTTTACCATGCTTTTCAGCAATATGTTTTTGCTGCACAAATATAAAGTTGATACATGGTACAGACACTGCAGGTTTATTGCATGAGAAATTGAATTCAAGGCACGAATAACGGTACCAAGCACCACAATGCGCAAAATTTTTCAAAGGTTAAATTCAATCAACTGAATTTTATCTCAAAATTTCTCTGAAGGAGGGGAATTTAAAATATATAAGGAGAGCTGAATTCTCTAAATTTTCAGATTTAATCAAAACTGAATTCCTTTTGTTTTGATGATGGAAGAATATTGACTGATTGATTGAGAAGGATTTGATTATTCACGTGGCCTATTTATCTAAGTTGAGCAAAAGCATAGGATTTTAGAGTATAAATTATCTATCTATCTATTTATCTATATATATATATATATATATATATATATATATAATATGCTGTAATTATTTCAGAAGTCGTAAAAAGAAATGAAGTTAAAATTGAGCAAAAGTATGAACATTTAACATTTAAC
>JAPMOQ010055480.1:0-11472 GCA_026543055.1 Argiope trifasciata | reverse complement strand
ATCCATTCCTCATGCAAATTAATCATCAAATGCACTTTTTATGGAATGAGATATCTTTTAATATGGAATGAGATATCTTTTGTGCAATAGTAAACTGAATGATGACAAATACACTGAAGTGACAAGGGTCATGGGATGACTGTTAATATCGTGTCGGTCCTCCTTTTGCCCGGCGAAGTGCAACATCTCGACGTGTCATGGAGTCCACAAGTCGTTGGAAGTCCTCTGCAGGAATATTGAGCCATGCTGTCTGTATATATGTCCATAATTGGGAAAGTGTGGATGGTGCAGGAGTTTGGGCACGAACGGACCTTTCGATGATGTCCCATAAATGCTCGATGGGATTCATATCGGGCGATCTAGGTGGCCAGATCATGCGCTGGAATTGTCCGGAATGTTCTTCAAACCAATCGCGAACAGTTCTGGTCCGGTGACATGGCGCATTGTCATCCATAAAAATCCCATCGTTGTGTGGGTACGTGAAGTCCATGAATGGCTGCAAGTGATCTGCAAGCAGCTGAACATAACCATTTCCAGTAAATGATCGGTTCAGTTGCACCAGAGGACCGAGTCCATGCCATGTAAAAACAGCCCACACCATTATGCAGCCACCACCATCTTGAACAGTGCCTTGCTGACAGTTTGGGTCCATGGCTTCGTGGGGTCTGCGCCACACTCGAACTCTACTCAGCTCGTAACAACTGAAATCGTGACTCATCTGACCACGCCACGGTTTTCCACTGGTCTAAGGACCAGTCGATATGCTCACGAGCCCAGGAGAGTCGCTGCAGGCGATGTCGTACTGTCAGTAAAGGCACTCGAGTCGGTCTTCTGCTGTCATAGCCAAAGGAAGACAAATTTCGCCACACAGTCATATCGGACACGTCCCTCGTACGTCCCACATTGATTCCTGCATTTATTTGACGAAGTGTTTCGTGTCTATTAACATTGACCATTCTACACAGACGTCGGCGGTCTCGGTCGTTAAGTGCAGGTGGTCGCCCACTGCGCTGTCCATGATCGAATGTGATGCCCGAAATTTCATACTCTCGACACATTCTCGATACTGTGGATCTCGAAATGTTGAATTCACTAACGATATCCGCAATGGAATGACCCATGCGTCTAGCTCCAACTAACATTCCACGTTCAAAGTCTGTTAATTCTCGTCCTGCCGCCATAAATCACTAAAATCCTGTTCACATGAATAACTTGAACACAAATGAAAGCTCTGGAAAACGAACTGCGCATTTATACTTTTTCGCTGTGATACTACTGCCATCTGTATATTTGCATATTGCTATCCCATGACTTTTGTCACTTCAGTGTATATTCAATTCATTTTGATTGACGTGATATCTGAGTTGCGGAATGAATTGGCTTTACCATCACACAGTCTGTAAATCTTTACAGAATGTTACTACGTAATTAAAAATGCCTGCCTTAACAGTACAATTTTAATTTTCTTCACACATATATCTGCCTGTGGTCTAATAGCTTTGCACTCTTTATGATTTAAAAAAATTCTTCACATATACAATACCTCCAGCTATTTTTCTTTTATAGTAAAGGAAAGGTTTAAAAAACATATTCTAAAAATTACTACTTAATGAAAGGCATATTATTATAAAAAAGGGTAATATTAAGGTTCTGTAAAAGGAAACAGCACTTTTAGCTATAAATTTTAAAGGAATTGAATAAATATTTAGTGGCAATAAATTGCTTGCATTTGAAAGACAAAAATTATTTATCAATATTATGCATATAGAAAGTTAAAAATGGATTTCGTTTGTGTTTCATTTTAGCATAATGTAATATATATATCAGTTTTCAACTATCATATAATTTTTTATGGAATTTAAAGATTCATAGATAATGTTTGTAAGAACAAGGAACATATATATAAATGAATTTTATTTCTACAAAAGTTTCAATTTAAACCCCAAAGACTCTGGAGATGACTCGGCTTCACCAAAAGTGATACGCCGAATGGTCATCAAACGTTGACCTTGAAATGTTAGCCACAGATTATAAGTACCATTGGAAATATCATTTAGTTTAGTTTAGTTATATTAAAGTCCCATTTCAAAGCAACACTAGGGCTATTTTAGATGCATCTCGAATTTTGAACTATGGTTAGATGATGAGGACTATACGTGAGCTGGTATCCCTTCTCTCCACTCCACACCACACCAGCGAAAGGAAAGTTGACATGGGGTATTTAACGTGCAACAGACCCTCTTACACGACGATTTTTCGGTAAAATCAGGTCTCGAACCTGCAATTCTAAGGTTGACAGCCCTAGGCCTTACCACCAATGCACAGTGGCCATTCAAAAATATTGTGAAAAGAATACAAGAATCTGTAGATGTCAAATGTGTTCATTTAAAATTTTTAAGAATTTCTTTCTTATTTCATGAAAGTTTTTATTTTTTAATTTAGTTCATTTAATAATACTTCTAGATTTTTTAATATCTTTAAAACTTATATCAAAAGTTTCATTCAAATGCCATCAGAAGCATAGAAAATAAAATTCTGTCAGCAAATTTTTTTTTAAACTTCATCAAATTTTACAGTTTATTTCATTTTTATCTGTTCTTAATTTTCTCTCTTTTTATTCAGTCAGTAAACTCCAAATAAGTTCTTCATTTTTCTTCAAAAAACATGACATTAAACAGGTTCTATAACTAAAATTAAAATTTATTAATATTATGAAACTAACGCAGTTTAATTAATGGAAAATCCAGACAGTCACGGAATGTATCATGTGTGTATGTCATTTATAAGTAATTGTCATATATGACTTAAAAAATTACCCAAAAGTTCAAGATTTTTTTAAATTTTATTCTTCGGAATGAATTGCAATTTCAATATTAAATATCTGTCTTGAGGGGAGATCAACATATTCTAATTTTAAAATAAAGGAAAGCTTTCTTATTATTTGTCATAGGCTTTATTTTGTTTAGTTCCGTTTCTAGAGAAATTAAATTTCCTTCAATAAAATTCAATGATAGATATAAATAGAAGCATGTGTACGTGTTTCATTAGCTCCAATTTTTATGAAAGTGAGACCCTCATCAATTTTCAGTATAAACCCAGACTCCCAAAAGATTATTAACAGAATTTTATTCAAACTGTAAACATCTTATCAAAAATTCCAGTTTTTATGTTAAATTACGATATCAAGCATAATATCAAATTATACTTAACAAAAGATTAGTCACTCAGTTTGCTAGTTTCAAGAATAAATATGTTTGGCACAGAAATGTTTTTAGGAAATATCTACGTACAGAACTTGTAATATTTATATTTTTACTGGTGACAGTTAAGAAATGTTTCAAAATCTCTCATATTTTTAGAATACATATTTTTCCGTAGTTTCTATAGTTACTTGAGCACATCAATAACTCTTTCACACATTGCTACATAAGGTAAGTGACATATCTGACTCATGCATATTTTTTAACCCCACACCACACCTCCGTTTCTAGAGCTTTTGTGGCCTCTTTCCGGTTTAGCATAGATGTAGGTGGACTTTATTAAATGAAACAAAAAAGTACACTACAAATTAATGGAAAAGATACAGGCAAATGATGAAATACATATAACTACAGCATAACAAGAAATGATAAATGCTAGAATGAAAAATACCTTTAAAATTAAACTGGACGAATGAGCGTAGTAATGTACAGTATGAATGAAAATATAAAGGGTTATAAATATTAGTTACTTACGGGGGGATGAAAAATAAATTATGAACAAAGTGCGAGTTGTATTAAATGGTGTCCTAAGAAAATAATAGAGTTAATATAATTGAAACAGCTCTCTTTTATCAATAAGGAATCTAATCATGTTTATGATTCTGCTTTTGGAAGATGGATTATTAAGGAGTCTCACGCATATTAGAAATGGAATGAAAAACCTTAAAAAGTCGCTATAGCAGATACTGAAGTTATTGAGAAGTTTTATCAATTCATAAAATAGCAAACCCTGGATTGTCAATATGGTTTCCCAATTCGAATGTCATCTCCCGAATTCGATATTCAAACAATAAGGGAGGTGTACTACAATATCGGGGGTTAATGATGCATTTGTTCGTAAACATTAACTTTCAAAACAAGTAGCGTTGGACTAAGTCATCAAGGGTTCCGAGAATACACATAGTGAACGTTGCGTTTTCTTGTGAAGGACGTCAGGAATATCGTCAGCAAAATGCCTGTGATTCCTCACAACCTAAATTGAAAAGTAGAACTTTCTTCTGAGAATCCACAAAGTGCAAAACTTGATGTTAATTTTTCTTGTGATAAAATGCCTGTGCTTCCTCACAACTTAAGCTGAAAACCAGAATTGTTCTTCCGAGAATCCATATAATGCACAAATTGACATTACATTTTCTTGTGAAGGATGTCAGAGATATCGTCAATAAAATACCTGTGATTCATCACAACCTGAGCTGAAAGGCAGAATTGTTGCAGCTACCCAAAATATTTCAACAAAATTACTGGAGTATGTATGGAGGAAAATTAAGTTCCAACCAACCGACATGTTACATTTACAAAACTGTCACCTGAAAATTATTTAAATATGTTTACGTTACTGAAAAGAATGTTTTGAATCAAATTTATTTGTCTCTTATAATATTATTCGTCATATTTATTGAAGCAAAGCGCGGAGTAAAATAATTTAAGAACCACAAATAATTTCACTTCTTGGTTTCTAGTCACATCATGAATGTTTATTCTTTATAAAGTGTGACAGAAATTTTGAATAATAATACAAGTTGCTTCTAAAAAGTTAGGTGAATGGATGAGTATCTGAAAAACAACACGAGTGTAAATGAGGTCATGCACAAAAAGGGTCTTAGGAGAGACGTCATGCAGCAAGGAGCACAAGAAATCGAGGTAGATTATTCGGTTCTACGGACAGTCAAATGACATGTGTGTGAAAACTGACATCAAATTGAAATGTAGGACTGTTTCAACATGAAGTTCTGTTAAAAATTGGGAAAAAAGGATATGCCTATGCATCCAACGTGTTTACCCACAGTTCTACAGGAATGATAACAACTTCTTGATTCAACAGCGCATCCTCGAACATCTATAATACTCACCTGATCTAGCGCCTGCGGATTTATTTTTGTTTCCACACCTAAAGGGTATCCAGAAGGTCATACGTTCTGCAGACATCCAATGACGTGGGACATATGTGCCTCACTCCATTCCAAAAGAGGCTTTAGCTGACCCCTTCCGAAAACATTATCAACAATGTCAAAAGTATACTGTCAATGCATATTACTTTCCAAGTGAATAAAATATATTTTGTTTTCGTGATTTGTTTTATTTATGTTTTTATTCACTGTAATTTTTAGATACACCTTGTAAATATATTTATACACAGTTCTCAGAGAAATATTTATGCATTGATGTTTCCCATTCAGTAAGTAAAGGAGCCGAGAAATTACATTTTCAGCCTCTAACGTTGATAGAATCATTTTATTCCTGGGAACTAATTCATAAATATTGTCAACTGAAATTATCTGGTGAAGGTAAAGTAAAAGAGGTCTCATGAGCAGGATATAGAGAATGGCACTTTACTAAAATTCACCCTAAGCGCATATAAGGAAAAACAAAGTCAATGCATATTCTCTTGTATACAATAACAACACTACACGCCAAAAAGTAGTGATAGCGCTCAGAGTGGAGTTTAGTAGCTCAATCAATAGCTATACTTCAATGAGAGAATTCACTTGATTAATTTGCTTTAACTCTCCAGTCTTAAAGAGGATTTCTGATAGAGCATGCTATAATTCAATAACATTTAAGTGCTAAACCAGATATTGTCAAAATTCCTGCATTTTCTGTAATCTTTATGTTTATCTCCAAATTTTTCCATGGGTTAAGAAATGGTCATGGAATTTGTTGATAAAGCGAGGTTTATTGGTTTATAGCAGACATTTAGAAAATCCGCAAATCTCTTGTTTCAATGATTCTTGAAATAGTTTCGCTAGTAACAGCAGATTTGTAACAATATTCATATTTAAATATCAGAGTAGTTGAACGCTTTTGCAATTTTTACATATTCAGATTAAATATTCTAAAAATATTAAATTAGTAAGATTTCATAATGATTTGATTTAGAATTCATAAACCAGATCTGAATTAATGTTAGCATTTTTAAGTTATTGGTTTTATCTATCAACACTTTCAAAGCTCAGCTGTCTCGATACATTTCCTTGAAAATTAATGCATCACATAGAAAGCGAAACTGAAATGAAAACTCTTGGCAATTTTCTCCAGGTATCACCTCCTATTAAATAAACATAAAAAAAAGGAGGAAAATGAAAAAGAATTACCAGAAAGATAAGCCCCCAATAATTGCACATGTGTTCCAGGCAGAAAAACATTCTTCAGCTAGGTAGCAAATATTCTTAAAATCTTGTTATTCCGCTTTATTTCATCGCTGTTAGCAGAAAGTTACTTTTGTATTCTCCGTTTCAGCCTCAATCAAGTTCATTCTTTTTGTTGTTTCTTCTTTTAGAATTTCTGGTTATTTCTTTATTCTTGTGAATAAAAAAAAATTCCAGTGACTTGTTTTAGTTGAGACTTCAAAAAAAAAACTCCAATTCGTTTTGGATTCAAAACCATTCATTTGTAAAGATATTAAATGTAGAGAATTTTTCGTTTCCTAATCCCTAAGTTCAATTTCTTTTGTTTCATAGATGAAAGGATATTTCTTCTATATCGTGCTTGACTTGCTGGAAATAGTAATTTTTTTTTACCTTTACATATACGAAGTATGTACTGATAAAACATTGTGATCATCAAAAAATCTGTACCGCGAGATTTTGATGAACTCCCTATAATAGGTTTCCTTCCATCCTGTAAAATTCCTTTATAAAAACCTTATGACCTTAAACCTTTATGATCAATCTCTCCAACATTTTAACTCAAGAAACAGAATTAATGATAAAATTTGGTATTTAGGTTTTGCACTAAAATTGTAAAAACCCATTGAAGTTTTGATAAAAATCCATAAATAAAAAATTAACCACTCAATTAACCGGAATAAAAAGTAGCCTGTGTCTATTTCTGACTATAATCTATCTTTGTGATAAATTTCTTCCAATTTCAGCTGTTCTGGCTTGAATTGAGTTACGAACTGCTGATTGATTAACAAACAAACGCCCATCCATCCAAACTTTCACATTTATAATATATATACTTAAATCACACACATGCACACGTATATATATAGAGAGAGGGGGGGAGGGAGGGAGATTGTGCGTATTAAAAGAAGTGATTTTATTGAAAAATATGAAATTTACTCTATTTTCCGATGTCTGGAATTAAGATGTAAATAGATGCAAGATCTCATTTTTCTCTCAATATAGCATCCTCTGTTAACTGTTACATCATTCTCTACTGACAAGTATTTATAGTGAAAGATGAAAGAAAAACTTTATGTCTGTCTCCAAATTTATCCACCCCAAATGATGCCTTTCTCTGTTAAAAGTAGTCTGCAATACTTTTAGCAATCGACTTATATACATGTAATTAGTTAACATGTCCACCAAATCAAGAGGTTACATGAATTTGATTTTTATTGTTTGTAATTTAAATTCATTATTTCTGCGTGTTAATAATTATTTTAGTTCTTACCGAGTAACATTTTCTAATTATATTGAAAGCACATCACACGCAGATTGTAAACTACTAGAAAACTTAGATTCCTGAATGAATAATGCTTTCCAATCTTCAAAAAATTCGATTACATTTTAGTCTTCCGATATTTTATTCTAAAAAATTTCGTATTTCTTTAAAGTGTAGAGTCTTTTGATAGTAAATTACATTCCAATTCTTTATTTAAGCAATGACTTGAGACATTTGTATTTTACATTTCTGCACCTCACATTCTACGCCATTGACGGTCACATGAAAAGCTTAAAATAAAGTGTTATAATTTACATTTTTCTATACATTACCAATAATAAAGAACTTATTGCTACAGGAATCATTCAGTTGGTGTACGGAAAATATAATTCAACTATCCGGATAATGAAAAATAAGATATTATTCGGCTAGAAAAAACAGAAATCGGGCGAAAACACAACATATACTTACGCAACGAAAACAACTTTCAGAAATTAATAAATGTATACAGAAACAGAAAATAGCTAATTAAATAATTAAAATAACTCAATAAACAGCATGGCATCAACAACCCACAATTTACTCAATATTTCAAAAAGAGAATGCATGAATAGCTAAATAGCTTTCGTCTTTCAAGTTTATAAAGGTCTGCAATTAAACATTGAACTTTCTTAAGGAATCTACAGGTCGTGGTTTCTAATAAATATAAGGCCATAACTTTTCCTTTTCCAATAAAGTCGATAAGCTGATAATCATAATTTAATATTGTATTGTTCATATTTAGATTGAGCATCTTTGGTAATTTCTATAAATCTTTCTTTTCAACCATAATACCCATAGTTAGTGAGTACGGATTCTTAACAATATTATGTATTTTTCAAATTATATTCATCAATTACACGTTCCGATATAATTTTATGCTGAATTGTTATAATGTGAATGAATGATGCTGAAAACTCTAATGTTTGTACTGTTAGAATTACAACAAATAATTTGGAATGTAACTTGCTCGTAAATCAAAGAAATGCTGCATTTAATTTGACTTTAGTTTTTATTTTCATGGCTAACTATTTATTAACTCCTATAGAAATTATAAAAGGATAAAAGTATGTTTTAATTAAAACTAAAATAATTTAAATAAGAAAGACTAATAAATTAATTTACAAGCAAAAAAATCCCAAAACTGAGACATTCCTATCATATTTCATTAAGCTTACGATATTAACACAATTTTTAAATATGCAAAAAATATTAGAATTAGAATAGATTTGTGAGATATGTAGTAAATGAATAAATTCTTATTTATAAATTACATTGTTAGCAATTTACAGAAAAAAAAACTTAAATGCAGAGAAAATTAAATAATAAAAAGAAGAGAAAAACAATATTCCGTATCATATAATAATCTATCGATAAATACCTTTACTCACATAAAAATAATAGAGTCTATATTTACTTAAAAATCCGTATTAGTTTTTCAACGATTAATACATCCATCAGTTATGGTCAATGGAAAGAGAATTTAATATACCGAAATCTATTAATCAACCAATCTGTTAAAGAATGTTAACAAAATTCGAATTACGACAAAATGCTCTTTCATCCAATTTCCTTTTAATTTCTGAATCCTGTTTCATTCTGGTTTAAGTGGAATGTGATTTCCTTTTTTTGTTGTTGTCAGTAACGAGGAAGTAATTACTGTAAATCTTTCAAAGAGTTTGTGAGTTTTTTAAAATTAAATAATGAAGGGTTTGCAACAGTCGAATCAATTACTATTTAATGAGCTCGCACCATAGTAATTAATCAATTTTACAGATATGTGCTTATTAAAAATTAATGGCGCTTTTCAGAAACTTCGTAGAGGGGAAATATCCCTATGTAATTAAGAAAAGACAGACAGATTTGCAAAAGTGAATGATTAACTTCATTTGTATTCTAGAGTTTGAATAGACTGATTGTGCATTCTTTGTTTCTCTTTAACTTTAAAAAATGCATTTAAACGATTAAACATTAAAAAAAATGCTATATATATTTATTACTTTTAAAATGAAGTTAAGTATCCAAATTATTGATGTTTGAAATATTGCAAGGAACACTTTGTTTATCGATATATATTGTTACAAATTTGTAGTGTTGTCTCCCAACATGGTTTGTTCAATCACTGGAAAGACAGTTTTACGGTGAACTTTGTAGGGTGCTCATCAGATGATGAATCAGTGATATCAGAGATAGGGGACACACTTGGCTACCATTTGGCAATTTTGAGATTTTAGCAACAAATTAAATAATACTAGAACCTTCCAGAATTTTGCAATTAGAGGTAGTAGAAACCGAGATATACTCGACTGCTCCAGAACCATCTCTACTTGGTTCCTGGAATTATAAAAGGACTAAACCGAATGCGGTCGTGTATAGAGTTGTCTACAAGTTTAGAATCGTATAGCGAGTCAGCAGAGAATTAGTTGGATTAGTCTCACGAAGCGCAGGTGTTGAATGGAGCTCAAGCTATTTTCGAAATCAACTATATGCCAAATGCAGAAATTTATTATCGAAGAAGCATCAAGTTGTGCGTGCAGTAGTGAGTCGGCAGTGGGATACAGCAAAAACGAAGAGACAGTGAAGAATCGCAGGCGTTTGAAGAAACTTTTGAATATTGCTAAGGAGTTTCCTCCTCCTTCTGAATTGGGTCTGGCCGTTTTCTGTACTGTGGAGGTTATTACTACTATTTGTGGGCTGCAGTTTCTTGTAATGTGCTGCCGAGTATTTTATTTGTTGTTTGTTTGATCGTGTCTTTCATGTTAAAGAAAGTCGTCGTTCGTTATTGCTGATTGTTTTCACACTATATTACAAGAGAACCGGGTGGCTTTACGGGCTTAGTTTTAGAAGTTCTGTAATAGCATTTATTATGATTTGAAATGTATCGATGATTTTGAATTTTGTGACACTAGCAGTTTATATAGAAGAGAATAAAAGCCTTATTATAATAAAAGCGTAATTACTATTTTCTTTTTTATATTGTGTATAACGTAAAAGCAAAATCTATGTTAATGATTATTATGATTACTGAAAAATATATATTTTTTAACTCAAACATTTTGGAATTTCTATTGCATTGAGAAACTTCTAAATATATCATTTGAAAATAACATAGTTAGCTCAAATGATACTTAAATAGAAACAATTAACAATAAAATAAAGTATCTTTGAGAGGGTTATCTTTTCTCGCTTATAGGACATTAAATTTCTAGGAAAGTTATGAAAAGCGAAATCTATGTTTATAAAAATAATGATTTCTGAAGAATCAATTTTTTTTCACTCAAACATTTTGAAATTCCTATGCATTAATGGCTTTCTACAATACCATTTGCGCATCAACATACTTAGCTCAGGCGGAAAAAACAATTAAGAGCTAAATTCAGTTTCTTTTTCCCTTGCAAAACATTAAATGTCTAGAAAAGTTGTGAAAAGCAAAACCTATGTTTATAAACATAGTGATTTCTGAAGAAAAATAAATTTTCTCTCAAACATTTTAAAATTACTATTACATTAATGACTTACTATAATATTACAATTTGAGCATTAACATATCTAGCTCAGGTGGAAAAAACAATTAATATCCACATCCGGTATCGCTTCTCACTTGTAGGACATTAAATATCCAAAAATGTTGTGAAAAATAAAGCCTATGTAATGAAGGTGATTTCTGAAGAATATCAATTTTCTCGCTCAAACATTTTGAAATTTCTATTACATTAAAGGCGTTCTATAATGTTATTATCAATTACTATATTACTATATCAATTATCATCATTATATATATATA
>JAPMOQ010055477.1:8507-20452 GCA_026543055.1 Argiope trifasciata | reverse complement strand
ATTTTTAAGAAACATTGGTTAACTTGAAGGAGGAGGAAATATGGCTTGTTGCGTACATTTTAAAACATGGCAACAGATTCAGAATTGAAAAAAATTGCGTCATTTAGAGTTAAGAAGCACTGCAAATCACTTTTTGTAATCTTGTAATTTTAAATTCCTCAAAAATATTTTAGGGAAAATTCAAAATTTATTTTTGTGTTTAAAAAATCAAAGCAAAATTAGTTCACTTGAAGGAGGAGGAAATATCGCTTGTTGCGTACATTTGCCTACAAGATGTGAGCAGATTCGGAAGTAAAAAAATTGGGTCATTTAGAGTAAGAAAAAACCCTTATAACTCGAGAACTATTCCGAATAATGGCAACATCTTGGTATCATTTGAAAGCTAAAGAATCGGAGAACATTTTGAAGCAGTAAAATATGTATATATTCAATATTTTTAATGATTTTTGAAGTTCCAAGTAAGTATATACACCTTAGCTTGTCTGTCCAACAGTTGCTATCGTAATAAAACCCACTCTGCAATCTTTCTTAATAGGTACTGTGTAATTTTTAAATATGGAGAAAGAGGTTGATCTGTACCTTTACAAAATGAGTTAATCACAAAGAAGTGAATGGTGCAATGAACAACGAATGAGAACTATTTAAAATATAATTACATAAATTACTTCAAGTTATAAAATTGAGTTTATCCGACTTTAACCCTTTATTTATCGAATCATGTTTCCATCAATTTTTCAACTTCATTTTTGTGCCAGTAGTTTAGTTTCCTGCGCAGAATCATCCCAGGGAAACCAAGAAAAAAATCATGTAATTAACAAAAACATCTTAATTAATTGAATAATTAGTTAAATATTTTGTAATTCCTACTTTTTGCTTGTTTTAACTTCATGTTACTTGGATTACATGTCTCCGTGTTCATCAGCAGAAATAGTCATACAGTGAAGACTATAAGCTAGATTTGAATGGTACTTTCAACTACCGTCAGTAAGTAAAGGGTTAATTTTATCCGTTAATCCATGTCATTTTTAATTGTGATTTTTAAACAAAGATATGTTCCTCTGTTTTAGTTATTTTTTTGTTAATTTATGCATAAAAATACGTAATTTTATACGAAGTTTCAAACATCTCGTTCTCCTATTTACCAAATGGCCATGAACAGGGCCAGCTATCTGGGGGGTGCGGTGGATGCTTTGCATCCGGGCCCCTAGACTGAGGGGCCCGAACACCGCGATTAAAAATTAAAACAGTGTTCTGAACAAAAATAATGTTATTCATACTAAAAATCTATTATCTTGTTTCCATGTGGCTGGTTGAGCCTTTATCAGGCAAAGATCGCAGTAATATCTATAAAAAGGTGGGAAAAGTTCATTTATAAATAAGGAAATCCCCTTCAGACATGTTCAGACAGCTCTATCCCTCATCCTGAATTTAAAATAAGAAGATATCATCCACTTATAATCTAAATAATACCTGGACATGGGAGATTTCCTGCCTATTTCCAAAGATTTGGAGGAAGGCAGGAAAATAAATGAATTTGTGGAGAAATGGGTATGGTTTACCACTATTTAACGGAATGTATGGAGATCTCAGAGTGAAAGAAGGACCTGAAGATGGTCAATAACGATTTCAGTATAGTACTGATGGTCATCTCAAAACCCTGAAAGATAGGATATCGAAGATGGACAGTTTCGTTCCAACTGTTTGAGAGTGTGCAGGTGGGGAGAAAGACAGCTATTCACCACCCCGAAAGGAATGTCAGTTTGACGGATCTGTCAATGTAAAGTTCGGACAATACTTATCCAACAATAGACCACCACAAATCCTGTCGATACTGCTGCGTCTAAAAACCATAGTTGTTAAAAAAATCCAATTTTTCATAAATTTCTTTCGAATTGGATACCTTAATTAATTTCGCATTTCAAATCAATATAAATTGGAAAAATTGTATCCCATTATAATCCATTGTATGTGATATTAATTCTTTGTATTGTACTAATAAATAATAGCAATAAAAAAATTCACTAATGTAGTCAATAACCAGTATTTCTAACTTGCTCTTAAACACCATAAATTTGTTCCAGATTTTAATTGACTTCGCATTTTGAATCAATATAAATTGGAAAAATTGTATAATCTTTACAATCACTTGTACGTGATATTATTTGTACCAGTAAATAATAGAAATTAAAAAAATTCGCCCATGTGGTGTATAACCAGTATTTCTAACTTACTCGGATACCATAGATTTGTTTCAGATTTTAATTTACTTCGCATTTCGAATCAATATAAATTGGGAAAAATTGTACAATCTTTACCCTTTGTACTTGTACTTGTATGTTACTTGTACCAGTCAATAACAAGTCGGAAAAGAAAGACAAAAAAAAAAAAAAAATTGACAACAACAACACTAGAAAGCAAAGTTACGACTCCATCCCCAAACAAATTCTTTATGTACAAAAAGTTACCAATAAAAATGTACAACCATATTTTCTTCGCATTTGGAATCAATATAAATTGGAAAAATTGTACAATCTTTACAATCACTTGTACCAGTAAATAATAGTAATTAAAAAAATTCGCTAATGTAGTCAATAACCAGTATTTCTAACTTACTCGGACACCATAAATTTGTTTCAGATTTTTATTTACTTCACATTTCCAATCAATATAGATTGGAAAAATTATGTAATCTTTACAATCCCTTTTATGCGATACTAGCCGTCTTTGGCGACCAGCTGGTTCGCCATGAGTAATGCGTTCAAAAATTTTCAATTAAATCACATATTCATTAGCCTTGAAATAACTCCGGGAATTGATTAGCCTGAAATGAATATTTTCTTTAAGATGATGGACGGAAAGTTCCAAAAGAACACGTTTTCCTAATAATGTTTTTTCATTTAATACATCAGTCAGTTTTAATGATTGATTTAGAAGACTGATTGATGTAGTAACTTTTATTTTAAATATATTAATAAAATTATTTTTTAAAATATGGCCCACAGAGCAAAGTATGAAGAAATCTAAAACTCATTATTCATAAATGCATTGTTTGACTCACGCGTTTACCGTAAATAAAGAGGATTTGTTGAATAAATGATTTAGATATTGCAAACGATGGTAGAAACCTTAGCTTTGCATTTATTTTTTTAGAAAATATCCCATTTTATATTTCTTTTATTTTATCCAGTCACGTGCTAAAAAAACATGGTTAAAATATTTCTTTGAAAATTCATTAAAAATAGAAGCTTGAGTTATACATTAAAACACTGATACCATTCGAAAGCTAATTTTTTAATCTTTAAATTGATTTAAAAATCATGTTTGTGCGATCCTATTTTCAGAAGTTATAGCGGTAAAACGTCGACATTTCGCTTCATTTTTAATGAATTCAAATTCTAATTAAAAATTCGAAAAAAGGACTCCGAGGCGCACATTCCCGACCTCCAAGGTATACATGTACCAAATTTGGTAGCTGTAGGTCCAACGGTCTGGCCTGTACAGTATCCCCCCCTTCACACACACACATGGAGCTTTATTATGAGCTTTATTATACTTTATTGAGCTTTATTATGAGCTTTATTAAGGATTACTTGTACCAATAAATAATAAGTCGCAAAAGAAAGAAAAAAACGTTAACAACAACAACAAAAAATCAGTGAAGGTAATGTTACGACTCCATCCCCAAATAAATTCATGATGTACAACAAGTTACCAATAAAAAATGGACCCCCGGATGTACACATTAGCACCTCGTGCACAACCATTTACTTCCAAAATCCATTCCTCCCATTACGAAATTTTCCGAGAACCACGCGGTGCATCATGGGAGAAATAAGGTACCCGGTGGGCGTGTCGCCATTTCGCATTTGTTGCTGCGATTGTTTCAGCTCTCTGTCAAAAGGGGGCGGTATTTGCCGAGTCGTGACGTCACATGCACCGGAAGACGGGGGTCGTGGGAAGATGCTTCGCATTCTGGCGGTGACGTCATCCCTCATCCTCATGTTCTCCGGGGGACGTGGAAGATGTTCGGATGTTCTGAACGCAGAGAGAAAGCGCGCCAAAAGAAAGTAAACAATGCCACGGCGTTTTGACCAAGGATCTAATATAGCTGTCAGGACTTCACAGTGGACTTGTTGTGGTCAGTTGTGGTACAGTGTTAAGTGTACCGAGAGGTTGAAGCCCAGGGGCCTAAGATTTATTTTGGATGAGTGGGCGGCAGTATAGTGGATGTCATTCGGACGAAGTTGCCATTTTAGTCGTTCTTAACTGCGCAATATCCTTTGTAAGGTGGGAATAAATATTTATATTCCAAATGTCCGGCAAAATTTGTTTGGGTAGGTAATTCTCAAATTAGATAAATTATTACTTATTTTTTATTATTATTTATCAAACTGTCTTATATACATTTTTTATTTTTTTCAAAAGGCGGCTTTTTTAAATGATTTATATTTTTTTCCTAGCCTAATTTTCTTATATTTTAAACCATTATTTTGAAATTCAAATTTTCTTCTTAATAAATGTCAAGAATTTAATTTTAAAATTTGTATAATTTTTAAGTCAAATGTCAAGAATTTAAATTTGATAAGTTAGATATTTTTTTATTATTATTTATCAAACTGTCTTCAATTTTTTTAAAATTTTTTAAGGCGTTTTTTTTAAAATGACTTAATTTTTTTTCTTTTGTTAATTTTTTTTATTTTAAAGTACTATTTTCGAAATTCGTATTTTCTTCTTAACAAAATGTCAAGAAATTAATTTTTAAATGTGTATAATTTTTAAGTCAAACGTCAAGAATTTAAATTTGATAAATTAGATATTTTTTTATTATTATTTATCAAACTGTCTTCATTTTTAAAAATTTTTTTTAAAAAGGCGTTTTTTTTAAATGATTCTTAATTTTTTTTCCTTAACTTAATTTCTTATATTTGAAACTGCTATTTCGAAACTCATATTTTCTCCTTAACAAAATGTCAAGATTTTAATTTTAAAATTTGTATAATTTTATAATTAAATTATTCTTAGTTTAATTTTAACTTTAAAGTGCATTAATTTAACTTCTTTAAAACTAAATTAATTCAATTAAAAATTATAATAACATAAATGTCCTTTTAAAACTCATATTTTCTCTTAACAAATGCGAAGGATTTAATTTAAAAATTTGTATAATTTTAAAATTAAATTATTAATAATTTAATTTTTAAGATTAAAGTGTATTAATTACATTTTTTAAAATTAAATTCATTCACTTAAAATTATAACAATATAAATTTCCTTTTGAAATTCATATTTTCTCTTAACAAATGTCAAGGATTTAATTTTAAAATTTGTATTGTTTTAAAGTTAAATTATTCTTAATTTAATTTTTAAGATTAAAAGTGTATTTATCAAATATCTTAAAATAAAATTAATCCACTCAAAAATTATAATAATATAAATTTCCTTTTAAAACTCATATTTTCTCCTAACAAATGTGAAGGATTTAAATTTAAAATTTGTATCATTTTAAAATTAAATTGTTCTTAATTTAATTTTTAAGATTAAAGAGTATTTTAAAATTAAATTAATCCACTTAAAAATTTATAACAATAAAAATTTTCTTTTAAAACTCATATTCTCTCTTACCAAATGTCAACGATTTAATTTAAAAATTTGTATAATTTAAAAATTAAATTATTCTTAATTTAATTTTTAAGTTTAAAGTGTATTAATTCAATTAATCCACTTAAAAATTATAATAATACAAATTTCCTTTTAAAACTCATATTTTCTCTTAAGAAATGTTTTTTTAAGAAAAAAGAATTTAATTTTAAAATTTGTATATTTTAAAATTAAATCATTCTTAATTTAATTTTTAAGATTAAAATGTTTTTTAATTAAATTGATCCACTTAAAGAATTATAATAATATAAATTTCTTTTAAAAACTTTCAAAAATTTTTTTATAGCATGTTTAGAGCTATCATGACAGAATTTATGAATTTTGCATTAAAAAATATTTTTTTAAATCAATAATTCCCTTTGTTTGTTTGCATATTTTAATTTAATATAAGTTTTAATTATTATGGGATATCCAAGTAGGATTTGACTACGATTTTCAGAAACTATTTCAAAGGTATTGAACTCGCCATCTTTAAGAGACCATATTCAAAGTAAGTATACATCTTAATACATTCTTTGCAAAAGTCATATGACTTTAAATGACTTTTAATTTAGTTTAAAAATGAAAAATAATTATTAAAATTTTATTGAAGGAGTTTTTCTTATTATCTTATTACTTAGAAGTTTTTTTTATGCCCTTTAAAATAATAATTAGAAATCTCTATTTCATTTTTATTTGGTTTTGTAATTTTAAAAATTCTAATATTATAAATTTCCTTTAAAGCTCATATTGGTTAAATAATTGGTAATAATAATTGGTTAAATAATTGGTAATAATAATTGGTTAAATAATTGGTAATTGGTAATAATAATTGGTTAAATAATTGGTAATTGGTAATAATAATTGGTTAAATAATTGGTAATAATTGGTAATTGGTAATAAAATAATTGGTTTTTCTATTGTTAATTTTTAAAATTTTTATAAACTTCTATAATTTGTGGTTAAAAACACTTGTTATCGAGCACATTGGCTAATTTTTTAATTGTTATTTCTTATAATTCAGAATTGACTCTTTCCAAAAACAGTTTGTTTTTTATAGAAAAAGGAAGGCTTATCAGCCAGGGTTACATATTTGTCAACTAAAATTTGTCTTTTACTACAATTTTCTCAAAATATTAATTTTAATAAAAATTCCCCACCATTAAAACAATATCTCAAACATTAATAGAGCTATTTACATAAACATTTCAGCCTGTGTTTTGAATAATACAATGAAATGAACCCAAAGTTTGATTGTGGGTGAAATATTTTTTCATTTATAGGTGTTTTTATAAAAATTGAGTTGGGAATTGATGGAAAAAATGCATACATATATATTTTTTACTCATCACTTCTTTGTAACTCAAACTTTTTCTTAGATTTTAGTTGATTTCATTCATCATACTTTTCTATAAGTGCATAAAAATTTAAGAGTGTGTTTTAGATGATATGGGCAATGAAATGAACCAAAAGTTTTATTTTCGGCGAAATATTTTTTCATTTATAGGTGTTAGTAGGAAAATTAAGTTCCGAATTTATAAAAAAAATGCATGTATAAAGGTTTATGTTTACCCAAAACTTCTTAGGATCTCAAAATGTTTCTTCAAAATGATTTTTGGTTAATTTCGTTCACCATTGTATTCTATAACTTGTGTACAAAGAAAAATAGGATTACTGCATGACCATTTTGTGTAGAATGTCAACTGTTTTGGCCAAAATTCATTAAAATTTACAACAAATTTTCCTATTTCTCAAAATATATTATATTTTTAAATAATTTGGTTGTATTTACAGTATTTTATATTATAATTGACAACACATCTAAAAACAGTAGTTTTAAATAATTAAAAAAAATACAATTTCCAAAATTTTTCCTTCCAACGTAGTCGAATACATTAAAATAAATAAAAATATAAAATATTTAATGTCTTTACTTCATTGCAGGCATATTTACATATCTTCAAAAATTTATTTCACCGAATTTAATTTTAATCAGTATAAATAATGTTTTCTTTTTTACTTTGCATTTTCTGCATTTTCCTATCCTTTTGTGCAAAAGGATTCTGGATTTTTTTTCTGTTAATTTTAATCTTTTTTTTTTTTGTTTTTTTTTTTTATCTTTTTTCTTTCCTTTACGTTGGTTGGTGACTACGTTGGAAGGAAAAGTTTTGAGAAATTATTTTTTTAAAAAACTATTTTAAACTATGGTGTATTATCACTTATAATACAATATACTATAAATACAACAATACAATATATGATGAGAAATGGGAAAATGTGTTGAAAATTTTATTGAAATCTAACCAAAACGGTTCACATTCTACTCAAAATGGTAATGCACCGAACTTGTTTTTTCTTTATGCACAAGTTATAGAATAGAATAACGAATGAAATGAACCACCATCTAAATATATTTTGAGTTGCAAAGAAGTGATGGGGAAAAATATAAGTATAGATGCTTTTTTTCCAATGAATTCACTACTTATTTTTTTCTGAAAAAACCTATAAATGAAAAAGTATTTCACCCACAATAAAACTGTTGGCTCATTTCATTGACCATATTATTTAAATCAAACCTCGAAATTTTTATGGAAGTATCTCAATTAGTTTTTGAAATATCATGTGAACGGTGGGGAATTTTGTTATGAAAATAAAAGTTTTGAAAAAATGGAAGTGAAAGACAAATTTTAGTTGGAAAAATTTTAGTAGGAAGCTGTATATACATATATAGAGAGTTTTTATATCAATTCACAACTTAATTTTTCTAAAAATTCCTATAAATTAAAAACTATTTCACCTACGATAAAACATTTGGTTCATTTCATTGCCCATATTATTTAAAACACACGCTGAAAGTTTGATGCAAATGCCTTTATTCGTTTTTGAGATATCATATGAAAGGTGGAGAATGTTTTATGAAAATGAAAGTTTTGAGAAAATTCGCAGTGAAAGGCACATTTTAACTGAAAAAATATGCGACCCTAGTTAATAGGTGAGGCCTTCCTTTTCCTAGAAAAGATGAACTGTTTTGGAAATAATAAAGTCTAAACTAGAAGAAATAACAATAAAAAAAAATATATTCGCCAATGCGGTCGATAACCAGCGTTTTCAACGCATTCGGACACCTTAAAACGAATTTTTAATATTATTATTAAAAGTCTGTCTACGTTTGTAGGAAAAATTTTGAAAAATTGGATTTTTCAAAAAACTATTCAGAGTTTTTAGATGAATCGCTAATTATAAACACTATGAAGGCAAAAAATTATTTGAAAATATAATTCATTTTGAGAAATAGGAAATTTTATAGTACATTTTAATGAAATTGAACCAAAACGGTTAATTCTGTACACAGGATTCTAATGCAGCAATCTGATTTTTCTTTGTACACAAGTTATGGAATATAATGATGAATGAAACGAGCCAAAATCTAAGAAACATTTAGAGATGCAAAGAAGTGACGGGTAAAAATATACGTTTATATGCATTTTTTCCATTTACGCATAATTTAATTTCTATAAAAACACCTATAAATGAAAAAGTGTTTCACCCACATTAAAACTTTTTGTTCTTTTCATTGCTCATATTATTTAAAAGACGCTCTAAAAGTTTTATGTAAATACCTTCATCAGTTTTTAAGATATTATGTGAACGGTGGAGAATTTTTATGAATATTAAGATTGTAGTTTAAGACACATTTTAGCTGAAAAATCTGTGCCCCTAGATCAGTGCTCCGCAACCTTTTCTCACCTACGACGCACCTTATTTCTTTCTAGAATTCCGCGGCACACCAAAGGCAAAAGTATATAGGTATTCATTGATACACAAACTTTACAATAAATGTTTGTTTTTTATTTGAAAGGTATACATACATAAAACCGAAACATATTTATTTCTACGCAATCATAATCTAATACTATAATACGAGGAATGGTTGTCAAGTCGAAAATCGCCCCAGAATTAATAAACTCCGGTAAACTTGGGGGTCTGGGGTTTTTGGCCACGAGGAATCGATTGGCGCCGGTTTTGAAGCGCTACGGTCGAGCAGTTCGGAGTTACAGATAGGATATTTTCAAACTTTATTAGTTCACCATAATGGCTACTTAAATTTTCAAGCGGTAACGTGCTGCCATCTATAGCCAATATGGCGAACTAATAAAGTTTCCAGAAGATGATCCGGAACTGATCTCGAAATGGATGATCCCGTGTGGTGATACGAACCCAAGCGCTCCGTGCATGGTCAGCAAACATGGAAGAGACCAGTGCAGATGGGGATTTCCAATGGAACATCAAGACATGACAGCGCTGGTGGACGATGAAAAGCCGAGGTATCTTTTCACCAATGGTTTCACAAATTTTCTTATGGCATGTATTGTTTTGATAAATCACAATTGAAAATTCAAATCTTCGAGTTAGCTTCGATACCTGTTTTCTCCGAGCGGAGCTCGGTCACCCGCTGGTAATTATTAATGTGATACTTGCGCTTGTTTCAATGAACACAGAAGTTTTATATTCGGCTCAATATTTGACTGACCTGGCTGACCGAAGTTCTTGGTCAAGATCTTTTAAGCATGACCGCTCATCATTTTTAATTCATACAAGAGTTGAAAATTTTGCTCACATAAATATGTTGTCGAAAAGGGAAGTAATGTTCAGATTGCTTTGTAGGAAATGTGAGGATATTCTTTTTTAACGTAAATCCAGAAAACATCAAACGGAACTTCGGAGAAGTATAATTTTAAAGTCATGTCATTATTTAAATCTGTTCTCACCAGGGTACCATTGAATAATTATTTAGTTATAATAATCATTCTTTAGTGTATTTAGAAAAATAGACATTATTATGAAAAAAAATTGTCATTGTGTATTAAATACATGGTGGAAAATTGTAAAATGCCAAATACAATGTATTTGATCACGGCACACCTGTATCACCAGTGTGCCGCGGCACACCGGTTGCGAGCACTGCCCTAGATGATGGGTCAGACCTTCCCTTAAAAGATAAACTATTTTGTAAAGAAGAAAGTCTGAACTACAAGAAATAACAATAATAATTGCCAATGTGGTTGATAAGCAGTGTTTATGATGTTTTAAGCTGGTTGATTTTAGCCTTAAATTTAATCTGCTTTAATTTGGTTTTATTAGTATTATCTGAGGATTGCTAAAATTACAAGAGTTTTATTTGCCTTTCACTGAACACATTCAAGAAAGTTGCTTTCTGGACATATTCAGGTGTTCAAGTCAGCCCATTTTATTTCATATTTTTATTAAGTGTAAAAGAAGTAGGTAAGAATGAATTCTTTGAAGCCATCTTTGTAAACGATCATAAAACTAAAATGAAATGAAGAATAAATTTTGTTTATTTGGTAAATATTTATTTTAATGCTTGTATCAAAAAATTCATCAAACGTGGGTTGTTTTTTCTGTAAAAAATAATTAGTGTTTATCAATCCAATTTATTATTTACCACTTAAATAATAATAAATTTTAATTTATTATTTGGCGCTTAAGAAAGCTGCTTTCTGGACATGTTCAGGAGTTCAAGTCAGCTCATTTTATTTCTTTTCATATTTTTATTAAGTGTAAAAGAAGTAGTTATGAATTTTCTTTGAAACCACGAAGTGCTATCTTTGTAAACGATCATAAAACTAAAATGAAATGAAGAATAAATTTTATTTATTTGGTTAATATTTCCTTTAATGCTTGTATCAAAAATTTCATCAAACGTGGGTTGTTTTTTTTCTGTAAAAAATAATCTGTGTTTATCAATCAAATTTATTATTTACCACTTAAATAATAATTAATTTTAATTTATTATATGGCGCTTAATCTATGATGAATAGATGCGGTAAATAGATCAGAAAATATTTTTTATACTTTAGATAGATGTAGATGATTAGATGACTTCCCGTAAGTAATATCTAGTCAAAGTTTTATCACAATCCGATGAGCAGTACGGTAGCTCATGAGATACGGACAGACATTCATTTCTATTTACATAGATAAAAGTTATGGAAGTCAGTTTTGGCACTGTCTTCTCGATAAGATGTATTAGAAATAGACCCAAAGCTATTTTATTAAATTCTAAGATTTAAGAATAAACACGAAAAAAAAAAACAAAAGAAAAATAGGTTTGTTTTTATGCTATTATAGTTTTTTTTTTTCAAATTGTTTTTTAAAAATTAGTAATATTATAAAAAAAAGGTATTTTGTAAAATAAAGGTGAAAAAAATTGAAAACAATTATTCATTCTGAAACTAATCTAGATTCAACCTGTTGTTTTTTCTCTGATAATCTCTGCTTTTTCTCCG
>JAPMOQ010055475.1:0-21132 GCA_026543055.1 Argiope trifasciata | reverse complement strand
CCTCTCCACACCAGAGGGAGGACGTTTGATCCGAACTGTTTAGCGTGCACTAGACCCATTCACACGTCGGTTCTTCAGTGGAATCGAGTTTCGAACTTGAAACCCTCCAATTCTGAAACCGAGATCTTAACATCAAACCACCGTGACCCTCTATCACGTGATTAATACCATCCGAAAATCGAATGTGTGTTGAAGATGCGTTTTTCCAATCTCAATATTGACCGTTCGGGCATTTGTCTGTTATACATGCTTGAAATGAAGTCGGTGAATTGTGGGTGCATCCGACACCACTATGTAGACCAGGGAAGGAGAACAATGTTCTGCAGTGTGCTTTTTGGCTGCCGAAAAAGCTTCAGGTATTGAAACTCAGGCTCAAATGTTTGTTGTGAAGTATGAGTAAACAAGTCACATGTAAGTGAGTGAAATAAATGCGGTCCGAAAATCCTTTGCGCCTACTCCATACAGTCTAGATATCTCTTCGTGCGATATTTCAATATTTTTGAAGCTCCGATGAAAGATATGCTTGGTTTTGCATTCAAAAATTACCCACCTTATTTTTTGAAACTTTGTAACTGAAAGTATATATCCAGATGCAATATTCCGACGAACAGGAGCACGCCTTGAAACAATCATGGCGACCGTAAGCTTTTTTTCCAAGAATATATTGATTATCTATCTTGTCTTATAGTTGGATAAATTTATTAACAGTTATGGAGGTTACTTTTGAAATAAAAAATAGTTTTACTTTATTTCCATCAGTCTAGTTTTTATTTGAGTACTTCTTATAATTCAGTATCTATTGAGTACAACTTTACATTTCAATATGAAACAATGACCTTGTTGCTTTTTCCCCTCAAAATTTTTTTTTAAATCCCAGTTCTATTATAAAATTATTATTGTTATAATAAATTGACTATATCATGAAGAGCAAAAATGATTATCTCATAAAAGTTATTTAAAACATCTTAAAATCCTAGAGCAAATCTCTTGAAAATTCAGATCTTTTTATTGAATCGCACTGCATTTTTATTGAATCCTTTCTTGGAAAAAAAAGTTAAAATCCATCAAATTGAAAAAAAATAAATTGATAAAGTAAGTAAATCTGCAATAAAAACAAAAAAAGATTAAAGAATATAAAAATATATATATTTGTTTTAAAAATAGTTAACTCTTTATTGACTTTAAGAAAAGTTAGAATTAATAAATTTGTTATCTTTTGTACCATAAAATAACCGATATAAATTTTGTTTCAAAATAATATCAATAAATCTCGGCAAATTGTTACTGTCAGCAGACTGCCATTTTTTAAAAAGTAAAATATTAAATAAATAAATAAAACGTTTGCTTTTGACACGTCATCAAAAACATAAATCACAGTTTGCTTTATCTTTCTGAGAATTATTTTAGAAGCAAAAGAATGGCTTTGACTACGACACTTAAGTTACAGTATCTTCTTTAACTTAGGAACTCTACTTTATTCGCATTTTTTTTTGTCAAATACAAAAATATTGAATTAAATATAACAATCTTACTTTTGAAACTTGACCTAGAAACGCCTTAACAGAGTTTCAATGAGAATACGAATTTTTAATATTTTTTCAAGCTAATTCTATTAATTTTTAATTAAGGTAATGACTTAAAATTCCTTGTATCTCTTTTTAAAATGTGTGATGTTTTGTCAGCTTTGTTCGTATTTGAAGTAATTAATTTCGCTCAAGCGTAACAATCAAGAAAAAATCTATTGCATGTCACCGATTTATATAGCATTAGCTTCTGGTTTAATGAAATATTGGCATTTTTCGGTAACATCAAACTCAAATAACTTTGGTTCTTTAATATTTGTAATTATCTAGTTTGAATACAGTTTGACATCTTTTATCGGGATATATGATTTTAATAATCAGTTAAATCAGATAATTCTGGATAAAAAAAAATTAAAATGTTATCCTCCATCTGTTATCCGCTATTAGGTACCAAGAATATATTAACCAGAATACCCACTTCATCCAAATTTTGACCAAATTTTCTAACTTACCACAGATAGATAGTATCCGCGTACTAATTATTTTTACCTTAGTAATTAGATTTTGATGCTTCAAATCAAACTTTTATCTGGAAAATTGTTCACGATTGTAGAATTTTAATGTGATCTTGTATAATATATTTTTATGAATTATATGTTTTAAGACTTCGTCGAAATATTGACAAAGTTTCAGGATCAGTTATTTAATTATTATTTAAATTCTATACTTTACCAGAAAAAATGAACACGAAAAATCATTACATTCGCTTAGAATACCTTCTAATAATAACTCCAAAAAAGATCGTGGGAAGTATACTTTGATGTTAAGAAGGTAACGCCATCTATTGTATCAATTTGTTGTTGTAGAAAGTAATACAGTTATGCAACCATAACAACTAGAAATTATTTTTTTTTATCATGAAATAATATGGTGTTTACGTTTGAGGTTTTTGATGCCTTAGAATGCGTAGGCAACAAATTGGCATTTATTACTTTTGAGGCATTAATTTTTCACTTTTAGGATTATTGAAAATTAATGCAGCAGGTCGTCACATATGACGATATATCACCAACTAAAATTACAACTTATACACGCATCTTATACACGCATTCGAGAATATAACTTTAACTGCAGACTTCTAATATAACATCGAAGGAATTTAATTTGATCAGCCAACAGCCTTTTCCCGAATTATTTCTCTCCCTGTGATTCTGAAAGCCAACCAATCAACGTCAGGAAAAGAGGAATTCCCTCGTAAGTGACGGTGATGAAAAGGTCGGATCACACGATTGGTTGAGTACATCTCCTTTCTATGCTGATCCGATCGAATGGTCACTTTCGCTCTCTAATTGGTAGACGGATCATTTGATATCGACAGAAAAGAGTTTCAGAAGACTTTTCATTCAGTAAGAATCGGACAGCATCGATTCACGTAGAAAGGGCGTTTACATATTTTTGGAACGATTTCAGAACAATTTTATTCAATAAACATTTTTTAATGTTTACACATCAGGTTTTTTGGACTACAACTCTGTATCGGGATTTACTATATAAAAAGCTCTTTGTAAAATTTCAAAAATATTGATTTTCCTTCTTTTTCAAGGCCTCAGCAACCTGGGGTAAAGATCTTGCCCTCAGAATTAGAGGGTTTTGGATCTGATTCTCGCTGCATCCGGCGGGTTAGTTCAGATTTAGTTTAGTTATATTCACGTCCCATTTTAAAGCAACTTGACTATTTTGGGACGGACCTCATCATTTTGAGCCCCGTCGGACAACAAGGATGGCACCTGAGCTGGCACGACCCCTCTCCAAACTTCCACACCACACCATCGGGTGGGCATTTGGACCCGACGGATTCAACGTGCACCAGGCCCGCTTACACGACAGTTCAAAGCTGGAATTGGGACCCAAACATGTAACACCCCGGTTCCGTAGCCGAGACCTTACCATCAGGCCACCATGGCCCTTATAATTATTTCTCATTGCCAAAATTAAACTCTTATTTCGCATAACCGAAAAAAAGGCAAAATAATTTTTAACGAGTTTTTCAAGCCATGTAATTTTTTTTAGTTCCCTGGTTGTATTTCATAATTCATGTAAACATTTCCATGAATTTGTCTAGAAGTAAAAGTAAAATTTTAAATTCAGCTGAAAAAGCATCTTTGGAAAAACTTTTTAAATAATTGTAAATGTCAAAGTCCCTTCCCTTTTTAATTTAAAAAATTTAATATCCAAGATATTAAATTTTTAAAACTAAAAAATTTACAACTCGCAAATCTATATAAATAAAAATGAATGTATATTTCTTATGCCGTACCAAAGCGTTCATCCGATTGCGATAATACTTGGTCTGCTTACTGTTTACACCTACGGTATGGTTATAGTAATAGTACAATTATCTAAAATTAAATAAATTCGAATCTCAACAGCATCTATTTGCCAAAGATTAACTTCCAAATTATTTTCCGAGGAGACAATAGATTCAGTAGAAATGCCAAATCCAAGTTAAAAAATTAATAATTCATAGCTAAATGCCATGCAAATCATTTTGAGGTAAAAACTTTATTACAGATTATAAGAGAAAGTTTTGTGGATACCAACCTTGGGGGTTTTAAACTTCAAGAAATTTTATCGTTTTTCGCAGTAACTTGCAAAAATATTGTAGTACAAATAATTTTGCACCATCTTAATTTTCAAAAAAAAAAAAAAAAAAAAAAAAACTATATAATCAATTTTTAAAAAACTTTTTTTTAAATCACATTTTCTTAAATTGAATTTCAGAATTCTAAACAAATATTAAACGAATTACGAGATACAATAAAAAGGTTTTTATTACTAAAATTCTGAGAGAGCATCAAGTTTTACAATTCTAAAAGAATGCACAAATCTAATATATAAAAATAAATATTTGTTTCATATTTTATATATTGTCGTATCGTTCATCCCATTTCGATAAAACATTGCCAATTTATTGATTGATTGCATTTAATATTTTTTAGGTGGCAGCAATGCACCCTGTACCAGCTAGTTAGTATATAAACTTAAATTTATTTAGTGTAAAATTAAATAAGGCATGTTTTATGATATTTTGATCTCATAACACTGTTGATTTTATACCGTTAAATATGTTTATATTAAGAAGCACATCTGGTGACTAGCTGATTCAATGGAAAGATCAATTAGATTCAATTTCAGTTATGCATAGAATGTTCTTCTACAAAGTATTTTCAAACATCGAATCGTTACAGACATTAAAATAGTGTCGTTATTACATTTGTACAGTTTATTGCACACTGTATTATGCAAAGATAATAAAAGGCACTTTTTTGAAAAAAAGGACTAAAAAGAGAATATTCATTTAAAAGATTACTAAAGGATAGAAAATTTCAATTGCTTAATTGTATTTATACTTATTTGAAAATACTTCCTGAAAATATTTAACTCCATATCAATCGATATTAAAAGAATAAGCATATTAATATCGGTATCGTTGAAAACCATTCGAAATGCAATCGTAATTGATATATTAAGAGCTGAATTTGTCCATCACAAAGTAATATATATATGAAATATACTTTTCAGATTTCTAGAATTCAATATAATCTTTTGAGATAATTTTTATATTCAACATGATTCATGGTATTCTTTTTCATGCTAAATGTTCTCTAATTGCCAATAACTCAAATTTTACTACTGATGCTGTGCACTAAAAAGCGTCTGTATCTATACCAAAACAGTTTAATTTTAATCCTGCGTTTAGAACTCTTTACAATTCCTTAAAAGTTTTTTTTTCATTAAGATGCTTATTCTCAAAACCTTTGGCTCAAATATCGAACATATGTCCATGTAATGTTCGGCACGCAATTGGAAGCTCAAATTTCAAGCTGAGAAAGTTAGGTTATTACCTAACTAGTAAAAAAAATGTCCAAACGAAAACTTTTAGAGAACAATGTTGGTGTGAAAAAGGCATTGCTTTATTATTTGCTCTCCTATTATATTTCCTTGACACGAAAACGCAATGTTTACAGATATAAAGAGTATGTTCGCTTTACAATAACAGTATATACGGATAAGCAGAAAGGAAAAGCAAATATTGTCAATTCTTTAAAAAGTTTTAAACTATTGATTGTTTTTATTGAAAAGACATATCTATTCTTCAATGTAAGAATTCTTATTGTTATTGTTTTCTACTGGCCAAGCTGAACCGATAGTAGAGATATTTTTGCGGTTTTTTAGTCCTCAGCGGTATTTGAAGTTGGTTATCTGATTTCCTCCAATTTCCTGCAAGGTTTAGTTTTTACTTGTTAAGCTATATATCGAAGTGAAGTCCTTAAGGTTTGTGACTAAGGTTAAGAGGATTTTTTTGAAAAATAGTCGAAAATACATTTAAAAAAATATCTGCATAAAGATATTTTTGTGGTAACCATAACTCTTTCATAGAAGTTTTTGTTTATTTTGTCCGCCATCTTTATTAGCGAATTGGTATCCTTTGCTCAGCAAGGGGTAGACTATTCTTCGTTTCTACTCAGAAAATTAGTGACATCGAACTAAAGTTTTAAAAAAAGCATGGAAAAATATCTGCAAATTAGTTTGTTTCGCCCTGAACTGAACGTTGTAATTTTTTTCAATGCTTAAGCTGCTCTACAACGGAATAGAAGATGTGATATAAATCCTGCTGCTTAAACAAATTTAAGCTAATTTTCCCAAACAGAAGTCTTTGTAATAGAGTTAGCATCAATTAGATTTAAAAGCATTGCTTCAAAAGACATTCACCAAATCCAGATAAGGAAATGCAAATGTTCGCAATAGTATATAATATCACGATAAAAGTGATACTACAAAACAATGCAAGATAAAATTTGGGGGAAATGAAATAATTAACTCACAATTGAAACTGATAAGAGGAAATTATATAGCTATGAATCCATCATAATGTCGGTGAAACATGGTACAACGTTTTGTTCATTTGTGCTTGAAATGATTTAAGAAAATCCAAAATATCGGTATCGTACTATCTACTATAATCGGCCATTCAAATTACATGAAATCAGTTACTTTCATACTGAGAGTAGCCATATTGTCACAGAAAGAACAATTTCGTGAGCAAAAAAAGATAGAAATTTTTTTTCGGATGTCATAACTAGTGCATCTTATGACTAGAGTTCGATGAAGTGGAAGAATATAAATTTATATATAATTTTAACGGGAATTTTAAGAAAAACTAGAATCAAAAACTTTTAAACATTAAATTAAGGCATAACTAGTGGATATAGAATACAGTACACGATGCGATGAATATATCTGCAATAATATTCAAGTTACCTGAAGAGTTCATAAGTTTTTAAGCTTCACATGGTCAAGCTGAAAGCACGTGCAACATGTAGTCTTTACACCTTCAATTTTAACATTAAAGGGAATTTGTGGGGGGATAGGGAATTGTACTCCAAAAAATGTAAATATTTTCAGTAGAATAATACTTTATTCAAGCATTAAAATTTTTTAAATCCATAAACTGCATATTTGTATATAATGTTTTGGGTCTCTAAATTTATGCTTTTACATCGGATATTACTTGATCTGCCCTTCATTTATTTTATTTTTTTAGCTAAATGCAACCAAAAAAAATCTTCAATCAATAAATACGATATATGACGTCGTGCTGTGAAATAAAATAGCTACAGAAGGATTTTACATATTCCTATAGTATCGAAACCACCCACCAACGAATGAAAGTTAAAGAAACCAATATTTTCTTAATATTATTTTGTACGTTGTCTATCTACCAAGTCATGACTTTAAAGATCTCAAAGCAGTTCGCATATGTTTTTATACTGGACCCTTTATTGACTCCGCGTTTCAAGTTTTGTGATTTACTTTTGAATTAAGAACGATATAACCATTGATAAAGATATGAAGTTGCTATATTTATAACGAATGAAAAATTCAGTAAGCTTTCCATAACTTGTTGACGAAAGTGCTGAGGAAAGCACACACTTTTGTCTCGTTTCAATAACTAGATTATTTATCAAAGGTTTTCAAGTGGAAGAAGGAGAAAACGTAATAAACGGTATCAGGAACACTTCTGTGCCATTTCTGACGTTTTAACAGTAATAATATTAAAAAAAACTCAACGAAAGGATTGAAAATTATAAGGGCACTGATCATTGATAAAGTGTTCCTGTCCTGGAATTTGCTTATTTCACAAATACGAAATCAAGCTGTCAAATTTTCACTGTGAAATACGGATAAGCTATTTAACAAAAACAGTTCAAAAAAAAAATTGCGTCGCTTATAATGAGAAGATATTATAAAATAATTTTCGAGTCTTACTGTATTACATATGCTGTTTAAAAAATGTTCTCAACTTCATATTATCAACTGGATGTAACCATGTAAATAGAAATTACTATTATTACATAAATTCCGAAATTACTATTAAACGCTTTAGTCAAGTTGAAAAAAAAAGAGAGCCTGTTTCACTTCGAAAATATTACTGCAATCATCCATAATAAACTCCTTCAAAATCATTGGATAAAAGTAAAAATTAAAATACATTAATGCGGCAAAAACACTTAAAGTGTTTTGAATTTGGTTATCAATTGCGTAATAATGCCAAGCATAGACGCAATTTCAATTACCAAAAATTATAAATCTTCTAAAATTTCGACATAAAATCGAAGCAAGTAAATAATAAAATTTAAGAAATTTGCTTATTTTTTTCTATATTCCAAAAATATCAGACGAAAAGATAGTTCTTACATAGATTGATAGCGAAGTAACAGAATCCCAAAGTATTGTTTTCACATTCCCATAAGCGTAACGTAACATTTCAAGAAAAAAGAAAAAAAAGAAAATTTTCAAAATCTAAATACAAAACTTACCCTGCCATTGCGTCAGAAAACAATTCAAGTATGTTTTCAAACTACAGGATAACTATCATCGCACAGTCATCAATTACACAAATTGCTTTTATAAATACATGGAGAGGCCGGAATAATAAATTAATCAGCTGTGAGGCCATTCGAAGGAAAAAAAAAGTATCAGCAGCATTTTCTCTTTTCTATGTCGGATGGTCATTCTTCATATTCTTTTCTTTTAATGGAGTCAAGCATGTATTTGTTTAGCAGCCTTAAAAGATGTTTTCAAGATATGTGTTGTCCAAAAATATGAAATAGTAATACGAGTTGAGATGTAGCGCTTCTTTAGCAAATGTTTTCTTTTATGAGTGAAATAAGTATTTGAAATTAATTGTGTTGGCTGTTGTTATATTCTCATGTTGTCTGTGCTTTGTACTTTTTACAGGTAATAAAATTATATGAAATTAAAAATAATGGGATCTTCTTCAATTGGATATAATAGAGTATTCGAATATAGTTTTTTCCAGCTTTCATCTTGGATCGTCTGAAAAGTTCAAATCAAACGTCATTTGTGGCTAGCTTATCCATTGGAAAATTGTGTTGTTTTCTGTTTATGTGATTGTTCAAGATAAAATACTGTGAAATTAAAATTAACGAGTTGCTTCAGTCGGATGCAATGTAGAATCCTATTATGTCTCTCTGTCTAGATCCATGTGCCCATCATTGGATCATTAGAATCGTTCAAATGATGAAAATGATCCTTTGAAAGTTGGATCATCATGTGTAATTAGTCTTAAAATATTAATCGAATGTAATTAGAGTTCAAGTGTTAATCAAGTATAATTAGTGTTCAAGTATTATGAGCAAATCCTTTGGAAAGTATTATTAGAAACTAACTAAATAAATCTTCCCGAAATTTTTATACATGCTTATGTGCAAGAAAATAATGACAAAAGTGATGTTTTTACTTATGGCACTTCAAAAGCCCGCTAACAAAAAGCTGTCAGCGAATTAAGCCTAAATTGCGCGTCTCTTGTTTCTTGAGAAGCGCCAAATAGGGCCAAGAGTACAACTTAACTACTTCAGGATTCACATTCGCTTGCACAACCCCTTTTTACAAGGGGGAACATTCATGCAACTCACAGATAGAGCACAGAGCAACCATACCCAAACCGGGACTCGAACCGGTCACGGGGAAAACACGCAACCCCTATGCCAGGGCGACAGCGTAGCAAAAGTACTTATGTATTAATAACCACATATCATTGACGAAAAAGAACTACTAAAGCGAGCAATATTTAGTGATTAATTGCTGGGATGTGATTTATTATCAAGCCCCAGAAAACTGAAAATGTATATTGAATGCCTCTCTTAAAAAATTTATTAAATCTAAAATTTTACAGAGAGTCACAATTGCAATAACAAAATCATACACCAGATTTCATATATCAAGGACATTGTGGTTATTGATTCAACACGTTTATATACTTGAGAAGGAACACTGACAGATAATTAAACCTTGGAGAATTTAGCTCTAATTCGATGGAAATTTACATTTTAGTGTCTTAAAGCGTGTTCATATTTTATCTATCTAGTTTCTTTTTGACATTTTCAAAATATTGTCTTCACTTGTACTTTAACAATAGAAGAGGGGAAAAAGGTTACTTTCAATGGATTTTGTACAAAATTTGACTCAAAGAAGGTAGATCAAATTAAATGATAAATAAAATTTCAAAAGAAAGATCAAATGAATTTTAAAATGATAAAAAACCAAATGGTTTATAATCCTTGGTTGAAATTTTATTCATCCAGCTCAAGAGCGTTTTTGAGTTATGATGGGCATAGTCAAAGAAACATAGTTTAAAAAATGTGTTTGGGGGCACAGGAATATCAAAAAAGTGGTGATTTATCAAGCTATCGACTCCGAATTTTTTGATATTTATAATACTTTCTCTCCATATGCTTCGCATACGGGAATGTAAAAATTAATTTGCTTCATTGACAGTATTTATGAATCAGAAAACAATTATTAATTTGTATTAAGTGGAAAAAGTCATTAGTAATTAAATTGTAACTAAGTGAAATTCACCGACTCGGATGGAGCAGTTTTAATTCAGTGATAAATTTACATAATATTAAATTTTATTCAATCTTTAAGTATAATCTGAAATATGAATATCGAAGTAATTCGTTTTAAATCATTTTGATTCCTTACTAAATGGTAATTTCAATCATAATTAAATTGATACTTTCAATTAATCAAGTATTTTTGTATTAATTTTTTTATTAAAAATTCTATATACATTACTATATGAATAACCATAAAATGATTACATAAATACTGTCTATGGCTACATAAAGTTTTTGATATTTGCGATTTGCAAATAACCAATTACATTAATGTTCATCATCAATTTTGGTTACAAAACGGAATATTTAATTTTATTTATCAAAGATTAGTAATCATTGCGTTTTTGAAAAATTACGTCCAAATATACAAACTTGTTTGCAACTGGTCAAATAGCAGGCGGATTTGGTCCGAAATCTAGTACACATTTACGATTTCGATAATAAAATTGTATAAAAAATAAATCTATCCATTTCGTTGCGTTTTTGAGTTTTCATGTTTACATGCATAAAGATTGACAGACTTGCTTACAACAAAATTTACAATAAAATTTGGCTGAAATTGAATCTAAATCTGAGCATCAAATTTTATGCCATGAATTCATGTGTTTTGGGTTTTCGAGTTCACAGACAAGCAGACAGACAATAATCGGAATGAAAAATGAACATAGTGTGTGTTTTGGAATTGGGTACTCTAAAACGTAGAAATTCATCTAAATTTCGATTTCTTCTTTTTTTGACGATTATAATATTTTACCTCTGAATACTAGAAAGTCAACAAATAATATCGATAACAAAAATAATATAATTATAGGAAAAATAATATTTATGTATATGTAAGGCGAAAATGCTTAAACCATACGAATTCTTTTAATTTTGATAAAGCTTCAAAGACGATTATCAGTCGATGGTGCCAATCGAATTGAGTTGGATCTTATTCAACAGCAATCCGTCTTCCAATTCCTCAGCAACTGTTACATCTTCCAATTAGAATCCGAAAGTGACCAATCGGTCGGAACAACAAGGAGATCTTCGCGGTCAATTGCATCATCGAACTCTTTCATCACCGCTTCCTTCGATAGTTGTCCCATCCTTGACGTTGATTACTTTCTTTCAGGACCACAGGGAGCGAAATAATAAGGAAAAGGGTGTAGTCTTGCTTGGCTGCTTCAATTAGATTCTCCCGGTTAAATGGTTTTATTCTCTAATGGAAGTCTAATTTGTATTCGGGATCATACATTCAAAGCGATGCTTTGAAACGGGTTTAATTTCAGTGCGCTAAGAATGGGAAATGCATTTATGGTAATTTGAGTAATAGATTTATAGTTAAAATGTATTCAGATAAGTTGCTATTTAGAAATATTTTATTCAATACTTGGTATCTTATTAGAAAGATACTTGTATTTCCGGATTATATTGTTTAAATTAGGAATATGAAGGCATTCTTTAAATATATTTTAATCTTGAATAATATATTTTACAGAACAGAAAGCCATTCCATACTCCTGTATCTAACCCCCAGGGGGAAGCACTTTGTAATTGAGGATGAGATGCTTCCGGCATGGTGGTTGGATCTTGCCAACACGATAGGTACTACGATGGTGGAGAATCTGATTCCCCACCATTAATGTACCCACTGATGACGGAAAGTTATAATAAAGTTATAATATAGATCATTATAATCCCATCGATGACGGAAAGTTTTCCTACGGAAAGGGTTGTACCGTGGCCAGTGATGGCTCTTAAGTGCCGGTTACACCAAAGGAGAAACTTCAGACGAGCCACGCGATGCCCGTTTAGAACCCTCTTGGGATTTTCTGGGGTTCTTTGGTGTTTGAACATTTTACCGACAAGTTGTCGGTAGAATCGACAGGCATCAAAGGAGACCAGAAAGCCACAAGAGGGTTCGAAGGGGGAGCCCGTGACTCGTCTGCGGATGGACGCGCCGTTGGAACGGCCCTTAAGGACTCAACCACCGTTCGCACCAGTGGTGCTGTAGCGGCGGTCTGGTTATTCAGTATTTATTTCTGAGTACCTTTTGGCGGAACGGACAGTCAGTTATATGATATACTGATTGTTTATTTGCTGAAACATGTCACACAGATGTTCTCAATGTAATTTATCAATCTTTTCTTTTTAGTTAGTATTCCCAATTTCCTATAAGTGTAACCCATGGTCAGCATTTGTTTAAATATTATTGTTCCCTCCGTCTAATTATTACTTCATCAAAAATTGAATACAGTCGTGTAGGATTTGACACCAATGGGATTCTCTCTGGAGATACCTGGATGGTTTGCCGTCTCCTTCTTTCTTTAAATCTTTTTCCTTCCTTCCATTCTGTGCCCATACAACTGGTTTGATAGCTTAATATTATAGGCACCGGGGACACAGGATGGCGTTATGTTATGTATCTGTAACCATTCTGACCATTGAACGGTTAAACGGGAAAGTTGCATAAATTTTATTAAGTACCAGAATTTTTACAGAAGAAAAAATAAAAATAATTATGTACAGAATTTACAAACGTATAATATATATCAATTTACAACGATTCTCTATTTCGAAATATTATAGAAAAATTATTTGGAGTAATAATATGCAGAAGGATATTATGTATTAAAAACGCATTAATATTGTGATCATTTCACTTGTTATCACAACAGAGTGGATGAAAATAACATAATATGCAGATGATTTATTGGCGAAATGATGATGCTCTATTAGTGAGAGCGATGAAAAGCAATTGAAAAGAAAAGCAAAAATACTAGCATGAAGAATTAACAACGCCAAGTTATAAGTGTAAATAAATATAGCACCAGTATCTTTGAAATGATTAAATTTATATTTCTTGCTTGGCGTTTTTTTACAATGTCATTAATAATATGATGGATTGCAATGATTTTCTACATTATATATAATTTGTTACAACAAAATTGTATAAAGTCAACAAATTATTTAAGAATGTGTTTGTAAAATTTAACTATTGTAGATAAATTTTCATTGCATGAATTTATAGAATATTCAATAAATTTCTCTGAATAGCTCGATAATTTTAATATATCGTTTGATGTAATTAAATCCAAACGTTTGAAAAGTTTCAATTCCTGATATTTTTAAAATCCGATCAAATCGCTTAACTTTTTCACTTATTATGAGTTTTGTCCTAATTTTAGCTTTGATTACATTCGACTTTTAGAATTTTAATGTTTTTAAAATTGATGATTTCTAAATTGCATTTTGAAAGATTTTCAAAATTAGATATTATTTGTTCTCAAACCTGTTTGACAATTTTTTAAGGTTCAGACGTAATATTTCTTATTTTTAGTACAGTTTTAATTCTTTTAAATTGTCTTAACTGCATACTTTTGTTAAATACCTAATATGTGTTATAACATTCTTAAGCCTTTATTTTACAATATATAGCCTAAACTCAACATATAACCTTTATTTTTGGTCTTTTATTTTTTATAAGATGTTCTTTTTGGTGCTTTATATGTTTATTTTAACAAATAATAAAATTCTGAGAAATCAAAATGCCTATCCCCAACACCAACAAGTGCCCGATTTCACCATTTTTTGTTTCATATAAAAAAATTTACGAATGTTAACATATCATCACTGAATGCTTTTTCCCTTGTCCCTGAACTTGAAAGAAATTTCAAAAACTTCACCCAACTGTACATTCTCAAACTGAAGATAGATACTTCCTCGTCTCAATCACAATATAGAGATTTTACTAATTTTCATTCCATTTGAAAGATTTTAATACTTATATATATACATAATCAATTACCATCTTCCCACTTTCGTTATCATTTTCTAGGAATATAGCTAACTTAAACTTTTTATACATCTTTCAGATTCGACAAATTTCACATAACATATTTTGTCAATTAATTTCGATATTTGATTGTTTCTTAAACGGAGACGGAGTTGTCGACTTTGGTGCAAACTTTGCCACCAAATATAAATTATTGGAAAATTTAATTAATTAATTAATATTTGAAAGAAAAAACTGCCTTAACATCAAGTGTCCTCTATTACAAGTTTTATGTATTTGAACTTGAGTGGATAAATAAAAAGTATTTTATAAACAATTGAAAATTCGAGCAAGTATAAATATATAAATGGAAGATATGAATTAATCGTAGGAATTGAAAAAAAGAACCCATTTTTATTGTGCAAGTTCAAACGAAAATTATATTTTCATTTATTATTATGTGACATAGCTTATCAAACCTAGTTGGCATTAATATTTTATTTCATCGTATTAGCATCGTAGGCAAAGAACTGTTCGACGTATCTGGTAGTAAAACTTAAACTGTGATCAGAATAATGATAACCAAATCTGGATGGCTAACATGCTGTGCTATTTGTTAAAGGCATACAAGGAAAATATCTTAAAACGATGTATTTTTCCTTCTCGTAGAAGAGGTAGAGAAAAAGTGCATATAATCGTTAAAATGTTAAATTTCAAGATTTTGAAGAATCTCTGTCTACGTTCTTTTCTACGAAGTTTTGTATCTCCTTGCAAGAGAAAATACACTTTTGGAATTTTTTCTATTTGTCCATTTGAGACAGTATAACTCGAAAACACTTTGAGCTGAATGGATGAAATTCAGATATTGCATTTAATCAAAGCCCTGGAATCCACAGATTCTATTTTTTTTTTTTTAATTTGCTTTGTTGCCCAATTACAAATGAACAAAATCAAATTCCAATCATCATTATAAAGCTTAAAGAATTAAAAGTACATTATTTGTTTTATAGATTTAGTTTCTAAAGAGCATATTGTATCAAATTTTGATACAAATCGTTAAGGGTTTGACTGTCTATCCTTTTACAATTTCTGCATGTAAATATGACAATTGTAATCACTACTATTTAAAAAACAAAACTAATAGGATATATTATGAGTGCAAATAAAGAGTTTGCTGCAAAAAGGATGCAGCTCCATTTCGGGGGAATTTAGAATTACATGCACTAATTTAGTATTACATGTGGTAAAGAAAATTCTCATTCGTTTGGTGCCAAAAATGTTTCACTAGGGATGGAGCGGTCTGTCTCATTGGAACTCAGAATTTTCAGACGTTTTTTACGACTATCTGCAAATTTGAATAATTGGAGCAAACTCCTTTTGGCAGCAAACTCTTCAATTATGATTTTGAATCCCATTTCGGTTTAAAATTGTAAACAAAAAAAACCTTTGAAATACACATTTGGTTTTCTTTCATGCCAGGAAGAATAAGAATCTCATGCAGGAGATTCTAAAAATAAAAATCTGAGTGATGGTTCAGTTTGTAGCCTTACTCATAGTTCACCGTTTTAATATAATTTTTAAAAGTTTTATTTTCAATTTTTATAGCTGGCAAATAAAGTTTGAAATCTCGGTCGATTTTGAGGTGAAAAAAACCATTGCTTTTTTTAATATCGACACGTGTGTAATCTGATAATCTGGTGCTTGTTTCAAACCGGTTTAAACTGATTAATGATTTAAATTAATTAAGAAAATTCGTAAGAATTCAGATAATATATCATTTGGAAATCAAGTTGTACTGTCGTTAATTCGCTGTTGATAGTTTAATAATTCGAGAATTCGCTGTTGAGAATTCACTTTTGCATTATTATAACCAACCCTGAAGCAAAAATCTTTATCAATTAAACAAACCATATTTTAACTTCTTTGGTTTATTTTTTAAAAACCTTTGCTCGAATTAGACAACAACATTGTGATTGCTAAGGCAAAAACTACAACTGCAGACGATAGTAAATTAAAAAGCTATTGATGGAAAGCCGACTCCAAAATAAAACTACAATAACAGACGACAGATATTTCAAAAGCTACACTATGAAAGTTGACTCAAAAAAGGGGATAAATCACCAGTCTAGTGTCCGAGCATTTTGAGACTTCACCGTTTTGTTGCCTTTATATTTTCAGGCTCTAAAAACTTCAAACGAAAACAATATCATGTTATAACATGATAACAACAAAAAAGAATTCGGCCACGAAAATTTAAGATAGCTTGTTAATTCTTTCAAGAATATTTGAAATCTTTTCATTCACTATTAAATCTACGTTCACCGAAATAAGATTCTCTCTGAGAAATTAAATTTAAATTCAACTACCTTGCAGAAACTGAAAATGCCGACAAAGGCCTCAACAATGTCTGTCCGGAATCCACAAGAACCTCTCACAGTTAGAAGTTTCCCAGCATACTTAAAATGCCTCGAACTTCTCCATTGTGCATTCAAAGTCTGAGATCCTCCGAGTAGAAAGCCAAACGTGTTGCTTCTTCGATCTTCTGGAAATTGGAAGAGAAGTTGGAACAGACGGGCTAATGAAGTGGAAGGGGAAAATGTGCGTTCCGCCGAGCGCGCGCTGTCATCGAAAGGGAAGAATGTCACTTTATCATCCGACACGACACGCCGGTTACTGGAGGGGAATGAAATAGTTTAAAGTCTTTAATTTTATAGCCATCTATCTCGGCGGAGTGTTTTGGTCCTACCGCCTGCAAAATATTGAAAGCGATATGTTGGTGAATGTGCAGTTACCTAACTGGATCTTAATGTTATTAATTTTCTAACTACAATTTGATTAATGAAATGCAGATAAAATTGTGATTTCATTGAAATGAATCTCAAGGTCATATGACTGTTTGTAATTGTTTTGTTTTGTTTGTGAAGATTTAGAACTTACGAAATGGAGATGTAATGACGTTTCTGCTTTTGAAATCTCATCGAATTCATTGTCTTTTTTTATAAAAAAATCTACTTATCTATTTTTGTGTCAAACATAACTTTAAATACCATTTATATTTTCTTTGTTCAAACTTATGTATCCAATTTAAGCTATTTGAAAAGACAATGAATAGATTTAAAAAAAATCTGTATCATTGATTGTAAATTGTTGTATTTTCACAGTAATTCTTTTTATCATATATATAAAATTGTTATGATTTGCCTTATGCTTTAAACACAGTCTGAATTCTCTAACTCTGAAACTTAATAAAGACTCTTAATTTTATCATATTCGCTAAAAACTAATCACTGAACTGTTTGCAAAAAGGTCTTAACGAATCCCGTATCACACATCACCACATAAATCTTAATTGCCTCAAAACCCTTCCCACATAGTTACCGACTTTTAACCTAAAGACGCTTCATTTAATTCATTACATATGTTTTGGAAATTCTGTATATTTAAATATTAATAAAGACTCTTAATTTTACCATATTCCCTGATAGCAAATCACTCAACTGTTTACAAAAGTGTCTTAACGAATCTCGCATCACACATCACCACATACTTCTTAATTGCCTTTCCCACGGATTCACGGTGTACAATAAAAGTAGTGAATTGGCTCGGCAACTTTAAGCCATTCCGCTGTCCAGTGCGCAATCCTGTCCATTAAACCTCAAATTGTTGAGCAAACACATGCGTTCGCCGACATTTCAGACCCACACAATTTGTGCCAGCCGCAAGCTAAAGCCAGAGGGGCATGAAAAGTTGGCATCTGCAAATAATTACTTTCTGCCACTGTGGACTGAACTTATAAAATAATATCTTCTGGACCTTAAGCGTCGTAACGAAGAGGAAGATTTGATATAAAATTTGCCCATGGCCTCTGCTTTGTGTTCTCCAACAGGAAATAAGATAACGTTTTGTAAATCTTTTAAGGTTCCTTCTAGATATTATATTTCTTAAAAGTCAGCTCTGATAAAACAGTTAAAAGAGGTACACTGATGTATAAATGTTAGTACTTGGTTAATAGTTTTAATTAAAAAATTTTCTTCGATATCATTTTCTATGATTTAATTTATTGTAGTTTTTGAAATTATTAAAAGGAAAGTTTGAAAAGTTAAAATGAAAGTTTTTTAAATTTAATCTTTAGCCAATTTCGTCGACTTTCATTTTTATATTTATTCACAATATATATATATAGATAGATATATTGATGAATAAATTTTTCATAAGCAAGCAAAATTTTCAATTCTTAACAATATTTTGACTATTTTTATCATGCATTAAGTCAATATAAATAATTAATCAATTAATAAGAATTTATTAGCAAAACATGCTTCTATCATTACTTTCGTATATGGAAGATGGAAGAAGTATTCTACTAGTCAAAAAATTAGAATTCAAGATTTGACCATCCCTCGTTTTAGAACTTCCCCAAGTTTAAAAAAAAGTTAAAATGTCCGTTTTTTTGTCTGTATTTAACAAAGATCCATCATAACCATTTTCAGATAGATGGATTAAATTTGATATGCTATTTGTACTCTAAAATTATAGATTTCTTCCAAATTTTGGATCAGCTGGAAGAATTGAATTCTTTCTGTAAAGCTTTTCGAATAATAAAATAAATAAAACTCGGCGCACAGATTTAACATCGATAATGTAGACATAAATCAGATTTTTTACCAAATCCAATGAGAGGTTAATGAGAGGATAAATAATGTTCTGTCAGTCTTATCAGCCTTCCATACTTATAATGTGTATAGAAGACTTCTATACTATAACTGTGTGTGTGTGATCGTTGGACCTATAGCTGCCAAATTTGGTGCACGTAAATCTAGAGGTCGAGAATGTGCACCTTGTTGGAGCCCTTGTTTCGAATTTTTAATTAAAATTTTAATTAAATAAAAATTTAGCGAAATTTTGACGTTTTTCGCTATGACTCCCGAAAATATTAATGCAAATACATGATTTTTTTAAATCAAATTAGATTTAAAAATTAGCTTTCTAATGGTATCAGTATTTTAACATTAAACTTATTTTCATTGAAATATTTTAACTTTATTTTTCAGCAATATATTTCGGACAAAACAAAAAATTAATATGCAGGAGCACATTACGAGTGAAAGGGGGAAATTATCTTTTATCAATATGTTGCCATCAGATTGACAAAAACTCACATTAAAAAATAAATCATTATTGCAAATTAAACAAATAAAAATATTATTTTCAACACATGCCTGCAAAAAATGAAATAAACATGAAATATGTTTTCTCTAAAAAGAAAATGTAAATAACAAAATGTGTGACTTGTACAATATTATTAATTAAACAAATCAGCTTTATTTAAGATAAACATGGTTTAATAAGTATTTATATTCAATTTAAGGTCCAACGGCTAATTTGTAAAATTTTTATAATAGAAAGGCATCTATCAAAAGGGTTTAAATGAAGTAAATATTTACATATTATGTCATATGAGTCTATAACTGCTTTAAAAAAAGAATAATGTTTAGCTTTTAAATAAAAAGGGATAAACCATTAACTGAACCTCTAAAACTGACTAATTTATGAATATTTAATGATCACTATTTAATAAAAATGGGTAATTTTAAAGCACTTTTTCGACCTTTCCAAAAATGATACACCCATCAACGTCCAGGATTTCTCAAGACTGACTGGCACAAGAATGCAAATGTTGAATGTTCTAAACATTTCTACTAAAAGCTGCATAAGTCGGTCAAATTTGATAGCAGAAGCGGCTTGGTTTTCTGTTAAAAAATGTTTTTGTATCAGTTTGCAGTTTAATCATTTCCACTTTAATTTAAAGTTGAAAATTTGAGATAGCTAACAGATAATTAGAGGTATACACTACATTACAGTCTTTATAACAATACGGTCTGTATTACTGCTTTATAGCTGCATTTCACTCATGCAGTTATAAAGGCCATTAAGGCCTTTATAACTGCATGAGTGAATTTAAGACTAAAAAGTTTGATGAAATAGCCAGTGTTGTTGTATAAAGTATTTAACTGATAATTTTAAATAGCAGTAAGATTGGTGAACCAGTTGGTCGCCCAAGGCGGTTAATTATAAATACAACCCATATTAGAATATCGAAATGAATGTACATATTTTTATCATGTATTTATCATATATCATTTTTATGATGTATATATTGTATCAAGATATTTATATTTGTTTACCATACAATCCTTAAATGACAATTAGTATCCAAAAATTTTCTAAAAATAAGCTTCATGGCGTATTTTGATAGTAAAAAGAAACTGCTAAATTTTTTGAAATAATAAATTTATAATTAATGCAATAAATTCTTAACGAATTCAGAAATGTTTTAATGTTATATTTTACAAATATTTCTGTGAATTTAAACAAGGCAAAATGCTCATTTTCTTTCCATCATAGAGGCAGATTTCCTTTTTAATGAATTAATTCCATACATAACTTACATTACATGTATTTATTCATGTATTTGTATGCAGACATAGTAGAAACGAAAATTTTTCTGTCTTTAATTGGCCGAAATCGGAGATTTCATTTTTTTCTGGAGATAGGGATTGTTGAAAACCAATTTTCTATTGAATTGTTCAGTTGTAATAACATGTCATGAAATGCTTGGCGTTTTGATCAAATACTAATTCTTGCATTAAAATTCATAACATATGCCATTTTTTTTCAATTAAACATTAACTTTTCATTTCTATTGTTTACTACTCCTTCTCCATAGACGATGGATCCATAAACGGTGAAGAAAAGAGTGCTCATTTTTCTCCGATTATAGCACACGATGGAAAAGATAGTTTCTTATTTTTTTTGTACACTTTAGATCAATTTGACTAAATTTAATTGTCTATGGAAACTGTAA